>VZTE01002597.1:286445-319002 GCA_013397775.1 Eulacestoma nigropectus
CCGCCGGCACCTGCCGCGGCTGCCGGCGACCTGCGAGCCGGCCCTGGTGCCGCGGTGGCTGCAGAGCTCCGCGCTGAGCCCCGGGCGCGCTGTCCCGCCGGCGGCCCCGGGGGAGCCTGGAGAGCCGGAGCAGGGTCCGGTGGCCGTGCCGGGGGAGCGGTGCAGCCCGGCCAGCCCGGCACGGCGCTTCTCCCGCGGCGGCTGTCGCTCGCGGCCAGCCCGGCGTGGAGCGCGGTATCTCCCTGCGCAACGGGAGCCCAGTAATGCCGTGTTCAGCATGAAAGTTCAGGAGATTATTTCAAATCAGCACCGGGGCTTGAAGGAAAGTGGGTTTCGTTGGGCAAAAAAAAAGCTAATGAGCCCAAGGCGTTACTGGAGCCTTCCAGCTCCTGCGCGCAGGATGCTCGCTGCTGTCCCGCCCTGGGAAGGGGAATGGGAGGTGACACCTCAGTGCAGAGACCTCTTCGATGGAGCTGACTTCTAAGAGAGGTTAAGTTGTGATTCCTTAAATTTAAAATAAAGGATGCCTCCTGATATTTTGCTTTAATTACTCATTTACTTCACAGGATAGCCTCGTAAGATAAAACTCAATTTCAAAAGTGTCCTGAGGGAACTAGAATCTAACACTTGAGAATGGTCTTGCAATAATCTTTCGAATCCTGTTTCTTAAGAGGCCAATTCGAGCAGTATCGGACAAGGGAGCTTAAGAGAACAGAGAGCGCTACTGAGCAGGCACTTTTCTAGTGCATTTGTCTGGAGAGTCTTGTAAGAGACTATGCTTCCTACCAGCCGTCTTTCATTTGTTTTAAATTGAAGCATCTCAAATGGAGCTACCCTGATAACCCCGCTTAGGGAAATAAAAGTACCAACTGTGGCAAAATCCTGAATGCGACCTCACTTGGTACATATTTGTCTGAAGGACTGTAAAATTATTTCAAAGGGAAGAACACAAAGGAGTTAAGGGGGGGGAGGGATGTAGCATTTTAGTTTAGAGACATTATATTATGAAAGAGTTCCTCTCTTCACTGCAGTAGGACAAAATACGGCAGATCTTTTTTCAGTGGAGATGATGTTTTGCATGGCAGGAATCCTTTGTCTGGTTTAGCATGTACAGTTAGCAACAGCACCATTGATATACTTGTTGTTGCTGTAGTAGAAATCCTTTTTTATTAGAAATCCATCTAATTTAGACTGCAGCATATCAACATCAGTTGGTGTTGAGTGCAGCTGACACAGCTGGAGTGCACATTGTACACCCATTTTTTTCTGAAGAATTTAGAGTTTTCAGAGACCTGGACAAACAGCAGAACATCTACAACAAACAAAAAAAAATGTTTGTGTCCAATGCATATTTCCCATCCTGAAAGTTCATAAAGTTTAGAGATAAAATCAGTTACTCTTAAAACATTTAACACATGGTGGGAGTGTGGTAGTGAATTCTGAAGTGGTCTGTATCATACAGCTCCAGTTGCCTTCCTGCCCTGTCCCTTTTGCCTCCCTGCAATTAGGCAGGTCCTGCACGAATATGGAGGAGGAGTATGGAGTTGGCACAGAAGCTGGCTAAAGTGCATTCATTTGCTTTAACCAGGGGAACAAAACCCAAACCCAGCCAACAGAGGGTCACATTTGTGACACAATGATAGGGCTTCTGGGAAATGATTTAAATGGAACAAAACCAGTCTCCATTTCAGTTCTTGTCTACAAAGTTTGGAATGTGGGACTGGCATTTATTTTATGGTTTAAGCTTCTTGCCCAGTGTAAGGCACCAGTGAGATGTGGATGCAATTTACAACAGGGAGAGTGAGCTTGCCAGCAGCTAAAGCAACCTGTACCAAGCTCTGCTAGCAGGGTATTCTTTCTCTGTCAGCAGATTGCACCTTTACTAGAAGTTTTTGCAGCCACAAATGCCTATGATCCTACTTTGAGTTGTCCTGGATCATATTAATATGTCACCAAAAGACTGGAGTAAGACCAAGGTCATGAATACTTCCTGGAATTTTTCATTCCTGCGATTCTGATCCATTCATGCAGACTTGTATGCTTTTTTAAATGTCTCTCTGTATCCTTAATTTTGTTATTTAGTTTTGACAATTAAAACAGTGGCATTTTCTGCCCATATAAAGGCCCATCTTAGAAACATCATTTCCAAGACAATGAAGATGTTATTACTTTTCACCGGTTACTGTGATTAAAATCATCCATAGCAGCATTTCATAGCATTTATCAGAAATAACAACCTCTATACAGATGTGTGTAAATAACTTTATTTTGGAAAAGGGCCACTATATGTGGAGGAATTGCATTAAGAATAACCTACCTAGCCCAGACTTAACATTTAATTGACATGGGTCTGCCACACTGAGAGTTTTATTCCAAAAAAAGATTCTTGCTGATATTTTTAAGTCATGCAGGGGCCAGGGCCCTGCAGCTGCATGTGTGTGTGTGTGGTTCCCAGTCCTGTGTGTGACTGTGTGGCACACACACAGTACTGGATGCTGAGAAAATTATGTGCCTTTAATGTTACACTTTTCAATGCGACGCCGACATAACCAGCACACAAGTCTGAAATTAAGAGGTTCTTGAGTAAACTCTTGAGTGTCTTCAGCTAAATTATTGCATATACACAACAATATACAGTCATGCTTGGAGAGGGCTGAATTGATCACATTTGGGTACAAGCAAGACTTAGGGTGCTGTGTGGTGCAGGGCAAACTTGTTTAAATCCATCTTCTGTCCTCTTTGTTACTTGTGGAGGAAAGAGACGCAGACACTTTTAACCAGAAATAATCACTTTCAATTGCAATCAGTCATGAGCGGTTAGATTCCTTTGAATTCTCCCTCTGACAAGGTTAATCCAGTCCTGATCATGGCATCCACGTGTAACCTCTTTGCCCTGTATCCCAGCAACCAGTAAATGTGAAAGCCAATCATTAAAAATTATATCTATCTTACAGTTCCATTGGGATAGAGAAGAATTAGTCATACTCAAATATGTTTTCTCCTATTCTTTTTTCATTTATGTTCCCGATAATATGGGAGCCTTTTGTTAAAATAGCATAATAAAAGCTATATCAGTGCACTGAAAACATCCAGTTGTTCAAAATTTAGAGTTTAAATAGAATTTTTAGCCTGCAAAGTCCTTCATATCTTTGTTTAAGCAAAACTTAATTTTTAATTTTGTGTCTTATTTAAATGTCCTACCTCTGGAATTTTCCTTCTTCCTTTGGAAAAAGAAAACCACTAGATGTGCTTAAGGGATGGTTAGGTTTGACAAGCAGAGCTCAAAGGAGGAAGTGGAAGAAAGTGAACTGGGCCACATTCTGCATTGCTGTGTTCTTAGCAGAGTCTGATAAGCCTTGCCAAGAGCATATGAGATCTGTTGCATTTGCTGACTTTGGTTATTTAAACTGTTGGCACAATAATGCTTACAGAGTGCTGGAATAAATAAAAGATACAAGATGCATAAAGAAAATGAAAGATATGTAGATCTTGGTGAGGCCAGGCAGAGCGCAGATGTACATGAAAGTGTGGGAGGGATTCTCTGTGCATCTTCATTGTTCTTCTTTTCTCAACAGAGGGAACTTTTAAGCATTGATCCATCTGCATTTACTGCAACAGCAAATGAGCAGCTATGCTGAAAGTTTGCAAGGAGTTAAGCAAGGGACTCTTAAAGCAATACAAATGTTTCTGGAATAAGAGCTTTGTATACAAAACTATAAAAAATGGTAATTGTACAGGCTCCAAATAAATACAAACACCAAGTAAATCTAGATAATCTGTATAAACAAAGTTTTGTTTCTAAGAATAAAATTCTTCAAAGCATTTATACATAATCAAACATAAGCTGGGCCTTGAAAAATCTCCACTATCGATAGTGTTGAATTTTCCTTATGATATGGGTAGCCTACAACTCAGTAGGACATTTTCATGACAGTACCTGCCTTGATGAAAAACAGCAAGCTTCTCCACTAAATATAGAACTTTGCTTTTGCTGCAGTCATTAAAATACCACGTAGAAAGAAAACTCAGATTTCTCAATCCATATAAGTGTGGACAACTGAATTACAACTTTTTAAAGAGAAGTTAAGCATCCAAGGTGCCTGAGTGCTTTTGTTGCTTCTGTATTTCGCAAAAAGTTGATTTGATACAGCAGAGATGGTGGAATTACAAGAGCTGTGGCATCAAAAGGGGATTTTCCAGAGGTTTGGCATTCTTAAGGTACTTTAAAATAACCTCTCCAATAATTACCCACCAACAGTCTTCATTCATTCTTTTTTAGGTTAATGGATCAGCATCTCTGAGTGTTCATTGACATCAGGAGAGTGCACATCAGACCATTCAAAGACATGGTTAAATCAATGGGTCCATTCAGATATTTAAAGTGAAGCTCTAGGATGCCATGTGCTTGCTTGTTTTGCAATATTGAGACATGAAGTAGGATAAAGAGGAACAAAACTGAGGAGAAATTTACAGTAAAAACATTGTAAAACATTTACACACGGATAAAGGCAACATGAAAACTCTCTCATTGTACTACTGCTGAATAGAAAGGCATATGCTTCTTTCCCTAAGTGAAAAGTCTGGATATAACATTAATTTTCAATTACACATCTAAAATATGTAATCATCTTATTGCTTGCTGCTTTCTTGCTGCAGTGTATTGTTACACTATGGAACCCTGAAACTAAGACAATTGTATTTTGCGATGCTTCTCTCCTTTGTTACCCCCTACAGTGTTGTGTGTGTTCAGACCAAGATAATTTTAGAAGACAAAAACTGATGACTAAGTTTTGCTCAGGTTCTGCTGTTAGTGGTAGACTAAGCTACAGTCCTTGATTTTTCCATTTTCTTTCTTTTCTTATTTATCGTTTATCACCTTACAAAACAGATTGACAAATGTTTGCCTGTAAGAATTTACCAATGCCTGCAAAACATACAATTAGTTTATAGGCTTCTTTGTTATAATTTTTTTAAGACAGAAGTGCTAGAAAAGGTCTCCAGGTTGCTGTACTGACAGCCCTTCCTGTTCGCTGCCCAGGGTCATATACTCAGAGGACAATGCCTACGCAGAACTTAAGTCCCTGCATTCATCATAGGCTGTCATAATCTATGAATCTGTGCTTGTAAATTATATAGTCTCTCTTGAATCTTCATAGATTCCCAGCCCTTATTTCATCCTGTGTCAAGAAGTTGAGACAATCACCTTGAGGGAGATGATTCTCCCCCTCTACTCTACCCTTGTGAGACCCCACCTGGAGTAGTGCCTGCAGGTCTGGGGTCCTCAGCACAAGAAAGATGTGAATGGGGTGAAGCAAGTCCAGAGGAGGGCAACAAAGATGCTCAGAGTTACTTTGGCTGGAAATAAGTCCTCTCTATGCTAAAGAGGAGAGGTACTGTTCTACTTATTTATCGTGTAAGTACAATGCAGAAGGCCAAATACTTTTTTTTCAGGCTGTAGTCAACAGTCTCAGCCTGTCATATTCTAAATTGCTGCTACTCAAAAAATTATGAAGGGGATCATGAAAACAATTTCCCAGCATCCCATATAGCAATTTTTATGATCAGACATATTTTTTCACATTGACTTCCCCAAGGCAATTCTTGTACTTGTGTTTTTGGAGTATTAGAGTTTCTTTAGGTTGGGGGGGAGCCTCTGGGGGCCATCTGATCCAACAGCCTGCTCAAAGCAGGGCCAGTGTATACCAGCTCAGTCAAGTTGTGAACTTCTCAAAGGATGGGGATTCCATAGCCCATCTGGGTAACATATTGCAAGGCTTAAATGACCTCCTGCTTAAAAGTTTTTCCATAAATAATCACAATTTCTGTTGTTACAGCTTGTGTCCCTTGTCTCATGTCCTTTCACAGCACATCTCTGAGAGGGGCCCATGTCTGTCTTCTCTATACTGTCCCATCAGGTGGCTGAAGGCAGCAAGTCTGACACCAGGTGGCTGAGTACACATGGCCAGGGCTCAGCCCTGTTGAGAGGTTCCCTAAAGTTCCCAGGCAGCTGAAGAGACTAAATAAGCATATATCTGGGGGCTGCTGCCCAGCTGGGAATCCCCAATCTACATGTGCAGAAGGAAGCTCGTCATCTTACAAACATCACCAGCAGATCACCTATTCAACATAGCCAGGGAAACAGAAAGCCATGAAGTTATGAAGGACTGAAATCCCCCACTCCAGGAGAATGAACAGAGCAGCTCTTCTGGAACCAAGCATTAATATTTTATTAACTGACAAATGAGTAGAAAAATAAGTCAGAAATTTTCTGCTAGTTGTAAATGAGTGACATTTCTTTTCATCTGCATGTCTGCACCCTAATAATTAGACCTTTTCAGTAGATGGTTCTCACTCACAGCCTATGAACTGGCAGTGAGCTTCTCACCTGTGTGGCATAGGTTCCTTCATTTGCATTCGTTTCACTAACACCTGTTAACTTTTACTTCTGCCCACTCTTTAAAAACATTGCCTATGGAAACTAGGAAAAGTGGCAAGTAGTTTTTGAATAATAAAAAAATAGCCTTAATTTTGTTTTGTAGCATCAGCCTTTATACTTATTTTAGACAAGTGAGAACTACAATGAAAATAATTTAATTTTCTTGGTCACTTACAAGCCAAGGAAGATGGCATTGGGATGTTAAAGCTATAGGAGCACAGTTTATGCATTATGCAATAAGCTGGCTTCTTGTGCTTCACTTCTGAATTGAATAACCTCACAGTTAATAGGATTACACATTATTCCAAGAACAAGAACAGGCCAGTCTTACAGATGTGAGCGAGCCAGGAAAAGGTATGCATCATTGCCCTCCTTTTCTGTTCTTTTGTGTTCTGTCATCATGTTGTTCTGCACAAATGCAGCACTTACAATCATGACCCCACACCCATAGTCATTTTCTTTGGTGGCAGTAGTATGGGAAGCAACACATCTATGACATGAAAAAATAAATAGTCAGTCAGAATGTCTCTGATTAATGTTCCTAGTCAGTCCTAGCTGTGTCTTCTGTTTAGACTCATGCTTGATTTTGGACAGAGAAGTTGTAACTGCAGCTTTTGTCCATGTTTCACATTAATTAAAACTATGATGCTGCAGCTCTGCTTTTTCTGGAACACATTCCAGGGGATTTCTCTGGATAGAAATGCATAGAGAGCATGCTAGAGCTGGCTGTCATATCACTTAGAAGAAAAGCTTGTCATGTGTTCTCATGTGGCTCAAGTCTTTTTCCTTGGAAGTTAATCTCACAAGCAGTAAATCTGTTACTCTGATATTTTCAATTTACACCATTTGGGTTGGGGAATTAAAAAACAGAACTATTTAATCTGTGGGCCACTGGCAAGCATTGTTGAGTGGTCCATGTTGCTCCAGATACAATACAGCAGGAAAGTTTCCTATATATATGTTCTAGGCGCCAGAGGAGAGTTTGGGGATTCCTTTCATTCCGTCTTTGGAGGTAAGCCTGTCCCTGTCCCACAGCTTTGGATGGAAGACATGGCTCAGAATAGCCAGGGGCATTCTTTTACCATTTCATGCACCACAAATTTAAAAGTAAATAAAAAAGAATAAAAGTATATGTTACCACATTAATTATATTATATAGAGGGGTTTTTTTTGCATTTTACAGGTAGCTCATATGCTTTGGAGATTTCATTCTTTCCATGACTGACCAGGAATTTTTATTTATAGGGACCTCTTCATAGCAAAAATGCTCCGAGAGACTCAATCTGTTCCTACAAAGCAAGTCTCAGGATTGCAGATGTCCTCCTCCTTTAGAGTACTGTGTAACTCTCAGTCTCAAGGAGTTATTACAGGAAGCTTTGTTTTAGTCTAGTCAATCCAGCTTTCTCTGACTTGGGTCAGATTAAAAGGTTACAATTTTGGCTGCCTTCCTCAGGTTTATCATGGGTCACAGCTAATTGCTGCCTCTCGTGGCCAAGATCCTGGGTGACAGCACTGTACCCACTTCTCCAATGCTCTGGATTCTCTTACTGCTTCACCAGACATCACTAACAGTCCTATTTTTGTCTCAGTCTTCTCCCCGTTTGGTTGTGTGATTAAACCATAATTACATCACTTATGTTTAGCAAAGCAACTGGCTCCCAGATCTGTGTTCCCTGATATCCTCAGGCAACTCCTGTGCCTATGGCAAAGCAGGAGGACAGGAACTCTCAGCAAATCTTCCTTTGCATCAGCGTCTGGTGTGAGCACATTTTTTACCCTTTCAGTTCTCTCTCTGCTTCTTCCTGCTTTCCTAACCTGACTCAAGCATTTTTGGTCATGCCCAGCAGGTTTGCAGAGGGTCCTGGACATGCAGGTCCCAGTCCGGCCACCCTGTAACTTTCTTGTGTCAGCTGGGGCTAGGAAAACCTTCTTTGGTTTCTTCCATCACTTTTTGTTCCCTGATAACATTGGAGAGGATGCACACCAAAGGAAAGATTGCCTACCACTTCCTAGTTGCCCTGGGAACATTTGTCTAAACTTGCATCTTAAAACACCATTCTTCAGAGAGATCTCTCCCTCCCTCCTCAAACGTACTCAGGCACTTCCCTGGACGGCATATGAAAGCAGCAACCTTCATTTCCAAACATTCTGCTTTAAACCTGCTGCCTGATTATTCCTCATATTAGCTATCAAACTGTATTTATTTGTAATAGAAATGTATCTAGAGACGTATTTAGTGTTTTCTTAATATTCTACATTCCGGGAACATACATGAGAAAGTACATTCCCAGGAGTAAGAAGGAGTAGGTAAGAATCTTACAGAATAGACATAAATTATTCATCTCTATTTCTTAAATTTTACTGCAGCTATTTATGGTTCAATTCTCTGCCAGAATGAGGGAGTCACTGTTAGCTTCAGACAAGTAATCGACCCTTTGGCCATACTGTGGACCAGTCACATTGCTATCACTACACAAAGGTACAGTTTCTGCTTTCATATGCTCTGCATTCAAAACAGGTAAACATACAGAACAGACAACGCCTTACTGCCATCACACACCTTCCAAACTTCCACCCGCATCCCTGTGCTGTGGGGAATCAGTGGGCCATCAGCTACCTTGAGCTTCCTAATACACTGCTGGTCCCTTCCTCACAGGTCTTCTGTTCACCCACTGGGGAGATGCTATTTCATTTCCTTCTGGAATGCAAACTGCTCTCCACAATAAACAACTTTTTTTGATTGCTACTTATTTTTCTGCTGTAAAAATATATGATAGACCCAAATACAGTAATAACAAGCCGCTGATGGTAATTAGAACACAAAGTTTAATCAGTTTATATTATTCTTTCGCCCTTCCCATTGTCTTAATCCAGCCAGTCTCTGTTCTTGCTCCTTTGCCAGGAAGTGTCATTTTGGCTTTTCTGTATGGCGCAATGCAGATCTATGACACTGTACAGAAACATTTTGTTGACTGAATATCTGTAATCATGAAGAATGTCAGTCTCCAAGGTTAATGGAGTAGTAGAAATGAGATGTAAATAGTTACTGAAGTGAATAGGCAGAGCTGAAGGGTTTTTTCCAAACTGCTGACTCAGAGTGTACCTATACAGATGTTCAAAAGCACAGACTCTACATGCTTTGCATAATTGGAAATAGATTTCTGAAGTCATTGTTTATATAGCTTTATATGACAGATGAGATTTGCATATTAATTTAAAGTTAAAAATTATTCTGTCTCTTCAAGAGAAATACTTCCACAGTCAGTAATTATAAAAGCAGAGAAAAAACAAGGACAGGCTTGAAGCTGGGACAGACCTCTACATCATGCCTGCAGTTTATCTAAAAAAACATAGGTTTTCATTTCTAGTAATGATTCATCCTGTAAAATGGAAGAAATAATTTGCTTTTTCAATAACAGCTGTATCTGTTGGTAGGAAAGCAAGTTCATTGCTTTACAGAGAAGAGAGGATGCATAAGAAAACAACCTAAGTCAAATATTAGCAGTGAATGTAATGTTGCTTTCTTTCCTTTTTGAATACAGAAGAAGATAAGGAAGGAGATTGTTTGTTTGTTTCTTTTTATTTTAGTGTTTCCTTTATTTATGAAACTGATCTAGGAAAATGATCTTGTCAGCAGCTATTTTGTATGCTAAGGCAGATGAGCTACCATGGGTCAAATGTATATTTAAGAAAATATAAACAGTTTTAAAATGGAAATGTTCATTTGGGGAAAGTTGGTTAGACAGTTCCCTATATTTGGATTCCAGACAGATTCCTCTAAGTTTCACTAAGTTTCAGTTATTTACCTTAGAAACACGTGAGTAAAACCAATACAGAGTTGGATACTCTGTGATTTTAACATGATTTGTGGCCTTTAGACTCTTAAATGAAATTTTCCAAGGTGCTCATTTTGAGGCCAACACTATGCCCTCAGTCAATACTGAATGCCAATTGTGTTCGCTGGCAGCATAATGAGGCCAATAGAGAGCACATTTGTAACCCCCCCCCACCTCTGTCCAGAAACTGAAATCACTGCTTTAGAAAGGCCTCATTGTGGATGATTAGTTGAGGGAAAATACTGTAGGGAGAGTGTGCAAAAAGTACACAGGCAAAATGCTTGATGCCACATAAGGAACAGAAAAGTCCTAACTTCATTTGTATCTCAAAGGAACATTAACCATAATTATGTCACTAGCAAGTACTCTTCTTTACGAATCTGCTCTAAAAATAACAACACTGAAATTGCTTTATCAAGCATGAAATACCCTCTTTTAAGAATATTCTTCTATGTTTTATCTCAGACAGCAGTAGCTTAAGAAAAGTGAATGATCTGAGATGTTCTGCTGTATGTGCTGTGGTGTTTGGGAAAAATTGTGTATATCAAGGATTCCAACGTTAGATCCAAAAACCCTTCCTGGAATTGTTCTTTCTTACACCATGTTTCACAGTTCATCTAAGACCATGCACATGATAGAGTTGCAGCACCAAACTGGTAGTGACAGCTTTTAACGTGCTGTACCTCTGTTTTTCCTGTTGATTTTGCAAATGCTAAAAAAAAAAAAAAAAAAAAAAAGGAAAAATCTGTTGAACTTTTGGCATAAAACTGTAGCTGCTACTGTAGCTAAATTGCTGCTAAGTGTCTAGGTGATAAAAGCCTTTTCCTATGCCTGTCACTCTGAACAACACCATTGTCAGGAAAATGGGAAAATGTATGCATCTTTTTCCAGTAAGGATAAGGACTGTGATAACATTAGCATTTAGACAAGACACTGTGCTGATGATTGTGAAATGCATTAATGGATGTGTCACTATTTTAAAAGAGCACATCTAATGGATTGTTTATATATGCCGTCTCACTGTACTTATTTATTTATTTTATAGGATATTTTAAGCATAAAATTGCACAGATCAAAGTAGAACTCTCCTGTGACCTGCTCACCTCAAGGACCTGCATTCAACAGAACCAGTTCCCAGCCAGTCGTGTACACCACTGAAGGAAAATGGACATACTGAACAGCCACCACTTTTTGTACTTTCTACCTACCACACGCCTTGTCATCTTATTAGCAGCTTTGACCACTGCTGAGGATGTCAGTAACAGCACTTTCAACCGCACTGACACACACACGGGGGCTGCGCCTGTGGTGATCTCCCGCATCGACCACATCATAGTCAAGGAGGGCAGAAGTGCCTTGATCGACTGCAATGTCCAAGGGAGTCCCAGTCCACATTACAGATGGTACAATTCCAATGGCCGCCTGCTCCAAGAGGAGGAGAATAAAGGTAAGATCTTAGTAATAGCACGGATGTGGCCTGTCCAGAGACACTTCTGATTTCAGCAAGTTGACAAATAACCTGAATTTAATGGCCTGGCTGTGGTATTTTCGTGTGTGAAAATAAATGAAAGCCTAGTGGCAGTTATAATTTTTTTTATGCACGCCTTGGAAGAAAACAGTAACTTTTTATGTGTTATTTATAGCAACACATAGCAAGAAGCTGAAGCAATTAACAGAAGGTGTAGACAGGCCTCTTTTCATTGGAAGACTCCGGGTTTGTTCCTGTTTCTCATTCTGTCCTCCTTTGTTCTTCTCTGGCACCAAAAAAAGATTAAAAAGCTGTTTCCCAACACAAAGGAGGATTCTCATGACATATGAGAATAGTTTGTTGGCGTGAACTCAACACAGCTAACTCCCTGATATGCCTGCTGTCTTTATGTGCAGTGCCATGGTAGTGGGGGAAACAGGAGATGCCCTGAACAACCAAGTGCAAAACCTATATAGGGCAGCAGTCAGAAGGACAGGCCAAATTTGAGCCTTCCTGGCTTCAGTGGCATTTGCCAGAGACCTTAATTACACATGAGCTTATTTTCCTTAAATGGAAGGTTTGGGTGATAATCCTAGTTATACTTCTAAGGAGTGTTTGACCAGAGTGTGGGTATATGAAAGGTGTTTTCTTCATGTAATCCTTCCATAGTGACTGCTTTGTTCACAGCATGATGAAATAAACTCCTAGTTGCAAGATAGCGTGCCTAACTAATGGCTGACCTGACAGAGAACTCTGCTGTGACGGGAGTAGCGATTGACCCAGATTGACGTGAAAGAGCAGTGTGTATCTGTAAGAGCTTAGTACATAACTGGTTATGTTTTACATTACAGCATGTTATACTTTTCTGAGTAAAGCTAGAGAAAGGAACTACTTGAGCTACTAAGCAAACTTTGGAACACAATTTGTGTGGTTGTGGCAACATACAGCGATTTGTGTGCTGGAGTGTTTTGCTAAGGTTCACTAACAGAAAATTTCCCATTTAGTTGGGCATGTAAATTTAGGTCTTTGTGTAGTCAGCTAAGAGAGCTGGCTAAAACAAACATTTAAGTAGGTGAGCAAAAACTTTTACTGACCAAATCAGTAAAAATTACAGATGTAGTATTAAGACAACATCACTGTAACTTTGAATTTCAACAGTGCAATACCTCCTTTAAGAAACTGTCTTTCTGTAAGAAATGTTTCCTAGCTTGAGACTTTTCTTTGTGATGTTAAGTATGGCATTGAATTGTTATTAAAACCCAGCAATGATACCTTTTCTAATCATTGTTTTCTTATTTGGCTTAATATGTCTGTCAGGATCCACTGGCATAGACCCAGTCATTGAGTCACAGTTCAGTGCCATTATGTCATTTATAACAGCTGGAGCCAGGTTACATCACAAGGCGTCCTGTCATTTCACAATTAAGAGAAACCTACTTTGCAAAAAGGACCAGGATTGCAATTCAAAGAAATACTGAGCAGCGAATACTCTGTATTTTTTGTTATGCTGGAGGTGGAGGAAGAAGTGTCATCTGTTATAGATGCTAACGTTTCCTCTGTAAAGGAGTTTTCCTCTGAATTTGGCTAACTTTAGCAGATTGGGGTGATTTTTTTTTTTTTTATGTGAAGGTCTGATTTAAACTGAGCTTTTATTTATTCTGCATTTTTTAATTTCAAGCAAAATGATTCAGGTGTTTTCAAGAATTATGCTAGGGTAAAAAATAGTGTTTCAGTTAAGTTAAAACTTCTAAGAGGACAAAAAGATGTATTTAAGAGCATGTCTGTACACATGAACTGAGGCAGGCATCTTGTGGGAGTACTTTCTACACAGGCTTCGATTGGGGATACTGTTAAAAATTTGGGTAAGCCATGTTTAATTAGAAAAACTTTGAACATGGTAAAAGCCCATAACTACTCTGAATTAAAGGGGGTTTTGACTAATGAGTTTCGGAATTGCCCACAGTTTCTTTGAAAGAAATAAAGGAAAAAATAGAATAATCTTTTTAATTATGGAAGAACTTCTGTGAAAAGGATAAAATAAATGTAGAAGTGAGGTATACACCAATCTGTGGCAGAATTGCAATCCTGCCTTGTGATTTACATGGTTGCACAGGGATTTTGCACAGGTTTAATTCTCTGATCACAGGTTCTGTGTCTTTTTTCAGCTGCCTTAATAGACTTAAATAGCAGCTGGTTAGGTTAGGTTTAAGGAAAAACAAAACTCTCTGATGGTAAAGACAGGTGAACACCTGACATTCCTTTTTGTGGAAGGTTATTGAAATTCCATTACTACATTCAGCAGATATCTGTCTGGAATGGCTTGGGATTGTGTTACAGAGATTGAAAACAGTTGAGTCTTCCTCTGAGGAGCAGTATGTACTAGCTGATCTTGTTGGCTTGTATCAGCCTTTATTATTGCTTCAAAAGGAAATCTTCTGTAGGACATCTCCCTGTATGAAGTGTTCAGAAGGCACAGAGGCACTTCACTTTCTGGCTGTTCTCCACCGTGTGAAGACTTCCAGGAGTGGGTTTACATGAAGGAAAGAATTGACACCAGGCTCTTCTGTTGGATTTGACTTATGTTTTTTATAGCAAAGTTGCAATTTAAGAAGTCGTATCACACCAAATGAAGAAAAAAAATATGTCCTCAGCTCTTAAATAGTGTAGTGATACCTGAATAAAATGAAGTTCACTTGAGGAACTAAAAATCTTCATTCATTAGCACTATATAGTGGCAAATACAGTAACTAGGTGAATCTTGAATCACTTTAGCAGTGAGTGACAGGAGTGATGGCTTTTTAACATGTTGTTTCAAATGCAGTTTTATACCTTAACTGCTCTGCTGTGCTAGGTTCAAAAAATATGAAGTGTTCATGTACGTGAAATGTATATGTCCATGAAGCAGACAAAACTATCAATTGTATTACATTGACAGAAATTACTTGTAAAGGTAAAAGAAGTTCTGTCGTGTTGTGTAGAAGTTCTTACCGACAAACAAGGTGTTCTCTGTCATGGCTCTTCTCCTTCCCATCTATCTTACTCCTCCTCTCCTACTTCCCTCTCTTTAATATCATACTTCAAAATCAGTTTCTCAACACCTCAGATGGCAGGCAATGTAGTATATGATGTCTGAAATGTTAGAGTTTTTAAAGTTTACATTAACAGAATTATATGAGATACTGTAACAAAACACCAAAAATAACACAATTGTAAGCAAATGCATTGTCAGGGAACAAAACAAGGAGGCTTTGGTAGGTTTTTCTGCCTCACAATCCCATTGATCCAGTTCTTTGAGGAAGTGTGACCTGTGTTTGGGAGGCTCTCTGCGGTAAGTAGTCCTAGCTCTGTAACTTAACTGACCACAGGATTGAGATAGATGTCATGCGTATTAGCATTTTTTATGAGACCCTTTTAGGGCATGCTCTGACTATCCACAGTTGATGTCAGGATTTGATAGTGACACAGCTAGGATCTCAGGCCTTTATGATGGTAAATTCTTTGTCTTCTTGTGAACATTACTTCCTTCTTCCAAAACCTGAAGCCAGTTTGACAAAGCTGATGTTTAAGACTATGCTGATCATGTGCCAAAATACTTCTAAGTTACTCTGTTTCCTCTCCAACAGGAAAATGGTGGTTTCTTGACAATGGGCTACTAAACATTACCCGCGTGTCATTTGAAGACAGAGGTAAATACACGTGTGTCGCATCTAATATTTATGGCAGTGTTAACAATACTGTGACGCTGAGGGTTGTTTTTACCTCTGGAGATATGGGAATCTATTACATGATTGTCTGCCTTGTAGCTTTTACCATTGTTATGATACTGAACATTACTCGGTTATGTATGATGAGCAGTCATCTGAAGAAAACCGAGAAAGCAATCAATGAATTCTTCAGAACAGAAGGGGCGGAGAAACTTCAGAAGGCCTTTGAGATTGCGAAGCGTATCCCAATTATCACATCAGCCAAAACGCTTGAGCTTGCCAAAGTAACCCAGTTCAAGACCATGGAATTTGCTCGCTATATTGAAGAGCTTGCTCGGAGCGTACCTTTGCCACCTCTCATCATGAACTGCAGGACTATAATGGAAGAAATTATGGAGGTTGTCGGTCTGGAGGAGCAAGGACAGAATTTTGTACGGCAGACAGCAGAAGGCCAGGAAACCACTGAAACAGATGAGCTTTATATGATCCCAAATGCTTTGACACGCAGTGAATCTCCCACAGCTGACTCGGATGCATCGTCACTCCATGAGCCACCTCAACAGATTGCAATAAAAGTGTCAGTTCACCCATTGTCCAGAAAGGACTGCATGGATGGTCAGTCACAGGAAAGCATGCAGTTGGACACCAAGGAAGAAGACACTCCTCAAACACCAGCACTTCCTGCAGAGCCCCCTCCTGAGCCTTCTGCTGAACTCAGTTCTGATGACACAGCATTGGCAAATGACAAAAGTACATGCATTATATATGAAAGCCATGTATGATAGTTACTCCTGAATCTATGCATAGCAGGAAAATCAGGTGGAGCTCTTTTAAAAATACATATTGTACTTGCCGCTAAGCCTTACCTGGAGACTATCATAGCAAAAGCATGTAAGTGGATTATTTGGCACTTTCTTCTCAGTTTGAGTTTAGTTTACCATGATGTACGGCAGAGTAATTGCTATTACATTAATATTAATTGCTCTTTTTGATTAGGAATATTTCCAAGAAACATTTACCTCAGCATTTTCTAGGTTGGAGTCACCTGTAGTGGCCTCCTGGAAGTCACTGGTAGTCTTTGATGTAGAACACTTGAACTTACTAAACATAAAACTGGTTTCCATTTTCCTCCTTCACTCTCATTATTTCCATCTATTGCATTTTTGCAAATAGCAACTTGTGAATTTGAAATATTGCCCCAGAGGCAGCATTCCAGTAGCCAAATAAAATCCTAATAGATCCCATTTACAAAACCTGTTTGCTCAGCTGCATTGTGATTTAGAGGGCTATTAAAGAAAGTTAAAATGTTTCCATTTCATTTGAGACCACACTGCTTAGCCACATGGGAAATAGTTTTCTGTTTTTCATGGAATGAAGATGCCAACAATTCTTTGTTTTGCATGGAGAAACAACTTTGAGGTGTATATTACAGATGGGAAAGCCCATAAATGTCTTACAGAAAGTTGCAGTCCAACAGCTCTGCAGGGGTTTTTTGCATACGTTTGAGCATATTCTATGTTGCCAGAAGTTTATATGGCAAACAGCTGCAAATATGCAAGATGTCTTGTTTTGAAGTAATTTGGAAGCATTAACTATGTACTACCTTACCAGAAGATATGCAGGTTCCATAACAGTCCTACAAATGCCAGTAATCAGTTGATGACAAGGCTGAAATGGCAAAATACCCTTGTATTTGGATTCTTAGTTTTGAGCAAATTCATATATTCTGAAGATCAAGCCTAAATTCCTATATAAGCATCAGTTTGAGAGTGTTGTATCCAAACTGAAAAAAAAAATACAATCAAGTGTCCTATAAAATTACAAAGACAGTCATGCAAACTGTTTAATGCGATATAATTGCATTGATATTTTGGGAACCTCCTACATGTAGGATGTTCACTGCTTGAGTACATTTGACTCTACCCCAGTAAAGCTTTATTGATCACAGCAATTGTGGCGTTAAAAAGGATCAACATTTCTGCCAGGAAATGCCAGGAGTGGAAGGGAAGTGATAATTTCTCTTGCAGATAGACAATAATAAGTACCTTCTCTGCAGTGAGTCTGGAAAGAAAGCACTTACAAGGAGTTTGTGTAGGGTTAATAGCATATTACTTAATTACCTGACACATTTAGTTTGGAACTAATGAACAAACTATCACCTTATAGTTTTTAAGAAGGATTGTAGTGTAAGTATAGATACTTAAAACAAATCTGGAATCAAATCTATTGTAGAAAAAGGAGTCTCTTAGGTCTATGGGGAGATGATGCATGGATGGCTCTCTGGACATTTTAATAAAGCAGCCACATCTCCATAAGGTGTCTCTTGGAGGCAATCAGTTATATTAACTGCATGGGTAATCAAGACCAGACAAAGTCAATGTTGCAGGTACATAAAAGAACCCTTGATAATGAACTGAGGTCTTATGTCAACTTCCTCATGTTAAAGTGCAGAGCCTCACTAGCAGTGTAATACAGGAATACCCCACGACTTACATAGGTGATGCAGAGAAGGCTCCATATTTACCTTTCTGTGGTTATTAAAAAAATTTACATGTTTAATAATGGACTTCAGATTTTACAACCAACTTGTGAGAAATGGCAGCATTTAGATGTCTCATGGTTTTTTGTGCTCACCACAGTGGCAGGCTTCTATACAAAATGCATTTGCACATGCCCAAAAGGAAACATGCAAGGGCAAAGTCCCTTTAGGAATGTGACTGGAAATTTGAGTTCCAGCAAAGCAATATAAATGTAGAACAGAAGTTAAATTAGGATAATACCATAAAGAACCTCACTTCTGACCAGTGTGATTGACAATAGTATTGATGCAAACTGTTAACTTCTTGTCTTTCTGTTTAGTTTTCACATCAGTTTTTCAAGTTACTTGATTTGCTTCTGATATGAAAAAGGACAAGGGCAGAAACAAAAGCAGGAACTTGCACTAAAGTCCTTTAATTCACCTTAACCTCCTGAGAAGAGGCATGTTGATGTTTCTGCCTGTCCAGCATTTACAAACAATGCCCATGCATTCTAAAGTTACCTACCTGGTGCCCAACTAAGATTGCACAGATAAGCAAGGATGTTCTTCTTGAAAGCATAAAAATAACTTTTAAATTTTTAAATTTTTTTTTAGTTATAAAAGTATTTATTAAACTACATTATTTTAATTTTAATCATTTTAAACTATGAAGTTTTTACGACAGTTTTATGTATTTCTATGGCGTTCTGACCCTGACTGCTTCTCTCAGGCTGTCCTCCAGCCTCTTTATTATTTATTTATTGAGAAACATTTGAGAGCAAACAGTCCCCATGGATTTCTTCAGTATCACTGTGTAAACTTCCTTGAAGATACAGATGAGGTTTTTCCCCAGAGGTTGCCCACAAAGGGCACTCTTGAAGTTCACACAAACGCACAGTGCAAACCACATATAAGCAACAGGTACTTGGATTAGACACATGCAATACATGGAGTGCTGGATTCCTGCTGTTGCAAGGTCAGAGGGAACCCTGAATTTTCTAGAGCTGGAGTCACTCAGAGTTCACAGACTGCTCCAACCAGTCTGGACATTTAGCTTTGTGTTATTATTGGAATAAAAACTGAACAGCAATGTAGCTGAAAAAAAATACAGATTTTATACAGAACCAATGGTTCTGGTTTATGTGGTTTTTTGTGGTTTTGTGTATGCTGCTCAATATCTTATGCATCCATTATATGACACTTCTAAGCCTAAAGCTTTTTATACCCTTTCAGGAACTTCCTTTGTGGAAGACAGATGGGAAGCAAGACCCAAACCTGCCTTTCCTGTTCCAAACTTTCTGGCTGTGCTATTATAAAGTATGCAATTGTGTCTTGCAGTGTTTCTTAGCAAATGGCTACTTTATGGTCCAAGAACACAATTAACAAACATCAAATTAATAGTGGCTCTAAGAAAACATTAACATTTGCATTGTTATGTATTTCCATGCACCTTAAGCACTTCAGGGACATTTATCTGTTCCCATCATTGGACTATGCACACCTTTTGTTACATTTTTCTATTTACTGTACCACCAAACACTAATGGTTTTTAAAACACTCAGAATCTGGAAAATCCAGTCCAACAGAAATTGCATTCTAAAAGCAAAGGAACACCAAGCTAGGCTTAATAAGGAAAAGAGATTTGCACAGTATATTTACACCATTTTCAAGCATTTTTGCCAAAACTTCGTGAAAGATGACTAGATTTCTGCAGCAGAAGAAATCAGTGTTGGATTTGAATTTTACACTTATTGTTCTTTTTTCTGTAAATGTAAGACCATATTGATCAGACCACTTAAACACAGTATTCGGTATCTATTTTCTCAGCGTTTTCTTTTTGAGCAGCATTTGTTTACTGCTGATCCATTTTTTGTTCTCTGATTTGAGCATGTTTGTGGTGAAACCTACCGTTCAGTTATTTTTTGTCTGTCACATAAAAAATTTTAAAGAACTCATAGACCAGCATTTTTGTGCAGGTTTATTGGTACTTGGTAAGGCACAGAAGTATGCTCCTGTGCTTAAAAATTACTGTATAATCATAAAACTTGCAAAATGGCATATACAGGCAGATGTTGATTTTTTTTTAATCAGTGCCTGTTTTATTCTAATGTACATACTATGTCAGTTCCTTGATTTGCAGTTACCTTTTGAGAAAAGTACTGTAACATATAACCAGGGCTTTCTGACTTTCAGTTTGGTCAGATTAACTAATTCCAGAAAGTGTTAACAGTGTCGAATTTTCAAAGTTCTCATGGGATATCTTGGCAGCATGCTATTTTAAGAGTTGGCCTCTTAAGTATGCCATATTTAGTGGGACAACTGAAAGCTTCTTAGCTGCAAAGGAAGTGCTTGCACTAAAGTATCGTAAGTTATATTTCATTTATTATGAAATCCTTTTTGATTTTACAAGAAATGTAAGACAAATATGAATGTGTTCTTTTGAGAAGCAGTTACTGTATTTTGATTTAAATAACTGTTATGATTTTATAGCTCACGGCTGTAAACCACAAAGAGACCAGTTCATGCTGAAGTGGCAAAATGAAATGTGATGTAGCTTGTACATGGATCATTGTTTCAATAAAGAATTTGCACAGAGTATGCTGAGTTTGTACACATTCAACAAGATTATAATTTCCTAGTAAGTGTATGCCATGGCTCCAGTTCAAATGGAAACAAACGACCTCTTTCATTGTGCATCAGCTAAAATTCCAGAAATTTAATCAGGAGAAACAGTTATTTGCCTGGAAAGGAAATTTTAATAAAGTTCTGAAAGGAAGCTGTTGTCATTTTCAGAATATAGAATTACTGTTGTTATCAATAGCATAGATTGCACATGTATGTAGTGTCCTTTGGAAGCATAGCAGCACTTCCACGTGTAGTCCAAAGGACTTTTTTGCCTGCTGTGTCCTTTCTGAGCTGTGTTTCTGAGCATTGCAAAAAGTCTTGCTGCCATTTTTAGCCTCGGGGCCAATGAAATAAACATCTCTTCTCCCAGAGGCACCCTAGTACCAAGACAAAAGAGAAGTGTGGGTTGCCATACCTGCACCCATTTCTTCATTCACCCTAAAAGGATGAGGTGAAATGAGTTTCCTGTCCCACAGCAGTTGGGCTGTATCACTCCCTAACAGTCTTCAGCAGGACTCAGGTGAAGCAGACACTCTAATACCTTGTCCTGGCTCTGCTGGTGCTACACAGCTAGCAACCAAAGTCAAAGTCGGCTAGTCCAACTGATGGAGTGGGGGGGGGGATTGCCCTTTCACATATGAAAGATTTGCTCTTGCCAGCTGCCTATTCTAGGCTGAAAAACATAGCCTATAACAGAAAAATTATGATTTCATGTTTTAAAACTGCTGTTCAAAAGAGTGTTCTAAGTTTGAGAAATATTTTCAGAAGCATTTTTATTTACCAGTTTTAGCTGAGATAAACTGAGAAGGCCACAAATTATTTAGAAATATCAATGAAAAGTAGATCAGTTGCAAACTGATCATAAAAATGGAACACAAGGCCAGAGCCATATGCTATTTTATTGTCTTAGAATGGGACCCTGTCTTGCAAGTGGGACAGTTTGAAACACTATGCCTGGGCTTTTCTATATAGAACACACCTTTTCAGGTTGCTGCCTTCTAGCATGCTGAACTCCTCCAACAGGTTTGTTGGAGCATTTTTCATGAAGGCAGAGTACCACCAAACAGTTGGTCCCAGTGAACTACACACCTGAACGTGCTGAAACAGGCTGCCCCCAGTCCCGGTACTTATTGCAATGATAAGATGTTTATCGTGGAAATGACTGCCTTACATCAGTACTACAAAGGCACTCCAAAACTAAAAGCTGTTGGTGGGTACAGTGCTGTCTAAGACTGGAGCCAGGGAAAGCTGGTGCACAGCGCAGAGCTGGTACCCCAGATATTTGCAGTGCCACACCACCACTTTCCCACAGAAATGGATACTTAACAGCCTACATCCTGCACTGGTTTTTGGAATAACCAGCTCAAACCTTTTCTGTGTCCATTTTTTTCTCTCCCTGTCTTACCCTCCTGTACTTTCTTCTGTCTCCAGCAGCTCTGCTATGCCTCTTCTCAAATGAGAACAAAATGAAGTTAGTTGTCAGGGCAAGTGTTTCTGCACCTCAGGCACCTCTGTTCCAAACTGACCTTTTATAAGTCCCCAAATGGATTTTTTTCCCCCAGCTGTACCAGGCTCTAATGCTGAGTACTATATTTAGCTCTCTGGCTCCCAGGCCCAAACTGAGTCATTTTACTCTTACAGTAAAGGCTGACTTATGAGTCTATGGTATCATGTGTAAGTCTGTAAATTGGGCAAAGACAGTAATGTAAACTGAAGCTAAGTTTCCAATTTCTTTTTCAAAATCAGAATGTATGTCAGCAAATGATAAATGTGGCAGACTTAGGGCACTCAAGTCATGTAATGAGAAGCTATTTCATACCACAAGACAAGGGAAAAACAAGAAAAGAAAAGCCAGCCTTGAAGAGCATGAAGAAAACATGTAAAACTTTGCTTTTGATTGAGTAGAAATTCAGCATCACTATCAAATCATTTTGCCATTCTATAGCCAGTTTCTAGTTTGAGAACAGATCCCTGTTATATCTACTCTAACTAGAACCTTTCCTATGTGGGTAAGGACCTTAGGCATGACAATAGTACTAGAGTTATCAAAAAGAGCCTCGTCTCCCTTATCTGCCGTTTTAAAAATTATTTTCAGAACTATTTGTCTGTATGTCAAATGCCATTCATAGACTGCCAGCCTGTCCTGTTGTGGAGCCACAGAGTTTGAGATCTCACATTGAAGACGCAGAAGCTGGACCTTCTGAAAGATACTTACCTTCTTTCACATAGGTTTTGATTTTAGCACACAATAAACCATTTGTATTTATTAACAATTCAGGCCTAGTCATTCTCAATTGATAAACACAGAGAAGCAAAATAAATGCCAGCAAGACTTCCCTCTTTCTGAAGCCTCTTATTGCTTCTGCCTCAAGATTAGCCCTGATTGACAGACAGCTCCTGAGTTGTTTGGGTATCATTTAACTCCTTCCTGCTGGTGAACACTACCTTTAAAAACACTACCTTTGGAAAACAGGATTCCAAAAAAAAAAAAAAAAACCATTGAGAAAAAGAAGCTCCCTTCTAAGGAAACAAGCATAGATCTTGCCTGTTTAAAATGCCCTGTTATCCTTCTCTCCAATATGTACAGAGTAAACAGCCTCAGGAAAAGGCAGTAAAAAATAGAGAGAAATTTAAGATGGAAATTATTTTTGCTCGCTGAAAACATCCCGAGGTGATTTATCTTCAAAGTATATTAAATTCTAATTTGTTTTACCATAAACATACTCAAGTGAAGAAAAAGGAGATTCCTAAAAACGAGATTTTCACT
Organism: Eulacestoma nigropectus; assembly: GCA_013397775.1. NCBI lineage: Eukaryota > Metazoa > Chordata > Aves > Passeriformes > Eulacestoma > Eulacestoma nigropectus. Next base: position 309,800 of record VZTE01002597.1, read on the forward strand.
CCCAATATCAAAATAAATTATCACAAAACTATGAAACGTATTTCCCAGTGCTTCTCTTAGAATGCCTTTTATCAGGGAAGATATTTTTAGTCCTTTTTATGGTTCTGCCTAGGTGACTGCAGCTTCTTTATGGGTTTAGTGGAAGTGCATTTCTTTTCTGCTGTCTTCTTGGTTAAATATTGTCTACCTTGTGTGATCTCCTTTTGTGGATAAAAATCAATATTCCATTGAACATTTATCTTCTTGCTTCATTTTCCTGGTCCAAAACATTATTTCGTGTTTTGTTTTACTGCTTGGATTTTGTTTTGTTTGCCCTCAAATTCTTCACATTTTAAAATAAATCAGAGGATTTTAGTGGTTTTTTTCAGTTGCCTGTTTTGGGGCAGGATCACTCACACCCATCTGTATAATTCAGTTTTAATTATGCAGACATACAATTAACTACTCCCAAGTTGGTGCAGGATGAACTAATAATAGACTGCTACAGATTTTTGCAGAACAGCATCAAGAGAATAGGTAAATCCATAATTCCCAAGATACAAGTGGAATAAATGTCGTCATTCATTTGTGGGTCTATGGGCATGTTATGTTCTTTTGTGTGTTCACTTGAAAAAAGTAATATATGATACACCTCTGCCTTAACACATTTCTTTTGCCATCATGGATGGAATAGCACATTTGCATCAACCATACATCAGTTATCCACTACCTTGATTGGTTTATCTCATTCATCAGATAGCTGGCCAAGTGCAGGGGCCTCTCTAAATTTGGTATTTCTGAAGAGACTGCAGACAGTGCCAGGACACTATGTAAATTATATGAATTTCAAATTAATTGATAAATGCTTTTCCACTTTTTTTTAACTGAAATGCTGTATTTCTACATAGGCTAATACTTACACACTAACAGAGTCTGTTTTTAACTAGAAACTCCCATTTTTATAAGCATGCAGTAAAATGACAGTAATCTGCTGCTGAATAAAACTGCTTTTTGCAACTACAGTTTCTACATTTCATCATCTCCGTATGATCTCTCTTAAGCACAAAGCTCATTCTTTAATATATGTGCCCCAAAAGAGGTGAAAGGATCCAAATCTCTGTTATTCATGTAGACTGCATCAGACTACTAGTTATTTCATTAGAACATATAATAAACCTACCCTGACACTGTAACTCCTGTTGCAGTTACCAGAAATAGCCCCAGAGCATTAGCCAAATGTTATACGATACACCATCACTGAGAAATATGTTCCTACTCTACACCAATTTCTGAAAAAAAACTTCAGAAAAAATCCACTTCTTCTCAGCAGGGAAGCAGGGAATGAAAGCCTCTGAAGGACTTAACACTTCACATGTTTTTCAGTGGAAAAAAAAAAAAAAAACTGTAGGAAATTATTGGGGACCTTCAAAAATTGATGCAGGAGCTAAAATATCAAATATCACCCAAGAAGTCACCTCCAGAGAGGAGATCACTGCAGCACAGAAGCTCATCCCAACAGGCAGCTGTCAGTTGTCAGACAGTAGCTACAGTTAGTTCTCAGGGTAATCCATGATATTGTAAGGAGGCAAAGGTTATCGTAGATCATGTAAATTAGCAGTGTCCAGGAGGCTATGGACAGTGTTGCAAGATACAATCCCCAGACTGCTCAGGTGATTGTGCTGCATCTGAAACTCAAGCCCTTTTCCTGACTAGAGATGGGCACCTGGAGCATCACCAAAGACTCTGTGCTGTGATGGTGGAGTCAGACCCTTGCATGAGAACTCTATTCTTTTGGCTTGATGTTGTGACCAAAGTACCCACACCTTCTTTATTTGCTGTAGCACTACCTTATAGTTGTGCTTTAAGGGGGACTAAACATGGGCTCTTCAGTGAGGCAACTGCTGAAGACCCTGTGAATGCATGAGGAAAGAGCTGTACTGGCAGGTGTGAGCTTGACTTTGTACCATACCAGATAAAGACTCTTCCAGAGGCCTGACAGCATTCAAGTGAAAAAGGATTGTGATGCTGTGAATCTGGACAAACCACGTGCAGACAAGAACAGGTGGGCGGGAGTGAGCTGGAGGCAGCCTAGGACAGTCCAATAGACATGGAATTAAGATGACAGTCCCACGCTTATTGCTGGAAAACACCTCCAGCAAAATCATCTCCCTGTCCCTATCCTCTCTACTCTAAAGAAGTATGTCACACTTCAGCAGCTCAGCAACAGCTCCTTGTCCGACCTATTCAGGCTCTGACCAACCAGTTTTCACTTCTTATTGAGCAGCTACAAGGTTGTCTAAACCTAATAGATATTTGCTGTGGCTCTTCTTGCCCTGTCTCTCCCTATTACTAATTTACAAGAAGGCACAGGATTCACTTGCCAGCACACATGTGAAAAGCTGGTCCTCAGAGACCTAACAGACTGACTATTTTGTTCCGTAGGAGGATGTGCAGAAGCTAGGCACATAAAGATGAATTAATAGATTTAAATACTCTGTCTGGTTAAGCCCTGTGTGTTTATTCATCTTCTCATTCTGTAATGGAAGAATGCTGGCCAGATTAACGAAGTACAACATGACCTATTGCTGTGTTTTAACAGAGTGTTTTATATTTTTTCTTTTAACCTGTAAAAACTGAGTACTGAAAGGTTAAGAGAACACAGATTCCAGACTTAATCACAACATTTTCTTCTCACCATGACATAAACTGTATTCTGTGCCTATTCGCTATTTGCAGAACAAAGACAGGATATCCTAGAAAAATCAATATTTTCTCAGTGGCGGTGGTTGTCCTCAGCTTGCCTCTAGGTAACAGAATAAAAGGTTTTAAGAAACCGTCAATTAGCAGAATTGATAGCAAATGCTTTTGATCAGGTACCTTGTTTGGAAAGTGACTACAGTAAGGATTCCCATTTTGTAAATGAGGTCTGTTGACTTTATATTGACTTACCATATAATGGATTGTAAAAAGCCGATTTTACTGGAGCAGAATTACACAATCTTTCACAAGCCTAGCCTACTGATGCACATTTTTTCTTTTCTTGTAACAGTCTGTTATAGGATATAATATGTACTACAAAACTTTATTGCTCTACCCATGCAATTAAGAGAAATTTTATTGAAATACAGAATCATAAAAAGAAAAGTCTCCCCTCATAATTTTTCTTTCAAAAGCTATCACCAATAACTCTGTGTCACATTGTAGCCACAAACAATGAGACAGATGCTGATAACTTTTCTGTCCACTTCAGCCTAGACCACACCACTTCATAAGAGTGTTGACAATTTGCTGGCTTTGGAAAGGCCAAAGCATGTATTCTCAAGTGGCTGAAAGGAAAATGTTCCACAAATGCCAAGCTGGAACTTGGCACCATGATCATTTGGCAGATGAACAGCACTGTACATAAACAAGTAGAGAGAGGGAGCTTAAATTCTAAATACCCTCTTGAGAAAAGACAAAAAACAGTTCCTAGGAACAGTGAACAAAAGCTGTCAGAAAAACTAAGATCACTGATTTTTGTCAGGAATGACTTATGATTATGGCTGTGTGGTTGGGATGGGAATGACAGATTATGCAGTACAAAGTACTGTGTTCTCCAGTCTCATGAGAGATTCCACTTACACTCATTAGATAAGGCACCGTGTCACATTTGTTAGATCTTAGGGCTTAAATATTGTATTTTACTCTTTAATCCAATTATCTTCCTGTTTCACCACATCTTTAGATGACATGTATGTATCATCATAAATTAATACAACCATTTTCTATTTCTATGCATATCTGTGTAGAAGAAAATACACAAGCTGTAGAATAGCCACTGATTTTCTACTCAAATGATCTGCTTCAAAATGAAGCTGACCAAGCTGCAATTTATTTCCACACCTCTCATACTTTTATTATGCAACACACAAACACTAAAAATGAGAACATATATGGCGCAGAGTTTAGACTGCCAACTGGCTATCTGACAAAAGAACAGATTAAGCAAGGTAGCAGGATCTCTGATCTAGCAGATGAACAAGCTCTATTCTGCCTTCTGCATATTAACGCTCTTGAGATCTGAAGGGGATCTGCTGTGTGTGCTTTAGTTCTGCACTGAACAGCACTCAGGATATTCAGCAATCTGTAACCACACCCCACACCCCTGATATCTTTTACAGTCACCATCCCATACCAATTCAAGGTTTCATAATGTACTCTTAACAAAAGCTTTCAAAACCTTACTCTGCACTGAAACAGTAGGCATCCTCCTCAGAGACCAAAGTATAGCCATACACTTTACCTCAGAAGGAATTTAGTCTGCATCCAGTCCCATTCTCTTAAAATACAACCAAAGATTAACATAAGGTGGAAAATGAACCTTCAAACTCACCAAATAAGCATATTCAGTTTTAAATAGTAACACTAAACTACTACTGGGCAAAGTGGCACTCTGCTCTCTTCTCGTTTCCAGGTCTTTTGGAGCTTTCTTTTATAGTCCATGATTTTCTATTTGTGGGCCTGAACTACACCCTCCACCAGAGAAATCTATGTTTATGTTCTGCTTTTTCTTGCACTTACTTGCAGCTTGAAAGAAATCCAGTTGTGCACTTAGGTCCAGATCCAGAAAAACACATGAGCACGTGATTTATATATATGAATAGTACCATTGTGCAGGATGCAGGCTCTTTTCCAATATTTGCCATTAGTCTTTTCCCTGCTATTGCTTCTTTGTTCCCCGTTACTGCATGTGGCCTTCCTGTTTATGCCAAGATTTTCCTGTAAATTCAAAACCAGGTACAGTCTATGTCTATGATCATGCTCAGAACTGAGGGGAGTGGGGTCTCAGATGAACTAAGACATGAAATACACATGCAATTGTGTTTAAAATGAGATGTCAGAAAGTTCTCAGCACTGCTTTCCATCTCAATCAATTAGTATGTATCAGAACAACTGTTGGATAGCTTGCTTGTTCAACTTGAACTGTAGGAAGCTCGTTCTGGTAGCTCATTTAGTTAGGGAAATACCACTAGAGAAGAAGTAGTGAAGGTTTATGAGTTACAATATAGTTGGGACATTAAGCACTAAATATTCTAAAACAAAACAACTTAAAACTAAATAGTGTGGATACTGTGCTATTGTAAACTTTTTAATACTCTTTCACCTACAAGCAGTGGTTTATATTTTGAAGAGAGATATCAATATGTTTCAAACAGTCCCATAAGTCAAATAAACATTTACAGTTAGGTATTAACTGAGACTGATCACTAACATGAATTCTCTTGGAAACAATTTCATATAATCAAGTCATTTCAATTATCATACTTTTGGCTTAGGAATACCTCTTGGTGATTCCCACATGTTGAATCAGACATTTATAAGTGCTGCTGGGATATTTACTCTGGAATACCAGACGTGAACTCTTCGCAGATGTGCCTGACACGGTGCATGTTCACACTGGACGATTTCAGTGTGAAGGTGCACCATGGTCTGCTGTACTTCTTATAGTGTAAGTATAGCAGAAATACCAGTGCTGCTCAAACACTTTCATAAACTCTAATGGGAGTTAACAGCAGAACTCAGGTAGGTGTTCACAACCTTGCAGAGTCAAAGTGCTAGTATCACATAGCAGATTTCTCAGCTTTCTGAGATTAAAATCAGGAAAGCAAGTTGAAAGTTGAAAAAGCAATTTAAAAAATAATTGTATTGCATTAGTGACTTGTAATGCATGAAACATCATCATTCTCATCGTCTGGTTCTCAGAGAAAGGGATAATGGTTTTGGTGAGAAATTTTGGTTCAGCAAGGCATACAAGGTCAAGAACAAGAAGTTGATATTACTGTAAAAGTACATTCAATGCTGTTGTCCTGATAAAATTAATTGCTAGTTGCTCAATGCTCTTTAATTTGATATTGTTGGGATATTTTGAAAACATAGATGATAAGCTTTTATGTTAGAGCTCATTCGAGTTGAATCTTAAGTCAGCTAATGCTCTGGCGCTAACAACTTACTAAATGTTTCCAGGCAACAGAAAGAAAGCAGCAAAAGGCAAACAATTCAAATATGCTAAAGAGGAACAAACTGATACAAAAATAAAACCTCCTTCTGTATGAAACTCCTCACTTCTAAGCAATGTTTACTCCTTCTCTTTTTCATGCATTGAGGAAGTAAAGAGTCCCACAAAACGAGGGTCAGTGTTTTTCAGTATTTTTTCACTGTGTTATTTCCAAAAAAGTTCCTCTGATTATTTTCAACACTTCAGCAGAAAATTGCTTCAACCCATGAAAACCACTACAGAGACTTCAAAGACTTGATAAAGTCACTGAGGTCAACTGAATGTCTCTCTGTGCTTTACATACCTTTGTTGTGTGTGTTGGGGGTTAAATGTTTCCCACTTAACCACTCTTGTGAGGCCTGCATACTGGGGTGTGGAGTCTGTATTTTGTACCTTGTGATACTTACATTTTTTAAAGCTTGGGCAAACTAGAGGTGCTGAAATTGCAGTTTGTGCCAGCTGACAGCAGTTTCTGACTGTAGTGAACTCCCCTTGGGCCAGCCAGAGTCCAAAAATACTCTCCAGTATTTTTCTGATTGTCAGTGAATTCTGCCATCAACTCTAACCCATCACCAGAAAACCCTTCTTCTTCTCTAGACCCCAGTAATCCATGCTCTCAACCTGCTGCCTTTTTGATACACTGCAAAACACACAGGCACTCGCTCCAACATCTTTGATGCCCTGATCTATAGGTGTGATGGCTTTAGAGGCACCACAGTTCTGGGTATGGAATATCTCCTTATTACACAGCTACTTCAGAATCACTCTTAGCACAAAGCAAGTTAAAGATGCACATAAAAGCATCTTTCTACCTACACCTCTTTTTTCATTGTACAGTTGAATAGTTTGTAGATTTTTCTTACAAATGGTTCCCTTGTTCAGTGACACACACATCTTGGGTAACAATCATTAAAAAGTGTCTTATCATGCTGGAGAATGATACCCTCTATAACCTCCCATATAAAATCCAGCCAGTGGTCATAAGTAATTTTTTTTTCCACCTTATCCATGATATCAGTTGACCATTTCCTCTTTGTTAAAATAAGCATTGTTTGACTCCCTTGGAGTGGAAAAAGACCTCTTTGCTAGACAAGGTATAATGTCCTATGCTCGATTGGCATGACAGCAGCATGTGTTAGCATAGCCTAACAGCATGTGTGAGGTTTACATGGCAAGGTTTTGGTAGCAGGGGGGATACAGGGGTGGCTTTCTGCAAGAAACTGCTAGAAACTTCTCCTGTGTCCAATAGAGCCAAGGCCAGCCAACTTCAAGATCGGCCCACTGCTGGCCAAGGTCAAGCCCATCAGTGATGGTGATAGTGCCTCTAGGACAACAAATTTAAGGGGGAAAGTTAGCAATTTTAGCCAGAGAGGGGACAGAGAAAATGTGAGAGCAACAGCCCTGCAGACACTGAGGCCAGTAGAAAAGGAGGGGGAGGAGGTGCTCCAGGTGCCAGAGCAGAGATTCCCTCGCAGCCCATGGTGCAGCCCATGGTAAGGCAGGTTTTAAATTTCACTTCCTTTACCAAACAGGTATGCTCTTGCTCAACTTAATGCACTTTGAAAAGGAGTTAAGCCAAAAATGAGAGTCATGCTAATTATGGAACAAGAATACTCACACATAGAGTTACTCAGAAATAGCCATTCCTGAATAACATCGTATAAGCAAGCCTGAGATATTTTTAAGGTTTTATTCATAATCATGGCAAATAGAGCTTTAGGAATTTAGGTTTTTTTTACTTTGTGTTCCTTTCTAATTTTTTTTCGGGGGAGGGGTTAGCATGGCCAGGTTTTTGGTAGTAGGGGGGCCACAGAGGTGGCTTCTGTGAGAAGCTGCTGGAAGCTTCCCCCATGTCCGGCATAGCCAATCCCTGGTGGCTCCAAAGATGGACATGCCACTGGCCAAGGCTAGGCCAATTAGAAATGATGGTAATATCTCTGTAATAACATATTTAAGAAGAAATCAAAACAAAGGTTGTGGTGCAGTTGTAATTTTCCAGCCAGAGAAGAGCAGAGTGACAACATGTGAGAACAACTCTGCAAACACCAAGGTCAGTGAAGAAGGAGGGGGAGGAGATGCTCCAGGTGCCTGAGCTGAGATTTCTCTGCAGCCCATGGTAAAGACCATGGTGGAGCAAACAAAATTAAAAAGAAACAAACCTATGGAACCTGTGGCACAAAATTTGCTTCAGATAAATTGCTGAAAAAGCACATGAGTATTTGTATATCCAAGTTCTGTCCAAAATTTCAGTAAAAGACACCCACTACAATGCAACTAGGAACCCCCAAAAAATTTTCCACATTCCTAATAGCAGAAAAGTGGTAAAATTTTAATTATATCAAAACGTATTAATTCAGCACGCAGTGGGAAAAAGATTCTGGTCTCTTATCTTAGCTTGGTGACTCAGGCACCATGGCAGGATTTCCTTCCCTCTAAAAACTCTTTAAGTGGAGTGGATGATGAGGCGTCTGTTGCCACTCCTTTGGACCCAGTACAGCTGTCTACGGAAAGACACAACTGTTTTCATAAACGGACAATGGAAAATCTTTTTGACAAAGTACAAAAGGCCAACAAGCAGTGGAGCCAAATCCATTCCTGAGATCCCGGAAGAGTATCAGTGGCATCATGGCAGAGATTATTACAGCCTACAGGCTGGATGCTCTGCAACAAATGGAAAGCACTGGAATAAGCTCACAAACCTGATTCACAGAAAGAGCTAGCTGTTGGGACATCTGGCTGTGGGTTAGTGTTCCACTTCTTCTAGGAAAATGTTGCTAACTTTTTTCTTAGGAAGACAGTTGACTATTTTGCCTTGCTTCTTCTTTCCCTGGCCCTTCAGAAAATCTGGGCGCATGTCTAAGGAACAGGATTATATTGTTGCAGCAATATTGCAATATAGTTATTGTTTCTGGCAAAAATGGGAAATATTTTTAAAGACAGATAACTTGCATTGAGTATCCTTTGTCCCTCTGTATGTGCACAGAGTAGCATAGGGGAGAGAGCAGGACAGGCATCTTTGAAAGCACTAAGGAGCACAGAAACTATTTGACTATATATTTAGTGTCTGCTTATCAGGAATTTTTATTAACGGTATGAAGTCTTTTAACTTCCACACATTCATAGTCCAGTGATGAGCTAACTGAACCTAAGGAGTAAAAGCTCCCCATGCAAGTGCCTGCACACACCCCCC
>VZTE01002597.1:319013-358515 GCA_013397775.1 Eulacestoma nigropectus
GACCTCCCCCCCCCCCCCCCCCCCCCATCCCCACCCCCATGTACAAGCATAGAAGAGGGGAATCGTTCTAAGGGAGGAGGAGACACACTCGCTGTAAGAGCTGCCTTCCATTACCTACAACACACTGCAGTGCTGACCTTGCCAGGAACTGCTGCAGCAGCCAATTTACCAGCTCAGGAATCACTGAAGTGTTATTTTGCCAAGGACTCTGAAGTATTTTAAGGAGAGGTAAAATGCTTCTGTTCTCTCGTGTTCAGAAGAGTCAAGAATTCACATATATACATTATGAGGCCACCCAACAGAGACTATGAATTCATCTCCCTGAGATGATCAAAGGTGTCTGTGTTAAAGACACCCTGTATTTTTGTGTACTAAAATATGGAAATGTATGCATTCTAGTGAAATCTCGCACTGAAAGTTGACAATAAAAAAGGGACGGGAGAGTGTTTTAAGACAGACACATTTACGGACAGATTTGCTCCCCATTAGTATTTTTCTGAACTTAACAGTGCTGTTTGGAAACTGTATTAAACTTATTTCAGTAAGAATTTATATAGTACTCTCCAACATTTATTGGAAGCTGTTATAATCACACAGTGCAGGAGAAATACACATAACATTCAGGATCCTGAAGTCATAAATCTAAGCATAAATCTTTTTGAAAATTCCTAAGAAAGCCTAATTTTAGCCAACTTTTCAATAAAAAGATATAAACACAGAGAAAAGTAGAAGACAAAAAACCAGATCCACGCACAGTTTTCCATCATTACTATTATAAGTACACTGAGGGATTAGACTGCATAGGATTTCAAACAGGAGAGGATCTCTACAATATTGCTCTCCACAACCCCCATTAGGAATTAATGATGCTTCAAGTAGGATTAACTCTTACAAATTTTGTCCTACTGCTGGTGCTATACAACTATGGCAACATCATGGCTTCTGCCCAGGCTGTGCTCTTAGGGGAAGAGATCTGCAACAGAAACAGAGAGGCACTGGTTCCTCAGGGACATCTTACTGATGTGCATATCACTCAACTCCATTAACCACATATCTGGGATTCCCAGACTTCAATGTTCACACAGAGTGCTCCATCATCCCTAAAGCTCTAAGAGGACAGCAAATGACAACTGAACCTCATGAAAACTCCTGCTTTGTTTCCCTTCCTGTGGGATGTTGTTTCTGGGGTAATGATAAATACGTATTTGCATACACCTTTAATCGAGCCTATATTCATTCTGTCAGCAAAATATTGGGCTTATCAGAATAAACGGGTGGGAAAACACTGCAGAATTAATGGAAGCACTCAACCTTTTCTAATTATACACTGCATTAAACTTTTATGAGAGAATATAAAGATGCTTTGCTATGAGTGTATTCTCAGAGTGGCTAATGTAGTTTGGTCAGTTGAAATGATCAGGCAAAGAAAAGTTTAACCCACCAAAAATAAAAATATTCATGCAAGGGTGGAATCCCTCATTAATCTCTGAACAGAACAGAAACAAATCTGAAAACTCATTGCTGGCTTCAAAAGATTAAAAAGAAATAGAGCTGTATCACAAAAAAATGTCCTAAGTCTAAAGCAAAAGGTTGACCTAAGGCACTGTTTCCAAGCATACATGTTTGTCTTTTGTTCATTTTATTTATCTGCCTTTGATATATCAGCTGATGCTGGATTTTATTTATATTACACTATTTCTTCAGCTCCAACTCAGATGCATGTCCCTGCTGTGCAGTACAAACATGCACATAATAAAACATCAGCTTTGTTTCAGAAAGCAATGAACTCAAGGGTTAAACAGACAAGACAAGAAAATTGGCAGGGAAAAGGAAAACTCAGAACACCCATTTCACATTGTGCAGTTAAGGCACAAGATTATGATTTTACACTGGCAAATGGCAGCAATGTTTCATTACTGGCATACATAGGGATAGGGTTACATTTTACATCGTGTACCCAGGGAGACATGGAACATACATGGAAGAAGGGAGGACTGAGCCCCAGTCTGCTGCACGCCATTCAGAGGTGCTGACATTCTTTCTTTGACTGTTTACCAACACAAAACACTTTTCATAAAATCATAGACTCACAGAATGGTTTTGATTGGAAGGGTCCTTAAAGGTCCTCTAGTTCTAACCCCCCTGCCATGAGCAGGGACACCTTTCACTAGACCAGTTTGCTCAAAGACCCATCCAGCCTGGCCTTCAACATTGCCAGCGATGTGACAGACACAGCTTCTCTGGGCAACCCTCTTCAGAGAGAAGTGCCTCACTGTGGATACCGAAATGCTGCTAGTAGATGAATTTTCCAGCTTCTTGCATTAATTCTTTGAGAACCTTTCCTTTCTCACACAGGATATGAAAACAGTAAGATAGTTTATGCAGACGATATTCACATCTGGTGTTTTGCTAAGTTCTGTTTATGGTACATTGAAAAATGTTTTACCATGGACGTAAACCAATCACCCTAGGAGGTGTGTGAACATTGTCCAATTGCTTTATGGAACTAGACTATATAAAAATGATTGTAAAATTAATAAATAATTCATTCTTTCGCTGGATTTGTGTGTTGCTACATCTCTCCGTTCCTGGCTCTACAGCGACACCTCATCACTCTTACAGTAAAGAATTTCTTCCTAATATCTCGTCTAAACCTACCCTCTGTCAGTTTAAAGACATTCCCCCTTGTCCTATCACTATATACCCTGTCCAGCTCTCCTGTAGGTCCTCCTTAGATACTGGAAGGCTGCCTCTCTTCTCCAGGCTGAGCAACCCTGGCTGTCTCAGCCTGTCTTCACAGCAGAGGTGCTCCAGCCCTCTGATCGTCTTCATGGACTTCCTCTGGACTCACTCCAAGAGGTCCACATTCTTCTTATGTTGGGGCCCTCTAGACTCAACACTCCACGTGGGGTCTCACAAGAGCAGAGTAGAGGGGCAGAATCCCCTCCCTCGTCCTGCTGGTGATACTGCTTTGGATGCAGCCCAGGATAAAATTGGCTTTTTGGGCTGTAAGTGCACATTTGGTGGCTCATGTCCAGCCTCTCATCCAACACCCCCAAGTCCTTCTCCTCGGGTCTGCTCTAAATCCATTCTCCATCCAGCCTGTACTTGTGCTTGAGATTGCCCCAACTGAAGTGCAGGACCTTGCATTTGGCCTCGTTGAACTTCCTGAGGTTTGCATGGATCCATTTCTCAAGCCTGTCAACATTCCTCCAGATAGCAACCCTTCCCTCCAGTGTGTCAACTATACACACACAGCTTGGTGGCATCAGCAAACTTGTTGAGTGTGCTCAATCCCACAGGCCACGTCACCAACAAGGATGTTAAACAGTCCCAGTCCCAATACTGACCCCTGAAGGACCCTGCTCAGGGTTTTATTTTTTTCTAACCTTATCCCTGGCTGCTCAGACAATCTTCCTGTGTTCCTCCCAGGCTGCCTGTTCTTGCTTCCCTGCTCTGTAGGGTTTCTTTTTGTCTTTGAGTTTGTCCAGGAGCTCCTTGTTCATGCACACAGAGCTCCTGGTGTTCTTGCCTGATTTCCTCTATTTTTGGGTGCATCACTTTGTATGCATCTGGGATGCAGATACTTTTGTATAGAATAAGCACATGCATTACATATACACTCTATACACGTATGGAACAAAACATACTATTTATGACAGTGTATATATAATTTATACGGTACAATATACATTATACTTAGCTCAAAAAATTAGCCCAACAACCTTTTGTTTGATGCCTCCTTGATATTTACTAAAAAACAGTCTGCAGCTTTGCCTAGTAATTTGTTGGTGTTAATACCTGCTGGTTGCCTTTTGAAAAAGAGATAATTTCATGTTGCTGATTTGTGACAGACGCTGGCAGGTTGGTGGGTGGGCAGCCACCCCTCCAGGTCTGTGATTACAGCTTTTGAGAAATAGGAGGTGTATGCACTAGAAGGGAATGTGGGGTAAGCTGACCTGAACTCCATAGCCAAATCCAGCACATAGAGAAGTGGCTTTGGAGTCAAGAGGCGTCCTGCTTTACCAGCATCTGTTGTCATGCTGGGCAGATCCCCTCAAAAGTTTCCCTGCTTGGCAGCTATTGGAGGAAGACAGCAATTGCAAGTGTGTAATAAAGACTAGACCTGGATGGAAAACAGAACTTTGCCTAGCAAAATATGGTGATATTTCAAGCTGGGAAGAAGCCCTTCAACATTTTCAAAATTCTACACAGGACAATTTTATTTAAAGGGAATATCCCCCACATTTCTCCTCCATCATTTTTGCTCCTGGGGTTTTTTTTTATAGAAGATAAGAAAGAAGTTTAGATAGATATATGATTCCAAACAACAAGACAAAAATCCAACAAAACTTATTATTCTAAATGTATCAAAACTTTTTTTTTCAAAATTAACATAGCCAAAACTAGCCTTTTAAAGACTTCCAAAGTCAGTATTACCCCTGATGTCTTGACAATCAGCTTTAATAAAAATACATACTGTTGTGTAATTCTTTGAGAATCACAAATAAGAGGTGGTATACACACATAGTGAAAAATAATAGTAACAGTAATAATAATGATAATAATAATAATAATAATAGCCTTCGTAGATAGATAGTGATTATTGCCTTTTTTTGAGCTAAGCTATGTATTCATGACAATAAATCAAGAACTCCCTCAAAATAAAGCTGACCTCTCTTGTGGGATGTGATAGACAGAATAAAATGGTTACACTAAACACTACATTAAGCCCTGCTAGTCTGAATCAAGATCTTTCACAACATGGTGTATTGAGTTTTCTCTGATTCCTGCTGAGTTTTTCTGTGGAAGATACTCATTTGCTGATAGCTTCACTGTATATATTGCAGCAGTAATTTTAAGGGACATATACTGAAGCTTCAAATAATATTTTGGAAGAACTTATTCAGGCTTACATTCCTAGAAATCCCAGATCAAGACTGGATATATTTCTGAGGAGATGAACACATTTTTAAAGGGAAATGTGGTAGTCAGTGCAGAAACTATTTAAAGAAGATGTTTAGCCGTATCATGTAGAACCTCAGTCTTGGTGGTCATATTGTCTTTATTGATATTCTTTCTTTTACTCACATATCACGATGAAAACCACTTAAAATGAAAACAGCTGCTTCCTCATTGCAAACTTTGTGGTATTAGGCACAGTTGCAAGAGCATGTGCCATCCTGCTGAGGGCAAGCAAATGATGCCACTTAGCAATTATTTGCTGCAAACTTCATCAACTAACTTTAGCAGCTTCTCTGTGTGGTTTAAGACTGCTGGCCATGCAAAATCTAAGAAAACAAGCTGTTTTCCTGTTCTGTACCCCACAAAAATGGGCTTTGTCTGATTTGCCTACGTGCTCGAGCTCTATGGCACATAGTGCTTCATGCTTCACATTCAGCAGCTGTGATTACAGATATATGCTAACCTTGTTCAGGAAGGAAGGCAACACTTTACCAGCTGATAAAGTGTTCTTCACTGGTACTTCATGACCAATTCAGACTTTTCCAATGCTACCTGAACACACAAGCACTCAGCTTGAATGCCATAGCTCTTACCGAGTAGAATACAGAGCACTGAACTGGAATTTAGAAAACCTGAGCTTTGTAACTAGTCTGGTGAATAGACTAAACTTCTCCATTTTTGGAGCCATCATCCATAAAACAGGAAAAAGATGATCTATCCATGAGAAGTGTAATGGAAAACCAGTGACAATATACTACTGACATGATATTGCAATTCTTTTACAAACTTGAGTTAGATCCAAGCAATGAACTCTGGATCCTAATGCTCCATTTGCAAGTCAAATTTTGTCTGCCTAATGTCATGTCTGAAAATGACCTGAGCACAGGCTTTATGTGTGAAAGGTAACAAACATACCATTCCTTTTCTTTCAAGGCTGGTAACATTTTCTCTTAGGATTAAAACAATAGCTATTGTTCTAGCTTTTTTTGTTGAATTTGCTCATCAGAAATCACTCATGAGTTCAGAGCAAGGGTAGGGAATGCCACTCCAAAGGAAAAATTTCTGAGCAGTTACGAGTTCCTAAAATAGAAGCATAGAAAAAGAAGACTCTGGTTTTTTTCCTTTGCTAGTCAAATAGGCATAGCAAAACATGTAAGGTACATAGTGATCTATGTGACCTGACATTATATATATAATTAATTCAGTGCCTTTATCTGCTAGATTTTCTCCTACAGCTGAGGCACTCAGTTTCCAGGGACAAACAAGAGTAATCTTGTCACACAGAAAGCACCTCAGATATTAAAATAGGTTCTGCCTGCATCAAGACAGCAAAAGTTTATCCCAATTTCACATGATGATACAATTAGAAATAGAATGGGCAAAGTTTGAAAAAAGAACAATCCATTGAATTAAAGAGTTTTCATTATATCTTGATGGTGCAATACCAGTAACAGTGGACACGTCTGGTTCAATCACAGGTAAAAAATGTGATTTTCCTCTATATCCAAATTTATAGTTTTAATTGAGCCAGTAAAATCTATTTTTATGTACATAAAAGAATTATAAAAATAAGTGTTACTAAGGACTACTTGTATACTTTTAACATTTCTGTAACTGCAGTCCAGCCTTTAAGAATTTGCCAATGCCAGGAATCAGAGTTTACAAGAGAACAAAATGTACTTTATAGAGAAATTAGTAGTAAAAGCAGATGAACTTGTTCTGAAGGAGGTTTCAGTATGTGCCCTTTGAAAAATACACGCCCCACCATTTACAGCTACAGTGAGTCAGAGAGGAGAACTGGGTAAGGCCAGCTCCTCAGAGAGAAGAATGACTCACCAAAACGTGTTTAGACAGAGCACCCTGGTCCTGACTTCCCTATAATAAGAAACAACATTATGGAAAGCATGGAAGTGGTCAGATGAAGAAACATTTGCTCCGGTGGGGCCACTTTTTCCTAGTCCTTTATCATCTGCCTTAGTTGACAACTTCATATATAGAGCTGTAAGATGAGGAATTCTGATCTCAGTGAAAAAGCAGGTACTTTTGCGAAGGATAGGAATGATTCAAATGCAAGTAAATAAAATACAGATAAAGTTCCTTGAAAACAATTAACAATGACTTGATGGTCTTAGAGATGGTCTAACTTAGAGAGAACAGAGTTTCATATGTGGTCACTTTTGTAATTATCAGTCTTTTACTCTGTATGTAATCCTTTTTTAAGAAAGGCTAGAAGCCCCCTCACTGTGCTGCAATCAGAGATGGCCAAGGCTGGTCCTAGGTTTCTGTCCCCAACTCAGCAGAGAGACACACTCATGGAAAACAGCCCTTCAAAATCTTGAATTATCAAAGCACTCAAACACAAAAAGGAGTCCTCGTGGACTTAGTAGTATCACAGAGTAGGACCAGTAGTGAAATAAAAGGAAGAGATCATTCTAATACCCTCCTCTATGGAGAAATGTAGACTAATATCTGTAAAATGAATACCCAAAAACCTCTGCTCTAGAAAGAACTCTGGCACTGTTGTGTGGGGAGCTTGGTGGAGGGGCTGATGCCCAGTTGGGTCTTCGGCTAAATATCACATTGCACAGAGCTGAGCTGTCTCTGACATGGCACAGCTCTCTGAGTCAGCACAGGGGCTGCCTACGAGAGCAGAAAGAAAAGGTTCACTCCTTCCCAGGACATCCCCCCAGGGCAAACATGACCATCCTCAACATAAGTGGATTTAACCAGTCACTAGGAACAAAAAATGTTCCAAGAATTTTTGTTCACACTTTTTATAAGCTTTCCATCCTATTCTCTGTCTATGATGAACCAGCTGTTGGATTTATTTAGTTTTATTTTAAATAGCACATGGTAAAAGAGTATCTCACAATTGCACATGCATCTCTCTTCATACTAATTTTTTTAATACTTTAGTCCTGGTGAAATCCCATTCATTACAAATACTTCCCCCAAATATTTCTTTCTTGGGACTTTATCTGTGGGACTATGCTTCTTCTTGAAAGAAATGATTTGACAGTAACCAGAGTGAAATTAATTCTTCCGTTGTATAAAAGGGAATAAAAGCAAAGTTACCATTCAATTTAGTGGCAGATTAGTGAGATGCTTCCATAGGCTCCTGAAACCCTGTTCTGCAATGAAATTCAGTTTAATTTGATATGATCCTGGTCATTTTGAGAAATGCTGCACATTTCAAGTTGCCAGTCAGCCCCAGCTAAAACCCAGAACTGGCCTTTCAATGCACTTGGTTTTTATATACACGAAATTTATTTACTTTGGGTGGTCTGAGGTTTTTGTGGGGCTTATTTTCTCCTGAAGCAGTCAAAATTATTTATATGTTGCTTTCAGGGTTGACAGGCAGTTTACTTCATTATCAGCGTTAACCATACTTCTTGAATTTCCTGTCATTTAACAGCATCCTAACTGATTACAAAAGAAGAAGAGAGAACACTGAGTGCCTCTGCAGCAGACAGTGAAACTAATGACAGATACCTGCTGAATTTCAATACTTCTCTAAAGAGGTTCACACAGACAGTGCCTGAGGAGAGCAGAGGTCTGAAATGAAAAGTGTTTCTCAGCTTTTTGCCTAGTTAATCCCCTTGTTCAGAGATCACTTTGTTCAGAGGTCACCTGTGATACTTTTTAAAGTCACAATTAAAAATTTTGTTACATCTCAGTAAATATTTGAGTAGAAACTGAGCCAAGTACAAAACTAAAAATGCAATAAAAACATTATTTAAAAATAAAATTATTCCCCAGAAATATAAGTGACTTTACAATCCATGTGTATGTATCACAATTAAAATGTGCTTTGATGTGCTTTGATGCATATGAATATTGATTGATGTGCTTTGATGCATATGAATATTGATTGTACCTCTAGAAATCCCTGTGATTCTTGATCTGCTTTTTCCCTGTCCTCTGTATGATACATAGTGGGCATAAATCTGTGAAACTAACTGTACCAAATCATCTACTGTCTTGGAAGCTGAGAAGGAGAAGAAAACACCTCAGCCTGTTTATTCAAGTTTTCTCTAGAGAAACCAACAAGGAAGTGCTGACACCTTGGAAAAGCTATTCTTCCTTACTGCTACATGTAAATATGGTTCGATAAAAAAATGTTCTGAAATGGAAATCTCAAAAATTAAAAAAAGAAAAACAACTGTTTATCTGTAAAAGATACACCAGTTCTGAGTCAAGAGGTGGAGGTGAGAAGTATAGGAGAGCAGAGTATGTTGCTCTATGACAGAACAGAAGGAAATGGTATCAAGTTGTGCCAGGCGAGGTTTAGATTGGATAGTAGAAAAAAATTCCTCACTGAAAAGGCTGTCAAGCACTGGAACAGGCTGCCCAGGGAAGCAGTAGAATCACTGTCCCTTGAAGCAACCAAAAAACATCTAGTTGTGGCACTTAAGGACATTGTTCAGTGGTGAAGGTGACAGTGCTAAGTTAATAGTTGTGATGCCTTGAGTTTTAACTTTCATATTTTTCAAATCCTATTGCCTAGTGTATTGCCTAGCGTGTAACTCTGAAGTTTCTTGTAACCTGTTAATTTCTGTTCTCTCATGCTAGTTAAACATAACAAAGCCTCTCCAAGCTTGCTCTTCAAGGACACCCAGATTGTCCTAGGCCCAAAATGTGTAAACTAACATCTTAGAAGGGGGAGTAAACTTGGAGTAGTTACATCATTAAATGAAGTTTTAATTGGAGAATTAACCCTGATATGCAAATGAACCAAACTTATAAAAGTGTGAAGAACCCGTGACTCGGGGTCCATCTTGGGCATCACCTTTGGTCTGCCCAGGGTGTACCTTTGACGGCCCTTCAAATAAATACCTACCTTTATTCCCTTATTCCTGTCTAGTCTCTGTTTTTTAGGTGGCCACCTCAGGCATCAGTTGGACTGGATGATTTTAGAAGTCTTTTCCATCCTTAACAATTCTATGATTCTATATATTCTATTGAAGCTGGATATTGTTTAGTTTTAAAACAAAACATGTAAAAGATTCATATGGGGAAAGGTAAAAAGAAAAATAATGCTTTGTTCCCTTCATGAAAGAAAAGAGGTTCATACAATAAACTTGAACCTTTTAATTATAAAACTGTTTTATTTAAAAGACAAGTATTTTTTGACATTCAAGTGCAGTCTGCTTTAAAAAAAGGTATGTATTTAAATTTTCAAGCTGAGCATCTTTACCACCCTCAGAAGAGGATGAAGAGTTGATTCTAGACCTGTTTTTGAAGCTGAGTGCTGTGAGACACATAACATGACACATAAGCTGTCTTTGTCGCTATTAGACTCAATGCCAGTGACTCACACCAGGAAGCTTAGCGGGGAACTCAGCTCTTCAAACAGCCAAAGGCTTAAAGGCCAAGTTACAGTCATCATTTCCACGTATGCAGAACAAGAACAGCTCTGACCAGAGAAAGCATTTTTTGCACCATTTGAGATTCTCCTGAAATAGCACTGGGAAAAGCTCCAGGGAAGCCAATGAAATTACACAAGGGATTCATCTGTTTAACAAGCATCACCATCTCTGCAATGTTCACCATAGCAAACAGAAAGATACCCTTAATAATAGTAAAAATACATTTCCAAACAGAACTATAGAAAAGGAAAATATCACCAGTCCATCAAAAAAAAGATCAGGAAATCTCAAACTTAGCAGAATTTTGATAGTTTTGTAAATGCCCTTCTGCTGTCAGGGCATTTATATTCACAAGCTTTCAAGCTTTTCTTCACAGAGGAAGCTTCTTTCTTCACAGTTCCTATAGCCAGGAGCTTCCTTTAATTAAAAACAAACACTCCCAGGCTGTATATAAACCAAGTGGATTTTACAGACTGAAACCTCAGCAGTGACCCTAGGGGTGCCTGCCTAATCCACACAGCTGGGTTCACTTCCAATGAAAACTAAAGCAGAGAGGAGAGAGTGCGCAATAAGATCTCATCCCAGCATGGAGCTAGGGTTCCTGCACAGGTCCCAGAATTAGGAAGTGCTTTTCTCAATACTTACTAGAAGAACTATTGCATCTGGTAACAAATCAGTTCAAATCTCAATCTCCAAGGTGGCAAATGAGATAAAATGGTGATTTAAGATACAAACTGACAATACTCAAAATTACTATTTTTTAAAATGATGCTTATGGACTGTGCTACATATCCGTAATGTGGAGTCACTGTCTGGGAAAGTTACAGCCTTCCAATAAATTTTGGCAAGTAATTCCAAGTTTACCACCAATTATAAACGTCAGAATTAAAGTAATTGACTCAACACCACTAACAAAACCGAAAAACAAGGGTGAACAAAGAAGGAACTAACAGATCATTAGGCTGTATCAATTAAGTTCCATGTTCTTCTCTATACTTAGGCAAAACTCCAGTCAAATCCAGTGAAGAATATAAGACTATGCTGTAAACCTTAGGAGACACACTAAAGTGTGAAGAACTTACAGTTCTCCGTTGTCAAAACTTTCACTGAAATGATCTTTCTGAGCATCAGTTATTGTAGTATTGCAGTGAAAAACAAGCCATTTAAAAAAAACACAAAGTACCTCTGTTTTTCCTTAGGGCGAATTGTATGCAGTTATTCTTCATTCAGTAACCCATATCTGTTATTGCTAGGTTTTGTGCATCATTAAGAAAGCTGCTTATGAAAATGGTGTTGTACAGCTTCCTGTTTTGGTAGAGAATGAGAGTTATTTGAAATTTTATTCAATCACAATTTCAGCTGTTGGTAACTGAAGCATTGCTTCTCTGTGTCCATCTACAACACCTCAATAAAATGTCCAATTAAAATGTTACAGCTTATGCTCTCTCCATCTATCAAGCAGCTTTCACAATTATATGTGCCAATACTAACTGGCCTTCTGAA
Source organism: Eulacestoma nigropectus (assembly GCA_013397775.1). NCBI lineage: Eukaryota > Metazoa > Chordata > Aves > Passeriformes > Eulacestoma > Eulacestoma nigropectus. Next base: position 330,851 of record VZTE01002597.1, read on the forward strand.
TCATCAACACTGTAAAATCCCACTTTCTCATACAAGCTGTTATTCAGCCCTGATAATTTTTTTTTGCTTTCAAAGATACATCAAAATTTAATTTAATGAAAACATGGACACTTATTTGATAAAAAGGAAAACTGCCTATTTTGTTCTGCTCTTCTTGTTATACTCTAAAACTACAGCTTCTTGTCCTGACGGTATGGATGAGGTATTTGGCATTACTAAAATTTAGCAAAGGGCTGTCACAATTCGCTGTTACTGATCAGAATAATTTGCAAATTTCCAAAAGAACTGTATCAAAAAAATCCTTATCTGAATTCAATACAACTGCAATGATAAAAATACAAGATAAATAAAAAAAGAAACATAAGGAAATTAAAGGGAAAAAAGGAATTATTTTCTTCATTGTTTTGTAAACATTTTTCCTAAAATGATTGCTGATTTCCCACAATTCCTTTATGTGAAACTATAGCAGTGCAGCTCTGTGTGTGGCTGCTCTGGCCTAGTTTGGATCAGCAGCAGCACCACATATCATATGGCTGTGGCTGAACACCACAGTATTTGCTTTTACCATACTGAGTAAAAGAAAGTTGACCACCTCTACCCTTTACCTTAGATTTCTGCTCTCATCTTACTCTACATAAGAAAAATGTATTGACTGAATATTTTTCACATAGATCTTTATAACCATATATGCTACCAAGTATTAGAGGTAGAAAAGGTAAGTATAGGAATTGCAGGTATAAATGCAGGGCAGGGAGGTTTGTGTCAGTCTAATTTCTGTGGCCATTTAGTGCCACGTCTGGCAGACCTAAAACACATCTGACATATGAACATATGAGATTTACCTATAGAGAGCTGCATTGTGTCAAGCAAAGGAAGCTACTGATGATGATCTTTATTTAAGGGTTTTAGTTGGCTGTTTAGATATAACATAGAAAATGTTGACTACTGGGGTCAAAGGAGCGATATAATTCAAAATCCAGTGGGAATTTTACCAGAGAAAAAAGAAGCACTGATGATCTGTAAAGCAGAATACATTTCTAAATAACATTTTGTACATGGTGGTGCTTAAGTGTGGCAGACCTCCCAGATAGACAGCACTGTTGTAACACAACTGAGAAATTATAAAGGTGAAAATAATTGATGCCATATTAAGACAGTGTCTTTTAACTACTCATTGAAAATATAGACTTTCAGATGGGGATAAACTCCTGGTTTGTTGAAGGATCACAAAAACTGCTGTACAAAGAATATAATCCAATTATCTTCCTACACTGAGTATCTTAGGCTATGCAGTTTGTTAGTCTAACACCTTTGCCTCTATTCCTAGTCCTGCATTTATGTAAACCAAATTACTTAAGTTATCCATAGCTCTCAGTAATGTAAATAAGAATAAAATTCCACTTTATATGTAAACACAGGTGAACACACATCTGAATACAGTGCTCTGTTATGCATAACAGTCTCTCTAGTTACTACAGTTCAGACACAAATTGTAGTAATTCTTTCCCCACCGCCCACCAAATGCAAAAAGACACATAAAGGGAACACATTTTGACCCTCCTGCCAACAAAACAGCAATAGATGCATACTGAAGTAGGAACAATGTGCTTCACTTTCGTGGCGGTGTGCCAGTAACATATCAGCTGTGCTATGGAACAAATTCTACAAAGCCTGAACATAAGCACTGGGGGTGAAAAAAAAAAAAACAAAGAGAAACTTGATATTTAGGGAGACAGCAATGTGACTGAAATGTTCCATACAAAGCATTAAGAGCCCAGCCCAAGTTCCTCTGAAGTCAGTAGTAAAATTCTCATAACTAAATGTTATGAAAGGGGGTATAATGAGGTAAAGCTACTTTTAAGGCACAGTCCTCTTTCTGACTTGGATACTCAGTGAAAGAGAATAAAACACTATATGAAAATGAAGAAATCCTGTATGAAATCAGTTTTGACAACATTAAACTGTATCTGTACACGTCAAATAGCTGATACTGTTTTCACCATATTTTGTCAATCTCCATGCTAGTTAGGACTGATATGTAAATACTTGTTTAAACATCTTTCCTTCAGCACCATGCTTTTATAAAAATGCTTTTGTAGCAAAAAAAAATCTATTCTAAGCAGGTTATCTTTACTGCTTTTTTTAATTTCTACTTTAATGCAAAACTGGCAGTTCTTCAGGACGCCATGCTGCTGCCTCTCATATTCTCATCATTTATTGAAAATCTGCCTGAAGAATGAATTCACAAGCATGGCAGTAGCACTATTTATTTTCTAGGCCCTTTACTCTGCTAATAGACTTTTAGCAGTAGCACAATCTAAAAAATTTGTAGTGAATGGAGAATCCTGGCTCTTCCAAATAAAATGTGTGACTGAAAGCAGGTAGTATAAATGGTTTATAACCCACTGGGAGGATGTGACTAATGTGTGGCTGTACTACTGCCTGTTGCTGGATAGAATTAAAACAGTTCGCTTTATATCTCTGGGCCAGAAACTGCTGGTTAGACTCATCACTTAATCTGATTTCTCAATGTAAATATTTCAGGGAATGTATCTATCTGTCTATCTATCTATCTATCTATCTATCTATCTATCTATCTATCTGTCTATCTATCTATTTATTTGGTTTAGGGATATGTTTTCCCCAGGTTATTCTATTTCTGCATGCAATAATACACAACACTATACTTGTGTTTTGCCTGGAAAGGAGTCCCAAAGGCTCTAAAGTCAGGGAATAGCTGATCAGGAGTGTTGATACTACTGTGTACAGACACAGGCCCTGAGCACTATTCTCCTACAGAAAACTTCACTTAGCTGGGACTGTAGTGAATTATTTACATCCTGCTTTCTATTTTACAATTCAGCTAATCCTGGGGAGAAATAAAACTCTGCCCACTCAAGCAAAACCTCCAAACTCTCTTTTTTTTCCTTTTTGCTATTACTTGGACTGGTCATAAGTTATCACAGAATAGTAGAATACTCTGAGTTGGAAGGGACCTACAAGGATCATCAAATCCAACTCTTAAGTGAATGGCCCATAGAGGAATCGAACCCATAACCTTGGCATTATCTGCACAATGCTCCGACCAGCTGAGCTAATCTCAGTGGCATATGAAAGTTTCCACACAACATCTATAACTTCCTCTCTATCCATATTCTCTGTGTTCTGTTCTAAAGCAATACTTAATTTGAAACTTCCAGACAACTTGGATGATTTTCTCTTCTTTTGTATCATATTGACCTTCCATGCATTTTTTTATTCAGCTAAGTACATGGTGTCATTTCACAGATTCAAGGTCTCAACTGGGCCCAACAATCTCCCCACTTTCTAGTTACTGGGTTTTTTCCATTAAATAAATGGGACACTGTCTGAATATTTCTTATACTGCATTTTTCTTTTTCAATGCTTTACATCAATCAATCCAACTTAAAATTTCTGATGGAATTCACATAAAGTTTTGTAGCTATGGCACACTCTTGCGAGGCATGTGAGACATTAGGCCTTTGCTTGTTTTTGAAATCACAGGTAGGAATGGGCTGCCTGGATGGCAAATGTCAGTAATCTAAACTGCATAAATATATCTGCATTCAAACATCATTTTACATTCTGTCAGAAACATGAAGAATTTCTTCACTTATGAGCCTTGGGTTGTGTTCAAAATTTGCTCAGTTTACCTCTTTTGAATACCTGATACTAGCAATGACACATAAACCAAAAGCAGACTTGAAATCTGCCATCTTTAGTAAACCTAAATAAATATTCCAGTTTTGCCTTCAAGAATGCCTTTCAGGTTCTCTGTCTCCAAGGCAGTGCAGAGATAGCTGACAGAAGGAAAGTTTTTAAATTCTGATTCAAATTGAGCACATTGTGGGGTTTTAGTTCATATTCACCCTTTCTCTGAAGAACATCTGCATACAGGATTGTCTAGAAAATTGCTGCAAGCAGATTATTACGTATCTTAAATTGCAAAGCATTTAAAATAACAAGTCTCTCCAAATAGCCTTTAGACTTTTTAGGTAATAAGAGATAGTGGAAGGCATTTGTAGAATAGCCAGAATTTCAGCAGCAAGAGATGAAACATTAAAAATGAAATGAGTTATTAAACAACATCTGGTGTGTTTCCTGATATCCTATTATCATCTCCCCACCACCTTTTCCTTATGTACTTCTGCTTCTTTCATTGCTAACCAGTATTGGCTATTTCAAACACACAAATGTGGGCAGGCAAGGTGGAGGTGTCACGCTATAGGTCAGGGAAAGGTTTGATTGTACAGCCCTTATAGCTAGTGATGATGTGGTTCAGAGCAGCTGGGTGAGGATCAGGGAGATGGAAAGAAAAGATGTTTCTTTTCTGTAGTGGGCGTCTGCTACTGATTGTTTAACCATGATGTAAGCACTGATGAGTGATTCTATAGGCAATTAGGAGAAATTTCTGGATTGATAGCTCTGGTCCTTATAAGAGATTTCAACTTCCCAGACATCAGCTGGGAATATCAAACTGCTGTGATAAGCAGGTCTTGGAAATTCTTGAAGTTTGTAGGAGATGACTCCTTGCCACACATACTTAGTGCCAACTAGGAAAGATCCCTCCTAGACTTGCCTTCAGGAATACAGAAGGAGGATGTGATTGTAGGTGGCCACAGGGAACAGGAAATGGTTGAATGCATGCATAGCAAAGGCTACACAGTGGAAAGAGAAGGAATCATTATTTCTGGGACAGAATAAAATTTTTCACCAAAAATACATTTTGTCTTACAGAAATCATTAATTTTTCTTGCCAAGAGTGTTCTAGGTTAACAAAATTGGAAATTAAATGCACAGAAAGAAATCACTCAAACCCAACTATTTACATCTCTATGGGATATACAGAGCATGGATATGTATTACAATGCTTATTGACAGAGTTTGGAAAAGAAAATTAATTACAGGCTACAGTTATTTACATAGTATTAAAAGTCACTCAGATGCTCGGGGTTTTCTTACAAATAAAAGCTCTGGTTGTCTTTGAAAAAAAAAAAAGAATACATAATGTTTGAAGTAGAGCAAATTGTTTTTAAAAAACAATATTTCTCATCTTTAATCCATATTTAGTAAAAAATATTCTATCTATAGGTGAAAAAATACATAATAAAATATTCTAGTAAGACAGCTGAAGCAGCAAGCCATTAATCTGTTCTTTTGTTCAGTTTAGATACTTCTTAGATTATATATTAAAAATTTAATGTTCTGAAACTGCACTTAGAACAATCCATTAATAATAAGAGCATTTATGGCAAATACCGTCTATGTGCCATTTAAGTCATTATTCTTGTTTATATGTGTATAGACAATTGTTTTTTCTATTTTATGAAGTGTGAAAGAAACAGTTGCTTCTGTTATATTAACTCATAACTATGAGTTAAGAAAATCAGAAAGGGACAGCTAAGGGTAATGTATTCTGTGTCCAGATCCTTGAAAAAGCAAGTTTTGCAGAAAGATTCCATTTTTTCACTTAACAGCCAAAGATAAACCCAAATCCAATACAAAACACAACCAAGTTATAACTTGTTCCACATAATTGCATAAACCCATCACTGTTGCTCAACAATTTTTTGTTGTTAATATACTGTCCAAGCTATAAATTTGGGCTATTTTAAAAATTCTTTTAGACTCACTAGTCTACTGAAAAATAGTAGGCATTAAGAAAGAGAGTGTCTCTAGCCCTCCTGAAGACCCTTGAGATTATGGCAAAATTTTTCTTCCAGTTTTATTGACCAAATTGAATTATTCCCAAAGTCAAATCATATTTTCCCTTCAGTTCATAGTGTCGATACTTCAGGGTAGTCCTGTAGATAATTTCAATATTCCTTCAGACTATTAGATGAGTGTTTTAGGCACTGAAGCTTATTCTGAGTGGGTACATTTTAAGGCAATATGGTAGATAATCATCTTTGCTTTTTGTAATGACTGCTGTAGAAATATTGGACACACTAAAAGAGAATATTTATTGGCATTTTTAAACTGTTACCTGTCTATTATTTTTTTCAAATTATTAAATTCTATCCAGATCATCCAAGTTAAATTTTAAGAGGCTTTCTCATATAAAATCTGAATGAAAAGCCTGTCTGACAGCTTTTATGAGCTTCCTTTTACAAATTCAAAACCAAGGAAACACACCTCTGCAAACACAGGCTAGGACATTGTTAGAAGCTAACAGTTTGTATTTTTTCTCTTCACGCTCAAACATGAATCTAGCATTCATTAAATTATTCAAATGTATGATAAGAAAATATCCACGTGCCAGGCACTAGAAAACCACTGACCTGGAAAAAAGTGAAATAAAAAAAGAGGTAGTCTGAGAAAAAGGAATATGAAAGAAAAAGCAAATTAGTCATTCAAAACCAGTAAGTCATCAAGCCTAAACAGTGTATGTGAGAGTGCAGAAGCAGTTTATATATAATATTACTGAATTACTAGAGGGACTACGCTACGCTGTATTTAAAAAAAAAAATTTTGTAAGGTGGCAAAATGTCATATCATACCAAGTTACTTCAGTTTTCACTGTCCAGAGAAAACTGTAGGAAAGTGCCGAAAGACCTCAGAGCATCATGATAGTATAAGTACTTAATATGCACATTGAAGAGCATACATATTTAAGAGAAATATATAAGCCACCTGTGCAGTTTAACTGTATCCAAAGAAACCTGCATGTTATTACAGAAAGCCAGATAAACTGCATTTAAAAAAAACTGGAGACAAAGCCTTTATGTTTATAAACAGTAAAGTCTTCTCTGGTGTAATCTGTGCAGCACTGAACACCTACTCTGTAAAAATATGTATCAGAATCAGAAATGTCTGGCTATTGACAAAGAAAGATGCTGGGATGCTTTAAGGATTTGTACCTTACATCAGGGAGAGGAATACTAAGTGACATCAAATACATAACGCATATAATGAGTGGAACACTGAGCAGCTGCTGTCCCTGACTTGTGACAGAAGAATAAAGGCATATGCAATCAAACAAAAAGAAATTAAACTCCCAACTGATTAATCGTGTTTTTACACAAACAGAAATAGAACCAAGGAACGCATTGCCAAAGGCTGCCAGATATGTACCAATGCGCCAAAGATATACTGAAAATTTGCATTCTATCAAAGGTATCAAGTGGTAGCATAACACTGATGAGGATCTCAGAAAGGTCATTAAACTGGCTATTTACAGACTTGGCCAACCTATAAATAGAGATCAGAAGTCTCAACACTGGAGTCTACCAAGCTCTTACAACTTTCCTTGAAAGACCAGGCCCTGTTCACTCATTTGATAAAGAATAACTGATATTGCGCCGAAATCTAAATTACAACTCTTGTATTCATTAGTGGAAAATCAAACTTGATTAACTCTCTGAAATTCCTAATTCTGTCTATAAGGCACACCCATGGACTTGCAGTTTGACTCAAGAGCAGAAGGATAAAAGAAATAGAAGAGAAAGAAACAGTCACCAAGCGAAGTATATGGGAGTTTAGAAGTTTTGGTCTGAAGAAAGGTCTGGTTTAGGTGTACCACCAAGACTAAAGGCTACAGGGTGAACTTAATCTGCATTAGATATTCTTTACTACAAGCACAGACAGTGGTCTGGTGACATGGCTGATCATACCTTTTGTCTCACTATTGCAGCTGAAACCAACACAGTTTTATTCCTGCAAAGACTGAAGGATCAAGTCCTCAATAATTAAGCACAAATATGATTATGAGAGCATCTACATTAACAGAAGAGGCAGTGAAGTGTAGAAGATTCTTTTACATTGCAGCTGGCACATGGCTATTGGGGGATTATAAAGGAGAAGCAAGGTCAAACTGAGAAGCTGTGTCCTTTCCTCCTGGAAAGTCCAATCCTCCAGCAACATTGCTTGAAGAATTACCGCCCTCTCTTCTTCAGACGATTTGTGTTTTGGTTTGGAATTACCTTAAGAAGCCCAATGGAAAATTCTTCAGAAGCACTGAAACTTTGAACATTATTTTAATTCCCTGATGAAACTGATTGTAGTCATCAGTTTACAGTCACATCTATCTTGATGTGCTTGTGCACCTCCTTCCAGCTGGCTGCTTGTTTAGTTTGTTTCCCCAGTGGTTTTAGTGTTAATTAACAGAACACTGAATTTCTATGGCCTGTGAATTAATTTGATTTCTTCCCAGGTCTTCAATCAGCCAGAGCCACCTCTCTTTTAAATGAGGAAGAGACAGTAAACCAAAGACCTTCAGTGCTCAAGTGAAAAAAAACCAACAAAAAACCCTGAAACAAAACAACCAAGATAATTCAATACCATCTTCTACCAGCAGGCCAGAACTGGCAGCTTTAAGCTGGAACACTAAGTAGCGCACATAAGTGAGCCTATGCTCACACAATAGAAGGGCAATCTGTTTTAGTGAGGAAACCTATTTCAGCTTCAAACTCTCCAAGGTTTGCAGCTTATTTTAAATATTAAAAAACTAAATCCTTGATATTATATTTTGAAACAGCACCTTTACTCAGCGCAGCCTGAAAAGAGTATGGCAGAAAGTTTCTACAACAGCATAGAGGGAAGGAGAAAAAAACCTGAGAAAAAAACCTAAGAAAAAAACCCCTCAGAGTAGAAAAACCCATCAGAGTAGAGCCATCAAAGAAGTGGCAGCAGAAAAAGCTGGCAGGGAGAAAAGGAGCTGACCCACCTACAGATGCAGAGCACCCATACTACTGTTAAACCAAGAAAATTAAGTACCAGTCACTGAGTCATCAAGTCCTGTGGCTTTTCAATGTTGGTGCTACTGGTCTGTATTGAAGTCAGCTTGAATTACAGTGATGCAGGCAAGAGGGAGACCCACTATGAGTAGGTCTTCAAGTATCTCCGTCACACTGGACACACTTCTTTACTTAATCACCTGATGGTATTTCATTCTTAAATCTCGTGCTTTGCATTTTACCCTCTCTTTTTAATGCCCTTGACTAAGGGCTAAGTTGAGGGTTCTCATACTCTCCATGTAAATGATCACAATTCAAGTAGGCTACAATCACTAACCAGTAAGGGAAAAGATCAGAAGAAAGGGAGAAGCAGGGGGCAAAGTGCTTGGTGTTGGAGCTATTCCAGAGGAATCCTCCTGACTCAAGCTGGTCTCAATTAGTTTGAGAGCTACTCAGTGCAGCATAAAGAGGTCACAACAGAAGGCCAGGCACAGATTTACTGGACACAGTAAGTTCCCCCATTTAGAGGGATTTTCCTTCCTTTTCATGTTACAGCTAGAAAATCAAGTTTTCTTATTGTTACCTGGGATAGAAGGTACACTTTTTTTCTGGAGAGCATTTAACACATGAAGATTAGGAATTGTACACTCCTATGTCAAACAAGGTCAGAATATTTAGTGACAATTAGCAAAGCATCCATGAAATCATACTGACAAAAATATTTTGTCTGTAATCAAAAATTAAAGTTTAACAGCAGAGTCTATTTTCTCCTTTGTAATCAGGAGTCGAAATGTGATTTTTTCCATGTTGGTATGATGACCAATTTTCAAATTTAATTTCTTTTAAAATGTATCCTGAATTTGTGAAATGTGTTCTCAGTGTATCAGGCACTAAATGCATACATGCTATTATCTGTTATTTTATTAAGCACACCTTTCAAGACTGAAAGGAAAAGTGAACCTGACTGCAGGGCAGTAAGATGCATTCATGTGGAAATTGCTTTGTTCATGTGTTTCATCTTCTCACCTCAGGGAGTGACATCTTGCAAAGATGGCTGCCATCATCCCTCCCGTCTGCATCCTCCCTGATGATTCCCTAGCGACGTGCCTGCCAGTTACACACAACCTTTCCAGCAGAGGAAATATGCACTGGAATATGATCCCATGGTTTCACACGACAAATTTTATTGTTATTACCTGACGTGCCAGTATCAGACTAAGCAACTAGAAATCTGGATCGGTTGATCTTATTGAGATTACTGTGAAGGTCAAACTAAGGCTCTGGGAGAAATAATGAAGAACAGATGCACTCCATGAAACTATTTTTAATACTTAAAAAAAAATAGCTATGAAGTCATGGAAAATCAGAACTCATTACAATTGAGAAACACACAAGATCTCCTTCCAAAAAGTGAAATATTTTTTTAAATTATTGATTTTCTCATGTACTATAGATTTTCAGGTTTGAACTTGAGTATTTTTCTATTTTTGGGTAACAAAAACTAGCTAATGGAATTCAAACAGCATCTTTCTAAAAATTTGAAACAGAATGAGATTTATTATGAATATTCAGCTATCAGATCTGAGATTTATTTTGTATTATTCTTAACACCCACATTCTGTCATTGCTGGTTTTTCTACTTTTCTCTATATCCACCCATGACTCATTTGTCACTTGCAAATCTGAAGCATTTAATTTTAGACGTTTGTCTTCTGAGAATCAGTCATAAATACTATAAGAGCTGACAGTCTTTTAAGATAAAAATGTCACCTCCCTCCAGAGATGTTGAGCCTTATTCCCCATGCTCTTATCTTCCTATCCTTCCACTTATTTCTGCAGAGGTAGTCCTAATTCACATCAGCCTCAATAGAGAATCAATTAGGTAATTTCAAGGCTTAGCAAAGAAAACCAGTTAACTAGGAGCAATGGATTCAAAATACTCATTTGTGCTGTAGTAATGTATTTTCAGCAAATACTATTTTAGGGGAATTTGCACCTCCTGCAGTAGAAATGAATAAATGTCAGACCAAACAGATAATAAAAAATCAATGTCACTCAGTTTTACTTTTTTAGAAGTAGAAGCAGACTTTTAAGCAGGGGTTAAATGTGTATGATGACTGCTCCAACCATTTGCATAATTTGTCTTGCAATTAATTTTAATTTTTCTATGTTGTTTTCTTTCCCCTGCTTTAAAATTGAGCCAGTGAATTCTTGTTTTGCTGTGATATCCAGGAAAAAATCTGCTGGGATATCACAGCTATTGCAGAGCTCTGCCAAACGAGTGAGCCCACACAAACTGGCATGGGTCAAATGTTATCGTATCAAACAGTCTTGACATCTTTAAAAAAGGTACATTTTAATCATATTGCTCACGACAAATTGCACGTGTGAGTTCTCTGACTGTATATAAAGGTGGTCAGGCTGGGCCTGTCTAGAAGAAACAGAATTCCGTGAAATCCAAGCCCAGATCCTATTCATCCTCACAGAATCACAGAATCACAGCATCACAGAATCAGCCAGGTTGGAAAAGACCTTTGAGATCATCGAGTCCAACCTACAACCTAACACTACCTTATCAACTAGACCACAGCACTGAGTGCCACATCTAGTCTTTTCTTAAACACTTTCAGGGATGGTGACTCTACCATCTTCCTGGGCAGCCCACTCTTTCTTGAAGAACTTCTTCCTAATGTCCAGCCAAAACCTCCACTGGCATAGCTTAAGACTGTGTCCTCTTGTCCTGTCACTGGGTGCTTGGAAGAAGAGACCGATCCCCCGCCTGGCTACACCCTCCTTTTAGGTACTTGTAGAGAGTGATAAGGTCTCCCCTGAGCCTCCTCCAGGCTAAACAACCCCGGCTCCCTCAGCTGCTCCTCACAGGACTTGTGCTCCAGACCCTTCACCACCTCCATTGCCCTTCTCTGGACACACTCCAGCACCTCAATGTCCTTCCTAAATTGGGGAGCCCAGAACTGGACACAGTACTCAAGGTATGGCCTGACCAGCACCAAGTACAGGGGAAGAATGACTGCCCTGGTTCTGCTGGCCACACTATTGCTGATACAGGCCAGGATGCCATTGGCCTTCTTGGCCACGTGGACACCCTACTGGCTCATGTTCAGTCGCTGTCAACCAGCACCCACAGGTCTCCTTCTGCCTGGCTGCTGTCCAGCTACTCTGTCCCCAACCTGTAGCACTTCATGGGATTGTTGTGACCAAAGTGCAGGACTCAGCACTTGGTCTGTTAAACCTGATATTGTTGGATTTAGCCCAACTATCCAGCCTGTCCAGGTCTCTCTGCAGAGCCCTCCTACCCTCAAACAGATCGACACTCGCACCCAACTTGGTGTCATCTGCAAATTTGCTTCTGGTAGACTTGACCCCCTCATCCAGATCATCAATAAACTAGCATATCACAAATTATCCTGGCTGGCATAACACACAGAGATTTTTCTTAAGAAAGCATCAGTGCCACCACAATTTTACTTAATAATGAAGTAATAACAATGCTTTGAGACCATGAGAAAACAGACAGGTTTTGTTTCAAGTGGATTGCCTTAGAAAAAGGTAAGTCTTGAGGGCAATGCAAGACAATAGAGGAAAAAGTACAGCATCTGAGGAACTGAGCGAATGGCATCAAAGTGCATCTGTTGAGGTGTCTTCCACTATTCCCAGATAGCTACTGATGTGAAGATACCAAAGTCAAAGTGTTGACAAAGGAAGATAGACAGAGAGTCACAGAAGAGTGGGATCAAGGGAATATGAGGAAAAGCAATTGCGGGCCTAGGGAGGAGTGTGTAAACAAGCAAAAAAAAGACAACAGGAATGAAATGCCATTAATGAGGGTTAAAGCAAAATTCAAAAAGAAAGGAGACGAAGGAGAGACTGGGAAGGTCAGCAATTTGCCCTTTATGTTGAGAGTAGTAGGAATGCACAGAGCTCTAGGGACTGACATGAACCAGCTGGCAATTTTCACATTAGGATTGGTGGACAGACCATCATGGGTGCCAACGCAGTGGGCATCTGCTACAGCCCCCTTGTTCAAGGAGTAGATGAGGTGTTCTTAATGCAACTGGTTGTTAACCCATGTGAAAACCTATGAGCTCTTCCGAGGCCCTGGGTGTGTAAAGTCTTGCAACCAGAGTACACTGACACTTCCATTTTAGTCACCGGTAGTGACTACATTAAAGTTAAAAAAGCGATGACTACCCAGTATACAAACATGCCTTTCGTTTTTGTGCAGTAGTCAGGCACACTAAAGGCAGACTCAGAGCCGCTCAAAATGTCTTTGCAGCCTCATGGGAATCTTTCCACTCACTCCAGCAAGAGATGAATAATAAATATTGCACCAAGATGTGCAAGGCAGGCTAATTTTTCAATATATTCATAACAGTGACATTTGACTGAGCTGCAATGGGCCATGAGTCATGTACTTCTACATGTAACAGTCTGATAACAAAAAATGTTACACACATAATAAGGAGAGGGAGGTGGGATAGGAATGCTGTGCAGAATAAGTAAAAGTTATATGCCTCCAAAGGCCACAGAAAAGAAAACATTATCTGGCCATAAGTGCACTCGAAGGTCTAAAAGCAGTGAAATTTTAAAGACTTAGTAAATCAAGAATGCAGGAATTGCGCACCCAGCTACTTGGGGTAGTCAGTTGATACCTAACTATTCTAAAGGTAAGAAATGACAGCCCAATAAAAGCTTCTTGTTTTGCAATAGATTTAAGTATTACCTATAGGTTTGCTAACTACAGTCCCAAACAGATTCAGTACGCTACTGCACATGACCAAGCACAGCTCTGTAACAACTCCTTAACCACAGACTCATGAATGTAACCATTAAACAAAATCTTTTTAGTTATCAGAACTGAACTACTCTGCATCAGATTTCTTTTTAATATTTCAGGGATTGATTCAACCCATGATCCCAACATCCATAAGTGACATCTCTTTGTCCACTAGAACAGAAGCTGAATCCAAGTTTTTCTATCTCTTTCAGTGGTCAGTTACAGTGGTGCACAGTAATGGCAGGTTGCTCCCTAAGGGATGGGAAGGTGGAAGACAAGCAAAATGTCCAGCCCGCAGATGAGGTGTCTTGCCAGCCAGGGCCCAGCTCCACAGTACCCAGACAAGCTGAAGAAGGCAGGACAGACCCAGAGATGGCAGGCAGGCTCAATCAAGAGTGCAGATCATCAGGGAAATTCCTGGTGCTGAGGCAGGTCTGAGGTCAAGCCATGAAAGCAGCCTTCAGGTTAGGGTCTTGATCAACACAGCCCATGGCCAGGCAGGGCTGTGGCTGAACTGGAAACTAGCAATCCTCTGATATAGCTCAAGCAGAGACTGAAGACCCTGGGCTAAGCTGAAATCAGGCTCCCAGGCCCACGGACAGAGGTGTAGACAGTGGCCCAAGGGGATGTTGGTCAAGCCCATTAAGGTCTAGTAGTGCCCTGATCATAGAATCATAGAATGTCCTGAGCTGGAAGGGACCCATAAAGATCACTGAAGTCCAACTCCCGTTAAGATCCTTCACCAGCAGTAATCAATTAATGATTCACCATGTAGTTAGAAATTGTATGTAATGAACATAGATTAATATCTGCTGGACACTTTTGGTCAAAGGGCTAACAGTGACCAGTATCATTTCAGTTTTCATTTAGCAATGACAGATTTTGGACCAACTTTGCAACTATTATGAATTAGGAAGGAAGCTGAGACACAATTTAGGTTTTACAAAGGTGGTTTTCTTGTGGGGTTTTGGGTTTTTTTGGTTATGTATTGTAAAACACTATAAAACATTATGAGCCACTGCATATGAGAGAATTGCAGGTTTTGCAATAACTGCCTCTTACATGCTTAATCTTGAATATGTATAAATTTTTATTTTGCTGCTTCAGTTGTTGAAATATAAATGCTCCATAAAATGTTGACCCTGTTAAAATCAATGACAATCATTGTAATTCCCCTTTTTCAGAGTTAGGTTTTCAGTTTTTCATTCCTCAACACTTTACTGAAAATCAATGGTTAAAATAGGCAATTCTTTCTACATTGACATCTGGCTCAAAGTTTCATTAAAATATTGTTAAAATGTTGGACAGATGGATTAACTGAGACCAAACATTACCCCATTTAAATTAACCCTATAAGTATAATGAAAGCCCTCTTTCACATATGCTACTATAAAGCTTTTGTTAATAAGAATTTCCCTTCTTGGATACTCAAAATGAAGTATTGTTCACTGCCATATGGTTCACATTAAATACAAGGAAACAAACAAAAACACAGTAAGTCTTTGACATTTTAATGACTGTGGATCAGCTACTCCTACCAGACGCTGCTCTATTGGCTAATTATACTCACTGGTAAAAACATTAATTTCAGCTCCTGCCTTTTTCCACTAACTTTGAGTTCAAATCTTGGTGCTGGAAAAGGTTATAGGCATTATCAATAGCCCTTAAAGACCCCATCTGAGATGAGTGTCCCTTTGGCATTTCATAATTAGAATATGAAAGAAAGCTTTTGAATAAGATTGATTACACAAGACAGAAATAGAGAAATGCTAAAAGTGAATGGACATCAGAGCCTCTCCATTTTAGGACAGGGAATTTTCTTCTGTGGAGTAAAAGGCTTTTATAGGATCCATGATGGTAGTCTAGCTAGCTCCAAAGGCTAGTCAATAAAATTTTGGACAAGAACAAGCTTCCCATTAACCTTAACTTTTAGAATCCAAGTGGATTACTGAATGGTGCCAGCTCCTACTGCTACCAGAAGCATTTGTAGGTTTGCAGTAGCTCACAGGATCCTCTCTCCATCTCCATTTGAAAAGCACAGATTTGCTATTGAATACAGATGAGACAGAAAATATCTTTTCAGTACAGTATTGTGTTAAATGTAAATTATTTATCTTTAGAAGGAAAGGCACAGTGATCAGACTTCAGAAGTACCATCTGACTAAAGAGATATTGGCTCACACAGAATGGAAGTAATTAATTTAAGTATATGAAAGTTAAGTGAAAGACTGACGCACATGGTAAGAACCAAGACACCATTGGACTGCTGCCTACCATGATGTCAGAGGACTACTTTGTACCAGAAGAGATGGCCAGTGAAATGAGGACAAGCCCACAAAGCAGTGTTATTATTAATTATGAACACTCTCCTGAGATCAGGCCAACCATGGCTGGCACCTTCGCTTGTAGTCAGTCCCATATTATGGGGAGGGAAAATAATAAGCCTTTGTAAATGGACAAACTGAGCTTGAGCATCGTGGACTTATGGCAACACATCACAGATACGAGAAATGGAGTACCATTAAAATATTTCTTACCCTAAAACACTATTAAAAGGTAATATTTTAAGGCTCTAGGTGATCCCACATAAATAGTTGGAAAGATGACAGATTCCAAGAGAAAAAATACTCTGTTTTCAATAACTCAAAGCCATGCAAACAAAATGATTTTCCTAAATATCAGTGTTGACAAAACAAGGAGTAGATGTCAGGTGAATCTGATGGTGATGAATACAGCTGCACAGACCCATGGCTGGGGCTCCTCAAGGCTCAGACTGCAGGTAACACACCAACAATTCCAACATGGAAGTCTGCCCCCATCGTTCGCTGTACCCATACATTCACTCTGATAGATACACACAGAGAGAAAAGGATCTATTAGCTGTCTCCTTGGTCTCTACTGAAAGGTGATTTTGCCTGGTTTTTTCCCTAAATAACTTACAGTATTTTAAATAAAACCAATGGAACTGGAAAAGATTACATCTGTACTTCAGAAAGGTATTGAAAAGATAAGCATACACCTCCAAGGAACAATTACTTTCAGCACTGACTTGCTCTGCATGGAATATTACTTGGACATGATGAAGGAAATGAGCACAAGTAATGCAAGGTAGGTAAGAAATGGGCTCAACAGAACATAGTGATATGTACTGAAAGTAGAACTACTCATTTGAGGGGCACGTCTTAAAGGAGACCTTCAAGGATCCATTTGAGACTAAGTCTTTTCTTAATATTTTCACTGATGACCTGGACACAAAAAAAATACATGTATTAATTACTGTTTGTTGATGTAAAATTGTGAAGCAGCAACAGTCTTGGCTGAGGACCAGGATATCATACACAAGGAGCTCTATGACCTTGAGGACTGAAGTAATAGAAACTCAATTAAATTTTAATACTGCAAAATACAGTGTTATGCACTTGAAGGCTGCTATGAAATATAGAGAACTGGAGGCAGTATAGAAAAAGGATGGCCATCATAGGACACCCAAGACACCCATTTGATACAGCTTTGAAAAAGACAACTGAAATCATATGATGCATCAGGAAAACTATTTCCAGAAAAGAAAAGTATAAATGCTATTGTATAAAGCACTATTGGTGTTGCAGCACAAATGCAGTCTATACTTCCAAACATCTATGTTAAAAAAGATACAAACTGAATCAGGTGCAGAGAATTCTTCAAAGAAAATCAAAGGAATAGACAGATTCTCTGTCTTCTGAGGGAACACTTAGAGAGACTGGCACACTTAAAACTGGGAAAGAGAAAACTAAGCCAATTATGATAGCACATATGCATTAGGATTGCATGGCAAGAGTTTGCTAGTGGGAAGGCTACAGGGATGGCTTCTGTTAGAAACTGCTAGAAGCTTCCTCCATGTCCAACATAGCCAAGACCAGCCAGCTCCAAGACAGACATGCCACTGGCCAAGGCTGAGCCCATCAGCAATGGTGGTAGCACATCTGGGATAACAGATTTAAGAAGGGAAGAAAACAAATCTGCAGAAAAACAGCAGCCAAAGAGAGCAACAGCTCTGCAGACACTAAAGTCAGTGGAGAAGAAGGGGATGGAAATGCTCCAGGTGCCCCAGCTGAGGTTCCTCTGCAACCAGTGATGAAGACCATCGTGAAGCAGCCAGGCCCCTAAAATCCATGAAGTCCCATGGTGGAGCAAAGATCCACTTGCAAGACCATAGAAAACCCCACGTCAGAGCAAGGGGATGCCCAGAGGAGGCTGTGGTCCCTTGGGAAGCAGGCTTCTGTCAGGACGTATGGACTCATGGACAGAGAAGCCCACACTGAAGCAGTTTTGCTGGGAGGACTTGTGACCCCGTGGGGGATGCATGCTGGAGCAGTCTGTTCCTGGAGGACTGCACCCTGTGGAAGGGGCTTGTCTTGGAGAAATTCATGAAGAACTGCAGTCCATGAGAAGAACTCACATCGGAGATGATCACAGAAGGCTTTCTCCTAGGAGGGATCTCACACCAGAGGAGGCAAAGAATGTGAGGAGTAACCATACCCACCATTCCTTGTCCCCCTGCACTCTTTTGGGGAGAGAGGTAAAGAAAATGGGGCGTGAAGCTGAGCCTGAGAAGATAGAAGGAGTTTGGGAGAAGTGTTTTAATATTTAGTAAGATTTCTCATTATTCTACTCTGATTTTTTTGATAATAAATTAATTTCCCCAAGTCAAGTCTGTTTTGTCTTTGGCATTAATTGGTGACTGATCTCTCCCTGCTCTTATCTTGACCCATGAGCTTTTCGTTATATTTTCTCTACCTGTCCAGCAGATGAGAGGAGTGATAGAGCACCTTGGCAGGCACCTGGCATCCAGTCAGAATCAACCCACCACAACATCAGATAACAGAACACCAGCAAGGAGAGATCAATCTAGGCAAAAGAATACTGGCAAAAGGACAAATTGGCTCATAATGGCCACAAATACTTTGGCCAGAATTAGGAAGAGACTCCTAGTTTAATCAGTAAAATACATCTTTGCAAGAGCCTTCCATCAAAAGTAGTGAGCACTAGAAATATCACTCACTTCAAAATGCATCTGATGCTGTCCATGAAAGGGACTTTAATATGTTCTATGATATGATTTCTGAAAACAACTGGAGACTAAACCTAGTGATACAGAGATCATTTCAGTCCTCTTCCTATTTTCCTAGGACTATTCAACAATTAATCCATATATATGCATATGCTCCACCTTACAGGAGAGATGATGGACTACGCTTGGCATCACAGTCGGTGTAACCATGAAAGAAAGATCTGTGTTGCTCCTACAATTTCACTTGACTGGTCAACTATGTGAGGTAAAGGGGTAAAAGCTCCTTGTTCAACCTCTCACTAGTTGACATTTAACACTTGTTTCTTCCTCCACCCAGAAGTCTCAGCCTATCTCAAATCACGTTATTGAATGAACATGCATATATTTCATCAATTAGCATTTTCTATAGCTTGATGACACAAAACAAAATTACAGGAACACTTTGAAATAAATAAGTAAGCTTTGTGTGAAGGCAAAATCTTTCTAGCCCTGCACTTAGTTCTCTGCACAGAAAGTTAGATGACATAAAAAATGCTATCCCAACAGTAACAATTCATAATGACAACAAAATTAAATGACTGTCTGTGTAAATTCGAAGGTCATTTGCAAGGTTTACCAGCACCCTTCACAATCTTTACTGACGAAAACAATCCAGCCTTTTCAACACCAGGAAAGAGGGAATGAAAAGGCAAATGGAATTAATCTAATTTCCGTGTGTTGCCAGAATATTCTTTACAAATAAAATTATTTCAGTTTAACTTTTTTTTATGAAAAAAGAAAAATCAGCTATTTGGGAACATGTTTTTATACAGATAATCTGTTACAGACACAGAATACATTTTTTATTAATCTAAATCTGTTCTGGCCTTTGTGGTTCTGCCTCTAGCATGGAATCTGAGAGCATCTGTTATTCCCTGGGTATAAGTGCATGTGCCTGGGTCCACACCAGCATAAGCATTACTCATTTTGTGTGTATTGCTCCCAAGGAGGAAGACATTTTAGGGAATGGTCTGGAGGACAACCACAGAACACTCCTCTCTCTTGGCACCAGAAACCTAAATGTGCTTAACCTGGCCTGCCAATTCATGGACTATTTCCTAATCATGGGAAAACAAGCAGAATCAATGTTTGCAAATTGTGCATTACTATACTGCTACTTCTCACTCAGAAATATAAAATTTCTGTCATACATATATATATATATATGTATATATATGATTAATATATTGTTTCTCTGGCCAGAGCAAATGTACAATGATAATTGATACAATGCACAATGATAACACAAGGTAATGCTAAAATAATTTTATTGCTGTGTTGTGGAATTGAATTCAGAGAACTTTCTCATGACTGCCTTAGTATTGCTATATAAAAGGAACACAAATATTTTTTGTCACAGTAAAAAGATGATAAGCACACAAGACTGAAAAGTATCACTTCCCAAGACATACCAATAACCCAAATATCTAGAACTGGTGGGTTCTAAGAGCAACTAATACTGTGAGAGTCTAAAAAAAGCAATTCATCAGTATAGACAGAGTTGCTGAGACCTAGGATTCAGGTTGAGAAGTATCTATGAAATGCCAGTTACACTGTGAGCCATCATAGCAGAAAAGAATAGTGAGAGTGGCAACAGTATGTCACCAACAGATTCTGAAAGACACAATTTTATAGGCTGCTTTCAGATGACCAAATAGAAATGGGGAAAGGCCATTCATATCAGGGATCGAAAGGCACTTGGTCTAATCCATTTATTTCATAGGCTGGTAGCCACAGAATCTGGTTTGCAGACAGAAAGGGACATTGTCTCATGGATCTTGACATTGTAAATGTAATCAGGTACAAAAGGGATTGAAAGGAAAATGGGAAGAAGCTCTAGAACAAATGAAGTTAAAAGAAAAAGTGCAATTTTATCTATTGTTATTGTAACAACACATATTTTCATCAGACTTTTAACCTTGCATAAGATTTATTTCCCAGCTGGAATGCACCAGTTGTGTTGTAACAGTGCAGTTTATGGGAAGAGGACCTGACTGCTGGCATACAAGACAACCAAGCAAGATGATTTTTACCAGGACTGGAGTCAACATTTATTTCTACTATTCAGAAGTGGTAAGGACTAGCACAGAATAGTAAAAGCAGCAATAGAATCATCTATTTCCTCCCACTACTGTGCTTTTGCAGAAGTATTTAGCTTAATAATTTATGAATATTCATCAGTTCCTTAGACATTGACTAAAGCTCAGAATATCCATGTCTCAGATAACCAAAGTGTCAAAGCCTAAGGCTACATTGCTAGCAATTTCCATTGGCAATATTGAATTCAAGGACCACCATAAAGTTACTGCTACAGAAGGAGTAAAATTTTAGCACAGCTTTTTTTGGATATTGACAGTGACAGAATCTTTCAACTGTACATCATAATTCAGAGCTGCTCTAGTAGTATGAATCTAATTTAGCAAAAGCTAGCCTCTGTGAGATGAATATCATATTTCAAATATGACAACATATCACATTTTAAAACTGAACAAAGTCACAGCTTCCCTATTGATAGAGAGTTTAACAAATATGAAGTTAGCTATATCACTCCTTGAGACATGTTTCTTAAGCATGAACTCCCACAGAATACTCCTGCAGTGCTTCCTCATTCCTGTATCTAACTCCATGAGCCAATAGAACATCTCTTCCTAGAGTAATGGTTGCCAGAAACTAAGATAGGGAATTAGAAAGTGTTGGAGAGCCTGAGTAAAATTTGAACTTATACAAATTCTATTCAGTTACAATATGCCAGAAGAGAGCTATGCGAATTTTTACATACACAATCAAGTTTTGCAAGACACAAGTAAACAAAAGAGATTTCCTCTACACAAATACTGATGGAAGACACAAATACATACGTCTTTTGGACAAATAGACAATCAATTATGAGAATTTTTTTACATTCCCAGCTCATCATAAGTTTTTCTTGAAAACACTGTAAAGATAACATAGGTGATATAAAATCCTGATCTCTATAAGACAGCAACTGATTTCCTACAATAATCTGACAGGCTACAGTCTAGGACTTAGCACTGTGGAAAACATTTTAAGCAGTTCCTTCTTATCACCCAAATCATCTTGACCCAGTTTATGCAGAAGTGTCACAACTGCAATGCCTAAAATGTAAACTCAAACTACATGTTTTCTCCATTCTCTCCCAACACTTAGAAAAATGATCATTCTTTCCCAGTTTGTAAATAGATATGAAATTGTCTCAGGCCAACATTGTACAACTTGCTTTTTTGGAAAACAAATCCTAAGGATATCCCTTTTTTTTTTTTAAAAAAATTGTTGACGGTTAAAAATCCAGTAGTGAATACAGATAGAACAACATTCCAAAAGGACAGAGTCTCCCTAAGACATGCAAACTAGTGCAGGATTTGTGGTAGAAATAGCAGTATAGGTTTCCACTGTAATGATTCAGTCATTATATGACTGTGAACTGCTATCCTGCTCACATTAGTGAATTATGCTGCAGTTAGAATCATTCAGTGGCTGGATCTGCCTTGGGGGACTTTTACTGCATGGCTGGGCTATTACCACAGTTTATATAGCAGACATACCTGCCTTTAGCTCATTCAGATAACAAAGTAGTCTTTAGCAGGTTTGCAACCTGAAACAATCATCCATTCTAACACCTAAACCTTTCACGTGCAGGACTAAATACTGTATTGAACTTCTATTTTTAAGGCTCTGATGAGAGTAAGAAGACACCACCTCACAAACTCTAACTGGTTTGTCCTCCAAGGGGCATGTATTTGAGTAGGGATAGCAAAAAACAGACTCTAAATTGATCCTGAGTTAAGGCCAAACAGCAGGAATCTAATCCATTTGTAGTGAAGTCAAGACTTAGATTTTCATTTGATTATGTAAATATCTAGGGGTCTTACAGATGCCTGTTAGACTACTTGTTCTCTTCAGAGAGACAAACACATCTGTACACAGCCCAATGTTCTCAACAGAGGAACAACTTGGCTACGTTTGTGGTTGCAGAGTTACCTTATACTCAACCATCACACAGGTTGTTCCATGAATCTGTTACTCTCTGCAGAAAAATTACTTAGGGAAGTAAATGCAGACTCTCCCCTCACTCTTCTGCAGCACCTGTGCAAAAATGATCCTGCCCTCAAATATTTTCTGTTCATACATGATTTTTTTCCATTGAGTAAATATCTGTTTAAAGGGATATTATTTAGGGAGTCTTACAGAGTACCAACCACTTGACTGGATCCACTGATTTGCCTCATGCCAAAATTGCATAAGCATTAGCTTTGAAGACCAAATAGAGAAGTCCATTCTTTTGGAAGCCCTATATATCTATATTTTTAGCATTTTTGCTTTCAGAGGAAGGACATATCTACCAGGGGGCACATAAAGGAGCTACAGTTCCTGCTCAACCCCATTTGCTCTGCACAGATTGATGGGATCTCCATGTCATATTACAGAGGATATGTTGTGCTGTTCAATACCACCCTTATTCAAATCCTGACTGCATCTAGTCCTGCTGTATAGCAGTACTGTGTGAACAGATTGCTTTCATGACAGTTTTGAAACTCAGAGGGAGCCAGTTTGAATTGCAATTCTATTTTTAACCATCCTACAAGAGATGTCTACAATCTAAGACACAACTGTCTCCGACGTGATGCCAGTGTAAATAAGTGGATGCTTCTGAATGGTTACCTTATATATCTTTAAAGGGCAAGCCATGGTCCTGGAGAGATTCAGACTCCTAGTACCCAGTTTGAAAAAAAGCATGCCTTTTTTTTAGTTCCCATCTTCTTTCTCTTGTGGTAACTACATAAAAATGTGATGAATTCAGGAAACTGCTCCAAAAACTATATGGAAGTATCGACGTTCAGCTTGAATTCTGGATTCCTGGATAACCAGAGTAGTATGACTCAGAGGACTGGATAAGCTTCCCAATCATCTGTTTCACAAAAGTACTTCAAGTACTTTTTTAAACATTTCCAACTACAATTGTGTGATTATTTTAGCCCTTTGCACTTACACTGTGAAATGATCAAATTAAACAAGACCAATTAAGCACATTCTTTTTGTACAGGATGATACTTATCTCAAGTGGTGTAATTGGCACTTTGATTACATGTACACTTGGTAATGCAGTGCAATACAGAGACATCCAGCCTAACAGGAAAGAACACAATCATGGTAATTACAACAAGAGTGCAGACAATGTGGAAGGGAGGAGAACTTTGAGCAAAATTAACTTCCGGAACAAAACCTTCTTTAGCATCCACACTTGGGCTCCTCTAAACAGCTTTAGAATATTTTTACCAGTGAATAAATCAAAGTGCCATGCAGTAATTGTCTTTGATAGACAAGAAAAAATGTTTGTATCTCATTACTGGATCCTACTACAGCATATTCATTTCAATCAACTGATTCCAGTCTCCTTTACTAGACAGAAACCCACATCTTCCAGAATAAATGGCCACCTGATTACACAGTCTCTGGGGCCTTATAGATCTGTCCAGGTAGTAATTATCCTATCAAGGTTTCCATGACAACTTTCTTTGGTCACAATGGCCACCAAGTAAAGCCATTCATTTAAAGGGATAGGACACATTTGGTTCAAAGTGAGATGCAATGAACATTCACTTTCCATTTTATTCTATCTATTCTGAAGGATACTTACAAGGGATTCCCAACTTCTTTAACCACATATTGTATTCTCTACTGGATTAAGGCTCCTACAAAGGGAAATTCACTTCTCACTTGTGGAACAGTACAGTGAAATCCAAAGATGTTGTCAGGACTGAATAGAAGAGAATAAATAAATGAATCACATGAAAATAAATGAATCAGACAGAAATAAGATCACATGCACCAACTACATGTATGTAAGAAGTGCCAGATACCACGTAATTTACCTACTTTTTTGAAAAAGCACATGGACTCATTCAACAGCTGTGCTGTATCCCTCTAGAGGCAGTATCGGTACAGGCAGAAAGAAAACACCATCCTGGAGAAGGATTTCTGAGAAATGCAAGGAGTTAGCAATTTGCCACAAATTACTTAATTAATGAAGACCCAAATTATGACACTAATTAATCTTGTGATTATAGACTGATTTAAGAATTGCTTATAAGTAGTATTATTAGTCAGCAATGCAGCCATATAATACAATATTTCATTTGCTTTAGAAAAGATGAAACTGTAAGAGGTTAATGCTCTTTCTGATTTATAGAAATCTAACTGCTTGCCTCCTGTTACCGTTAGTAGCCATGTGGTTAAATCACCTTGCCTCATTTTAAAGAAACAAAAACAGAGATTTTTTTAAAAATCATTTCAGTTCTTAATGTCTCTCATGACAAAACTCTCCATTTTGTTGACATCTTGTGTTTTGCCTCATACTACAAAAAACATCTGGTTACCAATATCAGATTACACTAAGCTGATGAGTGTGCCATCAGCTGTAGGATGATGACAATGGCGCTTTGTGCTTTATAGCTGTTTCCAGGTGTATGTACACCCCATAGTAACTGTGTAATAATCCTGCCTTCTCCAAATTATGTTTCTTCTGGCTCATTTGATTTATTCTGGATTTTAAAATATTTTTACCCGAAAAATTAAGCAAAATCAAAAACTATTTCACACAGACTGTTAACTTAAATGTTGCAAAGATATGCTTTCAGGTGGGGAGGGTTGAAAAGGAGGAAAAATATATTAGTCATATCACAAAGCAAAGCTAATATATTAACAGCGAATATGACAAGATAATGGCAAAGTTAAATGATAGCTTGTTACAAAGTATAAATCAAATTTTATATAATTTTCTTATGACTCCAGCAGATGGTCACCTCTCACATAAATGACTGAGCATGGAGCCTGCTTTGCACTAGAGTCCCTGCCTACTCTATGGAATGCTCTGTTGAGCACACTCTCAGCAAATTTGCTTGTGACACCAAGCTGTGTGCTGCAGTTGACACAATGGAGGGAAGCAATGGCATCCAGAGGGGCCTTGGACACGCTTGAAAGGTGGGCCTGTGAGAGCCCCACAAATACCAACAGGGCCAACTACAAGGTCCTGCACCTGGGTTGGGGCAATTCAAAGCACAAATAGAGGCTGGGCAAGAACGGATTGAGAGTAGCCCTGAGGAAAAATAACTTGGGAGTGTTTGTGAATTAGGAGCTTGACATGACCTTGTAACCTGTGCTTGCAGCCCAAGAAAGCCAATCACATCATGGGCTTCATCACTGTCAGAGTGGCCAGCAGGTCAAGGGAGGTGGTTCTGCCCCTGCTTGGTTATTTTGAAACGCCACCTGGAGTGCTGCATCCAGCTCTGGGGTCCTCAATATAAGAAGGCTATGGACCTGTTGGAGCAAGTCCAGAGGAAGTCCATGAAGATGATCAGAGGGCTGGAGTGCCTTTCCAATGAAGACAGGCTGAGAGAGTTGGGGTTGTTCAGGCTAGAAAACAGAAGACTCCAGGGAGGCCTTAGAACAGCCTTCTAGTACCCAAAAGGGGCCTGCAAGAGAGACAGAGAGGGACCTTTTACAAGGCTATGTTGTGATAGGACAAGGGGGAATGGCTTCAAACTGACAGAAGGAAGGTTTACATTCAGTATTAGGAAGAAATTCTTTACTGTGAGGGTGATGATCACTAGCACAAGCTGCCTAGAGATTCTGTAGATGCCCCATGCCTCGAAGTGTTCAAGGTCAGGTTGGACAGGTTTTGAGTCACCTGGCCTTGTGGAAGGTGTCCCTGCCCATGGCAGGGGGCCTGGAACCAGGTGATCTTGAACATCCTTCCAATGCAAACCCTCCTGTGATTCTATGAAAAAAAATACTGTTGACCTTTTCTTTAAGAAGACATAGACAGCAAATGCTCTTCTACAGGGTTTCTGAGATGTTATTCCACAATTACATATAACCAAGGTGTTTGACAAAGACTGTAAACTATTTCATTCAATGGCTTAATGCCAGCTGGTCAGCTGAAAGCCACAGGACTTTGCACAACGGAACAATGGGTCTTGCTAAAACCTTCTAAAAGTACAGGGGCCTACTTACTCACATTCTTTCTTAGACAATTACAATAATTACTGATCACAATACCCATGTACAGTAAATATACAATACAATGTCTTAAAATATGTTCGAATTAACTATTGTAAATCAATGCATTTTTCTGGGAAGTCTTATGACATTGTGTAGACTTGAACATACACGACTGACAACAGAAACCGAGCACCTAATAGACAGCAATTTGAAAAAATCAGTAGTGCTTAAGTGGTGTATTTAGGTGTTTAAGTGGGTAGGTGACACTCTGAAGACACTGAGATTTTAAAAAGTTTGCATTAAAAAGGAGTGGGGTTTAGAACATTTTAATAATATCCAAGACTTTTTTCTTTACTATTAATGCACCATGGTCCAATTATAGTGAAAGCACAACTAGCAGTAATTCAACAAGAGCTTCCACAAATCCTTCTTGGAACATCCATCCCATTTGCTGCTCTTCATTCCTCCCCTTTTCCTTGATTAGCTCCTGCTAGTTACACAGAATTATTTAACTGATAGAATCAATGTAAGAAGTTTTGCTATTCTTTTAAGCCAGCCTTGTCACCGTAACAAAACAAAGAGTAACTGCCATATAAATGAGTACACTTTCTGTGATAAGACCCCTGCCTAGCTTCCTCCTTTTCTTTTTCAGATG
Source organism: Eulacestoma nigropectus (assembly GCA_013397775.1). NCBI lineage: Eukaryota > Metazoa > Chordata > Aves > Passeriformes > Eulacestoma > Eulacestoma nigropectus. Next base: position 358,105 of record VZTE01002597.1, read on the forward strand.
AAATTTTACACCTGTTATGTCTTCTGACAGGCAATAAATGGGAGAGCAGATAAGGAAAAAAAAGAAAATGGAACAATTAAGGGAAAAATAAGACATTATGCAGGAGAACAGCAGTTATGTTGAGCTATATTGTGTTTGTGGGGTACTACAAATGCTTTAAGCTATGTTCTACTAAACAATCCAAAACCTTAAACATTTTTTTGCATTTAGATCTGTTGAAAACTGGGACCACAAAGACAGGGCTTAAACGGCCAGGAAGCAGGTACAGCTGAGACCCTGCAACCCATCAACCAATGCTGATACCTCGGTAAGAGCACACTATATAAGATAACAAGCCTCCTAGTAAGAAAGCACACAGCTTTTTTTATAGAGTACCAGCTTTTTGTCCTACTTTGGATTTTTTTTTTTTTT
>VZTE01002597.1:366603-378990 GCA_013397775.1 Eulacestoma nigropectus
CCAGGCGGGGGATGCCGCGCCCCCCCGCCCCTCACACTCCCCGCCCCTCAGAGCCCCTCACGGCTGGCGCGGGGCTGCGCAGGCGCGGCGCGCGCGCTGTGTCGCGGCGGGCGCGCGGGATGCGGGCGGCGGGAGCGCATGGCAGGTGGCGGGAAGCGGAGGCCGCGCGGCGCGGCGGGAGCGGCCGGCGAGCAGGTGGGGCGGGGGACAGCGGGCACGCGGCCGGGGGCGGCGGGAGAGCCACCTCCGAGGGCCGCGGGCTCGCATCGGCGCGGGTGCCGTGTGGTGTCTGTCGGTCCTCGGTCTCCTTGCCCCTCGTTCTGGTTTGCTCCGTGGATTTGGGGAAAGTCCCAGGGCCCCGCGTTCTCGTGCGCGGCAGCCCCTCCTCCACCCGGGCATCTCGCGGGGAGCGCCGCGTTTGGAGTGCGCTGGGCCCACCGGCCGCAGCATCATCCCGGCGGGACCGCCCTGGCAGCGGGGGCACTCGCCGTGTCCCGGCTTACCTGGTGGCGGCCCTGCTTCGGAGGTGAAGTGTCCGCCGCATTGTCCTCTCCTGAGAACAGAAAAGAAACCTTGTTGCTGGTTGTTTGGTTTGGTTTTTCGGTTTTTTTTTTGTTTGTTTGGTTTGTGTTTTTTTTGTTTTGTTGGGTTTTTTTTGTTTGTTTGTTTTTTGTTGGTTGGGTTTTTTAATTTTTATTCTTTCGAAGGAGGGGCAGGGGTAGCGATTCCTACCAATTCATGGAAACTTACGTAGGAATGGGGTGGTTGAAGCTGCCACTCCAGTGGAGTGTGCTCGTACGTATCATTTCCGAACCTGCTTCGCGTTACGTCATTTTTAAAAGCAACTTCAACTTTAGGCTACTTTTAAGATGCTGCACTGAAATCTGCGGTAGTCGTGATGTTGAATAGCACAGCAATTCAAATAGTAGCGACTAGAGGATTTTTGCTGTGTTACTTAATTCGACATGACAGAATAGTATCCCTACTTTCAGCTGTCTGTAAAACACATAAACATATTGTATGCAGTCTGCAGTGTGATTGGAAATGATCATTTAAAAACAATGTAGAATTAGATTAAACTTTGATTGTTTGCTCCTTTGCTTAGTTAACTAGTAGAAGTGCTTCTGTTAGTTATATTGACCCATTAATATCAAAGTAGCAGTTCGCTGCTTCAGACATGTTTGGCACGTCAGACTGCACTTTTAATGAATTCTGTGCAAAACAGATGTTCTGGCTGTATATATGCTGCTTTAACTAAACATTCTCTAATGGATCTAATCCTTGTTCCTCCATTAATATAAAAGCTTTGTAGAATCCTTTGGTAGAGCTGACAGAAAGCAACTAAATTAATTCTTTTTTGGGTCGTTTTTTTGGGTTTGGGGTTGTTTTTTTTTATCTACAGAGTGAAAAAAATGGAGCTGTCAAGAAGAGAAGATCAAATCAGACAGATATTCCTGATAGTCTTTGCCAAGAAGCAGAAACATGCTATCGGCTTAGACTCCCTGAGGACTTCTACCAGTTTTGGAAGTTTTGTGAGGAACTAGATCCTGAGAAACCAAGTGGTGAGGTTTTAAATTTTGCCTCTTCTAACTTTCACTCCCAAAAGCAGCCTGAAGGCGGACAAACTGGAGGTGGTCAGATGTATTTTAATGAAGCTTCAGTTTTTCAGTTGAGATGGAGGATATTTACATTAGTGTAAACTAAAATACTGGCTATAATCACCAAGATTACACTTCAAGCTTTCTAAAATGTAAGTGCTTAAGTTGTGCAATGTCAAGGAACTAAATGTGGTCAAATCTGCCTTTCTTGCAGGTGCATTTAAAATTTTTAGTATGGAACTCAGGTTTCCTCATGTATCATGCTTTAATCCCAGCCAACAGCTAAGCATCACACAGGCACTTGCTCACTCCCCCTTGGTGAGACAGGGGAGAGAATCGAAAGGGTGAAAGTGAGAAAACGTGTGGGTTGAGCAAAAGACAATTTAATAGAGAAAGCAAAGGCCACAAGCAAAGCAAAACAAGGAATTAATTCAGCACTTCCCATGTGCAGGCAGGTGTTCAGCCATCTCTAAGAAAGCAGGTCTGTGTCATGCTGAGCATGATGCCACATGCTATGGAATATCCCTTTGGTCAGCTGGGATCAGCTGTCCCAGCTGTGTCCCCTCTCATCATCTTGTGCACCCACAGCCTCCTTGCTGGTGGGATGAGAGGTTGAAATGACTTCAACTCAGTGTAAGCACTACTAAATCTGGATTTCTGTGGATACCAAAATGCTGCTAGCAGATGAATTTTCCAGCTTCTTGCATTAATTCTTTGAGAACCTTTCCTTTCTCACGCAGGATATGAAAACAGTAAGATAGTTTATGCAGACGGTATTCACATCTGGTGTTTTGCTAAGTTCTGTTTATGGTACACTGAGAAATGTTTTACTGTGGATGTGATAGAACCTAAACCAATCAGCCTAGGAGGTGTGTGAACATTGTCCAATCGCTTTATGGAACTAGACTAAATAAAAATGATTGTAAAATTAATAAATAATTCATTCTTTCGCTGGGTCTGATGTTGCTGCATCTCTCAGTTCCTGGCTCTACAGCGACAGAGTTCAGCCTCTTCAAATTTATTATATAACAGGATGTGACATTTCTGTGTGCTGTAGGAATGACAGTATCTTTCAGAGTCATAGGATGTTTTGGGTTGGAAGGGACCTTTAAAGGTGATCTAGCCCAACCCTCTATGATGAGCAGGGACATCTTCAACAGAGCCAGGTTCCTCAGAGCTGCATCCAACCCAGCCTTAAATGTTTCTAGGTCATCCACCATGTCTCTGGGCAACCTGTTCCAGTGTTTTACTGCCTGCATCATAAGACATTTCTTAAATCTAGTCTGAGTCTACTCTGTTTTAGTTAAAGCCCATTACCCCTTGTCCTCTTGTTACAGGCCTTGCTAAAATGTTTGTCCCTACCTTCAATACCTAAAGTACTGAAAGGCTGCAGTAAAGTCCCTGGAGCCTTTTCTTTTCCAGACTGAACAAGCCCAACCCTCTCAGCCCATCTTCAGAGGGTTGGGGTTGTTCAGTCTGGAGAAGAAAAGGAGAGTTGCTCTAGGCCTCTGATCATCTTCATGACCCTGCTCTGGACCAACAGGTCCATGACCTTCCTGTGCTGACAACCCTGGAGCTGGATGCAGCACTGCAGGTGGGGTCTCAGCAGAGCAGAGGAGAAGAATCCCCTCCCTGGCCCTGTTGCCACACTGCTTTGAATGCAGCCCAAGACATATTTGGCTTTCTGGGCTGCAAGTGCACATGGGCAGGTCATGTTCAGCCTCTCATCCGTCAGCACCCCTAAGTCCTTCTGGGCAGGCCTGCTCTCAATCTCTTCATCCCCAGCCTGTGTTGATACCAGGGATTGCCCCAATCGAGGTGCAGAACTTTCCACTTGGTCTCGTTAAACCTCAAGAGATTCCCTTGGGCCCAGTTCTTAAACTTGTCCAGGTCCCTCTGGATGGTATCCTGTCCTTCAGGAGTGTCATCTGCAAATTTGCTGAGGTTTGCTGATCCCCTGTGTTGTGTAATTGATAAAGATTAATATTAAACCATACTGGTCCCAGTACAGAGTCCTGAGGGACACCACTCATCACCGATCTCCATCCAGACATTGGACTGTTAATGACTACTTCTTATGAGAACTGTAGTAACTCTTGAATGAAAGTTATCTGGCCAAAATAATGTCTTAGCTTTCCTTGTCTAGTGAGTAGAGTGTTTGACTGAATTTTTGGAAACTTTTGATACCTGACCATCACAGGAACTTCCTGGTCTAGATGTGCACCTGAATGTAAATCAATTCACGGTTTGCTTTTCAGATGCACTTTTGTCAAGTGTTGGACTTAAGCTGGTTGGACCATATGATATTCTTGCTGGAAAACACAAAAAAGCAAAATCAACAGATGTGAACTTCAATCTTCATTGGAGATTCTTCTATGATCCCCCAGAATTTCAGACTATACTTGTTGGGGATAGCAGAACACAGTATCATGTGGGGTATTTCAGGTATTTTATTTATTGTGTGCTCTTGCTATAACTGCATAGCTTTTGTCCTCCTTTTTTTCCATGAAGCATAATCTGAGAATTGTGCAGTATCACCAAACAAGAATCTTTCTTTTTTATAGTATGATATTAACACATGGCTTTATCTTTTTATTAAAAAAGATCAGAGGAGCTGGAGTTGAAGACTAGATTTAAATATTTATTAAACTACCTCCTCCAGCCATCTAGAGCACCCTCACTCACTAATCTTTAACTTCTGCCATGATACTGAGAAGAAAATCAAATGACCAGAAGGGAATGTGTATTCTCTCTTGCACGTATGGCTGTGAGCTCTTTTCAATGCTTGCTCTAAGATTTAGAGCTTTAGATCTAAGGACATTCTTGGAAGGTTTCTGAAGGAGATGGCAGCATGGTGAGGAGGCAAATTACTTTTACTTTGAAACAGGAGAAGTGGACACAGCATGACTATTTTATGTGTACTTTTTGATCAATAGGGATGTGCCAGATGAGCTCCCAGTGTGGGTTGGTGCAAATGAAGCTAAGAAGGGTTGTGTGATTTCACAAGTTGGTGATAATGTCTTTGCTGCAGTCAAGTAAGGTTCATATTTACTTTTATTTATAAAGAACAAAAGAGAGGGAAATTGTTAATTGGGATGTGGGATGTGGAATAATGAAACTTAACTGATTATATGTCTTTCTTAAGAAACCCTCACTTATTTTCTGCCCCTACTGGCAAGTTTTAAGATTCTTTCAAAAGCCTTTGTAGGCTTTTTGACAGTGTTTTCCTTTCAGAAGTAAAATAGATAAGTGTTAATTATGTCATTCTTTAAATATATTGGCAGTGACGGGCTCTAAATTGGAAAAAGTATCCATTTGGTGTGTTAAAATACTTCGTAAGTAGAGAAAGGGCATCTCAAACAGTGGTGAAGGAAATCTGAGTATCATAGTAGATGAGTAGCATCTGTCTCTTGTTCTTGCCTACATAAACATACATTATTTTTGTATATAATTAATATCTACAAAAAGTACCGTTTCTGACCTGTGGCAGGATAACACTTACATGGATATGTAGTTCAGTCTGATTCATGGAGCTTTATATGTTCCTGCGTCAGGAATGTAAACAGCTGATCTCATCCCTGCCGGTTAAGAATGGAAAGCTCTTTAAGGAGTCATGTGTCAGTCAGTGAAAGCAGACTGAAGAAAGGCTTCTGGAAAAGAACCCTTGTGCAGTGCAGAGTTAAACGAGGACATTTGTTTTGAAAGTATCATGGGGAAGCTCATAAATATGTATTTGCGTGCGTGACTTGGATGACAAATGGTGTATATGGCACAAACGGCAAACTGAATTCTTAAGATAGAAAGATGAACAGTTACTGAGGCTGGGAGAACCTTCAGTACCTGCAGATTGCATAAACTAGACTGTAAAGCAGATACAGATAAGAAAAGCCCAAGAACTAGCTGTGCCAAACTATTTCCTTTCCTCTTGTTAAGACGCTTGCATTTTCAAATCTCTGTATAAATAAACTCAGGACTGCTAATCTTCATTTTTAAGATCTGGAGGTTTAACGTTTAAAAAGCTATTAATTTTTTTTTCTTGGCATGTTTCTTCTGTTTGCAGATTATTTGTGTCAAAAAAACTTAAGGAAGTGGCTGATAAAAAGAAAAATGCTGTTTTGAAAGACATAGATGAAAAGCTAACAAGAACAGCAAAAGAACTGGGTTATTCTCTGGAACAAAAAACCCTGAAGATGAAACAGAGAGATAAGAAAGTATGACTTTCCTCATCCACTGGAGAGAACTAAGTTCTGTTAAATTTTTTTCATTTACTTCCTGTTTGTTTTTTTTCATCCTTTTAGTCAGTAAGGATGCCTCACTTAGGAATTTCCAGTGGTAATCAGCTCTCTATGAAACTTCAGGAGAGGGAAGATTGCTACAAGTGTGTTTCAAATAATAGGATTAAATAAAAACATTTTGCTCTTGTAAATCATAGCTTGGCATTCAATTGAAAACAAAACAAAAAGAACAAACCACCACCAAAAAAACCCAGTAAACACAGTAGTCAAAAAACTGAAACAAATAGAGGGCATGGAGAAAACTGCTTTAAATGGAAGATTCTTGTAAACAGTTGCATTGGATCTGTTAGAAACAGGACCATTAAGGATGACATGGATGATAATAACAGAGGTTTTTTGCATACCTATCAAAAATTATTAGGGTACGAGGTGACTAAATGAATGTTGTACAATGCTACACAAGTGATTACGAGGGTTCCTAGATTTCAGAATTTGACTGAAATGGAGTTTCCAGTTATTTCAGACTTCAATACTTGAAAATAACTGCAATATAATTTGAAATAATATAAGTTAATGTCCTGGAGCCAGGACACTATATTAGGTTTGACCACCAGCAGTCAGGTGTTTAATGAGGTGAGTTATTTTAAGGTCACAGTAGTGTCTTATGGTGCTATGTTTCATTTTCTGTCTCTTTATTCAGGTGGTGACCAAAGCATTTCATGGAGCAGGCCTAGTTGTTCCTGTAGACAAAAATGATGTTGGATACAGAGAACTTCCTGAAACAAATGGTAAACGTGTTTACTATATCCTTCTGCTTTTTTTAAGTAAACAACCCTAAGTAAAAAACAAACTGCATTCATCTTTTCTGTAAGGACTTCTGCCTTTTACTTTTTCTAATCATCACACTTGAGCTCAAAGTATTGTCTTTAAAGGAACCAGATGAGGATCAATGGAACGTGCTAAATCTGAGAAAAGACTTCCTGAAGTAGTAGTTTAGGTGACCTTTTCTTTTGTATTGGCAAAGCCATGCAGGAAGTAGATCCAAAAAGCTGATCTGCGTTCAGGGATTTGTGAGTTTATTTCTTATCCACCCTCTTTTCCCAGTGTTGTTTTAACCAGAATCAGTTCCTTGATGCAATTTCACCACACAAGTGCTTGTCTCCCTCTATGAGGAACTGAGAGGGATGGGCATGGGGCAAGAATGAGCTTCCAAGGAAATGGGGAAGCTTCACCAAGAGTTCAGGGTGTGCCCACTTAGCTTACATGTAAGCATGACACATGGATATAGTTTTGCCACAGAATACTTCTGTGCAATATTAAATTTCTTTATTTAAACATCCAAATATCTGCTTTTGGTTTTTTGCAGCTAATCTTAAAAAAATTTGCAAGGCCATTGTTGATGCTCCGACAGATGAGGAGAGAGTGAAGGCCTTTGCACCCATTCAAGAAATGCTGACCTTTGTTCAGTTTGCTAACGATGAATGTGACTATGGAATGGGGTATGAACTGGGCATGGACCTGTTTTGCTACGGATCACATGTGAGTACAACAACAATCCCACTTCACAACATTACGCGTTATTTTATACATGGGCTAGAATTGTTCTGCTGTAGATTAATTATCCCTAGGAATCGTAGAGGTCTACAAGAATATTTTTATTTCATGAAGACTGTTAAAAAGTCACACAGCACCATTCCACGTTGAATTTAAAATTGTGTGTATGAAAGCCCAATCCTGCAATCCAGAAGCAGAGTGCTAAGTGTCTGATCCAAATGCACTGAATAGCTGGAGTCCCCTGTCTCCAGCCACTTTTCTAGGCACCCATATTCAACCAGATCAAGAAGCAGCCTGATGTTTGTAGTAAACCCAGCTGGAAGAATGTGAACCCTGGTCAGCTGCCTGGCTGTACTGCCTCATGTGGCTGCCCAGGGCACCTCCCACGTGGAGTCTCTTTCCTGGTTCTCTGCTAACAGTGAATATCATCAGTAAGGGGATTGAATTAATAGCACTTAGTTACACATAAAAATTATACTAAATGCCTTGTGTTCTGTATTAGCCACTAGCCTGTTGATGAAAAGAGTCGTGGCTGTAATCAGTCTATGGCTAGAAAATAACACATGAAGTTTCTATATCAACCTAATCTGAATGGGTGGTCATAGAAACACCCTGTGGAATAGCTGCTTCTAGCAAAACTAGTATTGGCTAAGTGGTGCTTCAGAGTATCATGGGAAAGGTAAGTCTTGCAATACTAAATGTAGGCCCAAAAGAGCTGTGTGCTGACCACTGGTTAAAATGTTTAGCCATTGAAATGAATGAAAACTGACTGCTCTTTCCATACACCGTTAAATTACTAATATGTTTCTTAGTTTTCATGCCCTGCTCTCTTAAGTTTCATACAGCATCTGAAAATGTGTGGTATTTTCCTTTAATATCCTCCTCATTTAGAATCCTTCTTTCAGAGACTAGGCTGCTTCAGCTGCTTAAATCCTTTCTACAACTGGAAGGGTAGTGAAGGAAACGGTTCCTCCCATTTTTCTGAGTAGGTGGAGGCAAATACTCATCTTCCATGCTTTGTGCTTCTCAGCACATGAGACTAACCACTGACAAAGTCCTGCAGTGAAAAATTGTGTTTACAGTACTGTCATGTGTCTTGTCTGTGTCACGCTGCAGCTTGAAACACCTGTAACTTGGCAGCTGCTTTCTAGAATTAGAAACCATCATCTGCTAGTTTAGTAAACAGAAGAAACAGTGGCTTCATGTATGAATTATGCCACAGTTAGGTCCCTGCCTGTTTTGGAGCTCTTCCTTGGAGGTGTTTTCCAGTTCTGACTGGAGCCTTCCTGTCCCTTTGCTTACAGAGCCAGAGAAACAGTGACACTTTATCTGTAGCCCAAGACATAGAAAAGAACTTGAATCTTGTCCCCTTCGTTTGAGAGATACAATGGACTTAGATGTACAGTAATGATTGCAAATGCTAAATATGCTCTGATGTTAGTACATTTGAAGTGCTTAAATGGTTACTGTAAGTAGAACCACTGTAATCCCCTTGAACTGTGGGGTGGGATGAGACATGGGACTGTGACAGGATAGGGGACTTTGTCTGCAGGCTGAAGCTCGGGATGCTGTAGTAAGTGGGACCATCACCTCTTGCACTAACACTCGGTTTCTCCCTCACTGCAGCAGCTCCGGCACCCCTGCCTGCTGTCTGTGGCTGTCGCAGGTGTAGCATGAGGATGTGCTCAGCCATTTTGGGAGGGGTTGAAGGGAGCAGTGTGAATGGGCCAGAGCCAGGAGGTGGGGCTGCTCCCGGAATAAACAAAGCCACTGAGGCCGAGAGCGGCTTTTGTTTTCCCTTCTCTCCTGCAGTACTTCCACAAGACGGTGGGCCAGCTGCTGCCCCTGGCTTACACTCTGCTGAAGAGGAACCTCTTTGCCGAGATCATCGAGCTGCACCTGGGCAACCGGCGGGAGGAGGACCTGGATCAGCTGGAGCCCTGAGCCGGGCACGGGGGCTGCAGCGGGGGGCGGCCCTGTGCGCCCCGGAGCGGGCTTGTCTTTGTGTGTGTGTTTGTGGGTCCTTTTGTACTCGGTGGCGGCGTCCCCTGCGGTCAGTAAAGGCTTTCTAAGGAACGCGCTGCCTCCCGCTGCTGGCTGCGCGCGGCGGGACCGGGAGCGGGGCTGGGCTGAGGTGCTGCGGGGCGGAGCTGCCCTCGGGCGGGGCTGCGGCACCGACACGCCCGCCTGGCCCTGCCCTGCCGGCCCCGGCAGGCAGACCTGCGCCGGGCCTGGGGCTCTAAGGAAGCACGGGAAGGGCAGGCCGCTGCCCAGCACTGCTTGGAGCACCCGCGGGCACCGCGGCAGTGACTCGGCACGGCTGGGCCGCTGTGGCTCGGTCCCCGCCCGCCTGTGCCATGCGCATACCGAGCCCCATGCCCCTGCTCCGGGCCGTGGTTCTGCTGTTCTGTGTTCCCCCAGTTGTGTCCCACCCCTCAGGTAAAGCATTCTCTTACTGCAGCAGTCTCTTGTGTGGCAAAGCATTATCCCTGCTCCTACATTGCTGGAGCTGGCTCAAGTGGGAGGAAGCTAATGCGATGAAGGAAATGCTAACTGCCATTACAAGAGAAATTAGGAATTCCACTGTGGTTGCTACCTTGCTAATCAGAAGAAGCCATCTCCAGTTTTAAACATTTAAAAATTAAACCCAAGTGATTTTGTACAAAATGCAGATTAATTGTTTTCAAGGTCATTAGCCCCCAGTTCTGTGTTCTTGTTGTTGCACTTGGAGTATCAGGCAATTGATTGAAGTAACAGTCCAGAAACAATGGAAAATAACATCTGCTCTTACTCAACAGCCCTGCCACCACACAGTGATTTAGCTTCCATTTTAGCAATTCACATCAGTACTAATGACAGCAATACTAATTAGTATTGATAAAGATTATCGGCCACTACCACCATGGTCAAATGTAAGTCATTCCTACTTTTTTAAGCAAAGGATTGACAGTTATCTGTTACTTTATGGTAGAAGGGAGCATTGGAGGTACAATGTAGGTTAGAGTGCTGCAAAAGTAGCGTGAGTTTCAAATGCACAAGGTAATCACATGCGACAGCTACTTCTAAGAATTTGACAACTTCACCCTTTTCACTTAGCATATAAATGTCCCATTTATTCAAGCACAAACATGCAGGCACTCTTTCATAGGCTTAGAGGGGTTTTTTTATACATAAAAAAGAGGTACTTTCCATCTTATTCCCCTTTTTATGTTTCAAGTACAGGAGACGTTTATATTAATGCCCTGTAAATCATATAAGTACTAAAAAAGTAGAATCATGGAAAAGTTTGAGTTGGAGGGGGCCTTAAAAATTCAACTTTTGAAGTGTTACTGAAACATGAACTTAGATCTGCAAAAATGAGGACCTGAGACTGGACACCCATGCTCATCTATTAGCCCCTGATGGAGAAGGAAATCTATTACAGCAGCTGCAAAATGACTGATGTGCTGTGTATCATTAAACTGGGACAGACTTTTTAGCAAGGCATGCTGCACTAGGTCAAGGAGTAATGGTTTTAACTAAAAGAGTAGGTTCAGACTCGACAGGGGGAAGACATTTTTTATTATGAGAGGTGAAACACTGTAATGGGTTGCCCAGAGGGGAGGTACATGCCTCATCCTTCAAACTGTTCAATGGATGGGGCTCTGAGCACTGGTCTAGTGGAAGGTGTCCCTCCCCATGGCAGAAGGGTTGGGCTGAGATGATCTTTAAGGTCCCTTCCAACCCGGGCCATTCTATGAAGTGTACATCATCAACAGCTGGCTTTTAGACAACAAAAGGATCATCCACATTTAATTATTTTAGATCAGAAAGCCAACTATTCTATAATTAAAATCTTAAATGTTTATTTTGGAAAAATACCCCAGCTAAGGCTGATCTGTTTGATGGGGTTGGTTTGGCTACTGATTTGTAGCCAAATGCTAAGCAGTGCAAATACTGCATCTCCTAAACTCCTTTCTTTTTGTCAAATCTTACTAGTTTTGTATATAACATTCGTAGCTGTTAATCTTCTCTCAGGGAAAATAAATGCAAAAATCAACACAAGTCTTGCTTATGAAAACAATGAGAAAACATGACAACAGTCAATGGTCATACAGAAGTTTTTAATGCTTGATTAAATCACCACAGTAATAAGAATTTTTACTGTAATGATATGCAGTTCTACCACACTATTATAAATAAAAACATTAAGATCAATATTAAATACAGCTCTAGGCAACATCACAGATTAACAAAGAATGCATTCTTCATGAACCAGTATCTGTAAAAAATAAAAAAATGCTGACACTTTCCCCCTCCCATCCACCACCTTTTATTTTTTTTTATATTAGTAACTTGAGTAAGGCGCTGCAAGTTTCACGTTAGAAATTTTTTGTTGCACAGCACAGGCACACATAATTTATTACCAGAACCTCTACTGTCAGTTTATCAGAAGACATTTTAAATGTCAACAGGGAAAGCTTAGCAGGTTAAGAAGAGTAAAGAGATTCCACTTTATGTGCAGCACTCAGGCTCCACACAGAAACACAGCAGGAGTGTGAACTGTATTTTAATTCAGACAGCACAGTCATAGAATCAGGTGCAAGTTGATACAGTACACACAGTAGTGTTTTACAATAACATCAGACATGGCAGAGATTTCAAACTAATTTAAAGTGATTTTTGTATGTATAGTGAGTTTGTATTCTTCCACTGTAGAAAAAAAAAATCAGACAACAGAAATCAGTGTCACAACTTCCAGAGCTGCCTTCTGTAAATGGGCCAAATCCTGCTGTTTGTGAAGCTTCCTCTTCTTCAGGCTTATGTAGTGTAACAGAGCAAATTTTTAACCACTAGCACTGACTTCACATGGAAGAGTGGTTCTTCAAGAACAGCTGGTTGTTGCCATGCTCCCATTTTTACATAGCCCAAGTCCCTGTTTCATTTCCAAACCTGTTTTTTAATACAGGGCCTGATCCCTGTGACCCCCCCCCCCGGCACATTTCACTTTCTACTGGTTC
>VZTE01002597.1:379024-445137 GCA_013397775.1 Eulacestoma nigropectus
GCACATTTCACTTTCTACTGGTTCCAGTTGCTGCTAGAGATGAGATGATAAAATGTAGATGGCAGTTTTTTACTAAGAAAAATCAGTTAAAATTCAGCAGTGCACTTACTTAAGCACAGCCATTTTTGTGCAGCTCACCAAAAGTGCCAGAATTTTGGCTGTGTTATTGAAGTTAATATAAAATCATACTGTATACTTTGTGAATAAAGATATTTGAGGTAACTGTGATGAATGCCTTAGAGATATTTAAGATTACTATGTTAGACTTTTAGTGTTTGTATTCTTGCCCTTTTTGCAGTCTTGTGAGCATAATTGTTAAAGAAATTTATCCAATCCCATATTACAAAACATGATTTTTGTCAGCTAGATTTCTTAATTTTTTTCCTCCCTCGTTTAGGCTTATAGCATATTGTCATTTTTCCTCTGCATGCAGTTCTGGTGGTGGTCTGATAAAATGAATAGGAAACAAAACAACATACTGTAAAGAAGTTAGGGATCTGTCCGTTTATCTCCAAATGTGTGTGTTGCTGCTGAATTTTAAAGTCCTGCCAAAGTTTCAAGTACTGGATTCAATTCTGCCCTGCTGTTCAGGTGTGACTACATAAAATTTACACCTCTATATACTTGGGAGAAAAGAAAAAAGAGTCAAAAGCAATCTAATAGTTGCTTTCTCCTATTACTTTAAAAACCCTGCAGTTTGTTTTTTTTTTTTTAATAAAACCTTACTATTACTGTTCCAGTTATCTGCTAGTAAAGAAAAATGGAAATCCAAGGTAACGGCAGTGAAAGTTATATTTGAAAATGATCTTGTATGTATGCTGGATCACAAAGAAGCCATTTTCTTGAAACCCTTCATCTAGTTGTAAACATTTGCTAATCCTCCATTACTTGCAGAGGATTATGAATTATTCTATAAAATCACATTAAAAAGGTAATTAGTTATGTGAGATATTAACTGATTCATATTTAATAGATTTTTTAATCCATACAAATATAAATAAAGAATGGTAAAACTTCAAGAAAAATAATATACATTTAGTGCAAATTATGAGTTACATTTCTTCCTACCATGTCAGCAGTGGAACGTCTTTTGTGGAGAAGAAAAAATAAAAATGATCATTCTCAAATTTTACAGGGGGGAAAAAGATCTCCAGTGTTGTAGCATGCATTTTTTACCAGATACACGTATACAGAATTGTTCCAGCTCTTAAACTAGTATAATAGCAGTATTTTTCCTTATACTGCACAACATTGGTATATATCATAGTGTTTTCAGTAATACAAAAATTGCATAAGACCAGGTCACGTTATTGATATTTTCTGCAGCAAAACCACTATTTTTCTTTGAAATACTGGTTTCATCTGGTTTTAGTTTTCTCATATCACGACAGCATTGAAAGAAGGTTGAAAGAAGTCTTGCATGGTTCTTGCAAAGTATTACCTGTTCAACCTAGTTTTGTTGCAGTGGATCTGCACTGCCCCAAGCATTTCATGATGTACGAGCTTACACAATTAATGGCACAAGAAAACCTCCCTTCTTGTGATCACACCTCAGTAACTCACAGTACATCTCAATATGAGAAACAACTGCTTCAAAAGGGCACACCAATTTTAAAGAGGCTTTGTTACGGCTCAGGAGAGAGAGAAATAAAGCTCTTCTGGAATGTAGAAAGGTGACGAGTAATAGTTAATACATTTCATGAGTTAACACAACAGTTTTCAATGGTAAGAAGGACAAGACCTTTCAGTCTCCACAAGATGGCTCAATTCAGAACGATCCCTCCAGAAACAGGGATTAATAACACATCTCTTCAATGCTGAAGTACCAGGCTGGGCTGGAGAATGGCACCACTTTGCACGGCTCACCCACTGCACTATCATGGCAGACCTGATGTCTCGGGACGCATCCAGTGCAGGACAGCAGCTCTCCCTTCCCACAGTCCCATCAGCCTTCCTCCTCGCCATATGCTCCCCCAGACTGACTCCTGATTGCCAGCAGCACTGTTACCAAAAACCCAGCTCTCGTCTCTGATTTTAGAAGTTTTCCCCAGACTAAAGTGTTGTGCTATTCAACAAATGAACTTCCTCTTCCGTTTCCTCTCTCTCCTCAGCTATGGGTTTCAGTTGAACATTATGGAGGCGGGGTCTTGGTTTGCCGTCTGGGCCATATGACGGAGGATATCTTTTTTTGTTATAATGCCAAGGAGGCGCCTGAAAAGGATAAATGGAAGACTGATATTAATCCAAGCAGGAAAATAATGAAGTGGAATAAATCTGTAGCCAAGTCCTTTTTGTTGACAGGAATAGAGCAAAAGTAAACAGCCTGATTTTCTTATTTAAACAGAAACATTTTATTTATCAAAATGTTGAGGAACCACCAGTTTGATAAAACACAGCAATGCTGAGACGCTGTATCAGATGGTCTCTGACAGCTGTAGTCCATTTTAATGAAATACAAGTCATACAAGTAGAGCCTATTACAATTTTTATTTAACTTTTTGTTTCTACAAAAATCAAATTTTGATTAGCATATGCCAACAAAAAAGTAACAAAGAGGGACAAAGAAAAGCGAGGTATGAAAAAGAAGTGATACTGATCCCATTTCATAAGGGAGGCATGTTCCAACCTAGCCATCAGAAGTGATGTAGTGCTTGATGGCCCCAAATCAAGCAAATCAAACTCCCCTTCCCTCCTTTTTTAAACCAGAAGGATCCTTCCAGTCTGACACACTGGCTCAGATTGAATGTATGCATAGGAGCATACTGTACCGGCCATGAAACTTTTGTATAATAAACAACAGTTCATTAGTTTTTGGAGTTCATGGCTTTAGAAAAAAATTAACTGTGAATAATAAAAGAAAATTTTCATTTTCCAATTTAGATACTGTGCTCTTACGACAGGGTCTTTTAAACCTATAACTGCGAAACATTGAATAGAGTGAGACTATCCAAAAGGATAATATCACAAGAGAAGCAAAGAGCAGAATGAATGAGCTGCTGCCCTTGTTATTCTGGTTAGTACATTTCAATTTGTCTTATTAAAGGACGCATGAAATACTTGTGAAATATTAGCATAAAATGAGAACATAATTAGCATGTTTTGCACATAAGCAACTAAACATGGTGGGTATGTTTAGTAGACATGTAACTAGCAACCCATGTCCAAATTAAGACAAAGTCTACCACCTACCTAAGGGGTTAGTTCACAACATCATGGTTAAAACCATATCTAGATTCTGAAGTCAACAGTCAACATAGTAGCAGGCCACTCGGTGGCTGAGGGTATCACTGCACATTTTGTAAAGGAGTACACTGACAGCTGTAGGTAACAGCGGCAGAATCACAGGACTTTACATAAAATCACAGGACTTTACTAAAAAATAAGAATATTTTTTAAAATCATGTTGATAAAGGGGGATTACAGGGAAGATCTAATGATGCAATTAAAACATGCTTGTCTTTGCTTCTCAAAAGATGTGATACTTTGCTATTTAACAGCTATTTAAAGCTGTCTAAATCAGACAAAGAAATTGGCATATACGAAAATCTTAATTTGCATTAGGCAGGGAAAAAGTATTCCTAGCTGTGTGCCTTCCCACCTGGGGAATTCAAGAGATCAACCAGCTGGATCTATGTGATCTCAACAACACAAGTATCAGAAAAGTTTACTGTTTACTTTCCTTTAATGTTGTGACTAACAGTATGTTCGCATTTACAGCTTCATTTCTACAAAAGGATTTTGCACATGTTGTTTTATGGTTTAATACAAATTTTGAGCATAAGAAGATTTCGTTGTTCAGCCGATGTCATAAAAGCCCTGAACAGTTCACAAGTTTCATGCTTCCTGACTTCTAATGTGTCTAATTATGAGATCTGATATATCTAATCACCAAGGGTTCGACGTGCTGCTTTAGTTGCTCGAGATGCTCTAATATGTTCTTCTTTGTGATGATCCCCAAGACAATCCTGCAACAGATTATGTTATGCTAATAACTGTGTATGAAATCAAATCAAAAAAAAGGTCTAATCATAATGAAAAAGGAGTAGAGCAAACTAAAAAAAGAAAAAAAAGAAAGAAAAAGGAAGAAAAAGAATGGTTGTGGGAAAGCCAATGAGATAATTAAATGAAAATCTATTTGAAAGTCAGTACCCTTTCTCAGATTTTACTTTTTTCCTTTTTCTCCTAAAATGCTAAACACAATTGGCTTTTTAACCACCCCAGAGCAGTATGTTTCTCATATCAGGTACATACCAGGATAGCAAACTTTATCCCTTCACCCTAAATTCACATATTTTTGGGCTTTAAAGGCACTGAAACTAAAATCAACTTTGTATTTCCTTTGTTTAATAGTTATTTCTCCTTACACTTACAGATAATTATTCACATTTTAACAAGCCACAGTAGATGAACAAAGTAGTAACTGTAAAGTCATAGCAATTGAGGTTCGACACTGCCCTACAGAGCTGGGCTATCTGATGTCCTTAGACAAATTCAGACAAATTTCTTGTTCATGACAAGACAAATCAAGAGCAACTCCCTGGAATGGCTATTTGGTACAAATTTGGAGGAGTGACGCTCAGTCTTCTCTCTGTCAGCTGCACCAATTTCTGCACAATCCAATCTGGATTGGAACCAGTATCTTGACGTAAGTCTTTAAATGGGTATATTCAGTTTTCAGGAAACGTGCCAGCCAAAATATATATGTAGTCCTTGATGGCCACAAGGCTATATGTCATGGCTAAATACCACCAGTACGAGTACTTATGATCTGCTCTTCTTGTAATGGACAGTGTGCTCGTGGAATGTCACAAATTTGTAAACTGAAGTAGGATAAAATAAAAATTAAAGCCATCCATACTTCCTGCTACTTTATCATAAAATAGTTAAACATTTATAATAGAGCTTGACATAGCTTTGCACGATCAAGCTTTCTTTAGAGAACATTTTAGCATCAATGTCAATGTTTTAGCACTCAATGACAACAGAAACTATGAAAAAAATTATCATAATTAATATTTTTCAGTGAAGTTCTATCAATCCCAATTTCCCTCCTCAAAACAAGAATGCCTGCACTAACTGCTAAGTGTCAGATCCTGATGTCCTTTCCCTAGCAGAGAAAGGCTTCTGGAAACACTACTTGCCATTCCATACAGGATGCATTAAAGAAAAAGGAAAAAAAAAAAAGGCAGGAGAACATTTAAACTAAATTTGTTTTAAAGTACATCTGAAGAAAAAACCAACTTGGAAACCAATGCAATATTTAAACATTCGCCACATATAGCAGCAGTCCTTTTGCCCACAGAAAAACTAAGAAAGTCCCAGTCATTTCAGATTTCTTGGCCCAAGGACATTGATCAGTCCTAAACATGTGGATGAGGCGACAACATTTCACTCCCCAGGTGCCTTAAAAGACATGCTAAAGAGAAAGCAAGATACTATGGTAGGAGCTTTGATGTTGCATGTTGAGTGTTTAATGCAAGAGATACAGGAAAGCAGAATGTTAAAGGAACAGCTGCACAGAAAAAGATCATGTAAAAAAAACAAGGAGCAGTTTAGATAAGAGGCAATTACAATGGACATTTCATTTCCATGCCTGGGGCTGATTTATTTAGTAGATAATCACAGGACGACTCTCAACAGTCTCATTTACAAACATTCTAAATCTTAAAATTCCCTGAAATATTTTGAATTGTAGAAACACAAGTTGCAGATTGAAGTTCCAGAACTAGCAGCAGTTTAGTTGTTAGTATTCCAAAAAACAAAAGCTTGGTGGTAATCACCATCACTAGACTCCAGAAGAAGATACTGACTGGATCATTTTCTCCTTTACTCTTTATGAATACAGTATTTGTAGGTGTTCAATAACTGCTGACATACTGCATGTTGCCAGAACATAAGTAAGAACGAGGAAATACAGGCCTTAGACTGTGCAGCACACAAGCCTAAATTTCTGCGAGACAAGTTGTGTCTCCTCCACAAGCAAGTTCCACCGACCAAACTTGCTGAATGGCAGCTAATTTTTAACAGAACATAAAATGACTGAAATCATCTGCCTGCTTACTTGGAATACAAGGAAGGAATAAGAATTTCAGAGAGGTATTACAGCACAGCACGTTCTTAATGAACAGCTGGGGTCCTCAGTTGCAATACCAAACTTACGGGTTCAAATACCATGATCCTGGTGTATATCCTGGTTCAAATACTCTGATCCTGGAAGTGAAAATTACTGTAGCTAACAAAACACACAGCATTGCTGCCACCTTACTCACCCGTTGTGTGTTACAAGGCACTGCCTCAGACCCAGCTTCCGGAAAATATCCACCACTATTTCCATTGGTGTGTGGTCTGTCACGGTGAAAGGGCTCATATCAAGTATGCTTCTGAGCTTCAAAGGTCGAGGGCTTTCTGCTGGAAGCGATGGGGTATGCTGGGCAAAACATACCCTGGAACTGCCAACAATCCCTTCCTGCTTCTTTCTAGCACTTTCTTTAAGAGAGACAGGAAAGGGGGAAAAACAGCAGAGGAGGAAGAATTTACACTCTTGGAGTAAGATGTTAGTGCAGACAGCTCAATCAACACTACCAGACTCTCACGTACGTTTCCATAGCCACTGCTTTATCCCCAGGAAGTGATTGTGCAAAAATCACAAAAGCCATCTACCATTCAGCTTTAGTAATTATTCAACTAATTTTCTCACTCCAATAAGTAACTTTTATTTACTATAAAGAGGTGGAAAGGCTAAAAAAATAACAGGCAGGAAGCACATACTCAGCTCCTGAAGAAACTGCCAGGGAAAAGCCAGTCTCAATTGACAGCACTCTGAACCTTTCCTAATATCCAACCTGAACCTCCCTCAGCACAGCTTCAGGCAATTCCCTCAGGTCTTGTCACTGGTCACCATAGAGAAGAGATCCGTCCCTGTCCCTCCTCTTCCCCTCACGAAGCAGTTGTAACTGCGATGAGGTCTCCTCTCAGTTGTCTCGAGGCTGAACAGACCCAGTGACCTCAGATGTTCCTCATACGGCTTCTCCTCAAGGCCCTTCACTATCCTTGTGGCTCTCCTTTGGATGATCTCTAATGGCTTTATAACCCTCTGATAACCTGGCACCCACAAGTGCCCACAGGACTCGAGGTGAGGCCGCCCCAGTGCAGAGCAGAGCAGGACAATCCCTCCCTTGCCCAGCTGGTGATGCTGTGCCTGATGCACCCCAGGACACGGCTGGCCCTCCTGGCTGCCAGAGCACAAGGACTCTTTAAGCCAGACACAACCCGAGACTAAGCAACTTTCACTGTATAATCTCAGCAGCTGAAATGAGTCTCACCTGTGAAAGTGTGTTCTAAGAAGAATGTTCTGCTATTCCCTCATTTACTCAAGTAAATGCAAACTTAAACCAGAACGATGTTGGTTATAATTTCCAAGTTTTGGACATTCATATACAGCCTGCATAATGTAATACCATGGTATACACAGTAGTAAGACCACAGGCAAAAATTTTACTTTAGTAAACAGTGTTATGTTCACAAAACGTGTTTTAAAAAAGTTTCAGGAGACTTCTGTACCTTTTTCAAGTGTCTTTGTTTAAGAGAGATGTATCAAACCCCAGTAGTTTAAGATGCAACTTCCATCACTTATTTCATGCACTAAATGTTACAGTTTTGTAACATTTTCTTACATAACTGTGTGTTTCTTCCTTTGGTTATGATAGGAGCCTCAAAATCTACAGAATTTTTCTTGCCAGTGCACAAAGCATTGTCACAAGTATCACACAAGCCCTAATACTCACCCAGAAAGAGAGGGCCCCCACAGGGCTTGTGTGCCCATGTACCCAGAGACAGATTTCCCATTACACAAACAGATTGAAAAACATAAACCTAAAATAATTAATATTGCACTTATCTCTCCATAATACAACCTTGGTGGTTATAACAACAGTAAATAACACACTGTCAGAAAGAAATAGGATATACATTTAAAAATTACTTGGACAGTAATTCTTACAGAATACTGCTGGTCTAAAACGAGAATTACTCCATTTTGAAGAATGTTAGTATAGCATTACTTGAGGAAATGAGATACTATCAAAAGCGTCAAAAAACTAAAAAATATCAGATTAGATAATATGTTGACCTACTTGAGTATGACAACTTTTGTCTTTACAACAGAGACAAAGAGATGAGGATTTTCTTCATTTCAGTGCCTGCTACTGAAGATATATTATCATACACTTAAATCAACCCGGAGTCTAGAAACATACAAAGTAAATTCTATTTTAAATAAAAAATCGTATAAAATAATTTAAATTGGCATATATAATAATGCAATACTGAAAGTTAATTACCTATTGCAATAGTTAAATCTCTTCTGAGAGCAAAGCCCACTAGTCTCTGTGATTCTTTTGACATAATAACAGGAAAACCATTATAGCTGGTTTCGTTGATCAAGCTTTCTATGTCTTCGACAGTCATATTATCCTGCGTCAGAACTGCTAAAGGTGGGTCACTTCTCCGAGGTCTCATCACATCAGCAGCCAGTGTTGTGTGAGTGAACTCTTCCTTTGCATCCAAG
Organism: Eulacestoma nigropectus; assembly: GCA_013397775.1. Lineage (NCBI taxonomy): Eukaryota > Metazoa > Chordata > Aves > Passeriformes > Eulacestoma > Eulacestoma nigropectus. Next base: position 387,591 of record VZTE01002597.1, read on the forward strand.
AAAGGATATCCATTCAGTCGGATGTGTGCTTCATAGATGCCTTCCCTACCAAAGGCATCTCCTACCCACTTACTGGTCATGACTGCAGCCATTAGGGGCACTATATATTCCAGCCCTCCTGTTAGCTCAAAGACAATAACTACCAGGGACACAGTCATCCTTGTCACACCACCTGCAAAGAAAATGGTAGCCAGTTACATTTGAGTATCAGATAATAATGATTTTAGAAATTTCTGCCTTCCTGTTGAGAACTACAAACATATCTTTGGCATGAAAGGTCATCTGACAAACATCATTCTGCATAATACCAACGGAAGCAGACAAGAGAAAATTAACACAAAACTTCTAGAAGTGAAAAAGACTGTTTCAGGGAAAATTCATAGAAAAGGAAGTAATAAAGGGAACTGGAAAATATGTGCAGTTATTTAATGTAAACTAAGAATAAAACTGTGTATATCTCCATACCACATCAGGGTTAAAAGTACTGTGAAATGCAAGGAAATCCAGTAAGAGAAGAATTTGAAAAAAGAACAGAACTAATGCAAAGAAGCCACAGGTAGCAAATCAACAGCTATGTTGTCCAAATGATTAGGAATTTAATGCCGCTGCTTAATCATAAAAGCTAAACAGAATTATAAGATGAGGAAAAGAAATCTCTTTCTAGGACAACGGAAGACAGGGATTATGTTTCTCTTTTGTTACTATTTAAGATGTTTTTTTTCTGCTAAGGTTTCTGATGCCGTATCTTATTCAATAAAAGAATATGAACTGTCTTTCAATGCATTCAACAGTGATTCAGGTTGAACTATTAAAAACCAAAACAACCTCTCCAAAACCTAAATCTGTATCACTAGTTTATTTGATTGCCCAAATACACTTTTCCTTAAAGAAAACTTTTTGCAGAATCTGTACTAACAGCTTTTAAATTTAATTTCTAAGGCCATGAAGTTATAAGCGAGAACAAGTTTAGGTGCCCAACTTAAGCCTCTTTCCATGAAGCTGATTTTCAACAATTAGATTTATTAAATATACCTTACACACTTTTAAAAGTTTTGTTTGTATTATGAATTTCAAGAACAATTTTTGCAATTCATGTAGGTGTAGCAGCTCATCACACCACTTCCTTCTAATAATTTTAACTGTACTTGACACTGTAAATGCTCTGCTTCATACATTTCAAGGAAGTGAATTTTCTGACCAACATAGTAATGACATCTCTTGATACCAAAAAGAGAAAGCAATCACTACTACTTAAATTTTTCTATTTCTCATCAATTTAGATTTCACATTATTCCTCAGATCACAAGGATCTAAGGGTCTTGTGTAGAGACGTGAATGTATTACTCTGGAGGGAAGTCCATATAAATAGGTGTTCCGAAACTGCACAAGTTTATATTTCCTTTCATTTTTTAATAATTGTTTTGACATATGAAGAAATCAGATACTTATTTGTTTTATTTTATTTACCTAAGCATGCAGCAGCACCAACCATGGCATAAAGACCAGGTGTAATACAGTCAGCTCCAACCTCACACCACTCCTTGAAAATGAACCAGTCATGATGGTAGTAAGCCAGCTGCTCCACTGCAATTCCTACTATCCTTCCTGCTATTGCTCCAATTGCCATACTAGGTATGAACAACCCAGATGGAACCTGCAACAAAAACAGAACTGTTGTCATGCTGCTGGGAACACACCTGACGCATTACTTAACAAGTGATTTTTAACTTTTTTTTTCCAAAAGAGATGTAAATGCTCAGACTGTCAGGTTAAAACCATGTAAAGTGACATTGGAAGGTTAGTAAGACTTAACAGAATGCTATTTGTATCTCTGATTCATCTGATAACAGAAACCATTTCATGAGCATGTTTGTTTATATCTTACTGTATTTAAGAGAAAATCTACCACCAACAACACAGGACCACGAACTAGACTTTCAGTGCCAACAGCACAATTTTTACCGTGTGCATGCCCAGTGTGGCCTGTGTTACTCGTACTGAAAAGTGTTCCTTACGATTTCCTGTCTCCCTTACTCCTTCATGTTCCTCAGAGTCAACACTCACTCACTAAACAGGACTGCCTTCCTAAACCGCTTCCTGACACTGCTATAAATTAGATGGATAACTGAACAGGTGATTTCTAAAAGAGGCTTTTGAACTATTATTGCCATTTCCTATACAAATGAGTGTATGCTAAACACACTAAGAGAGAAAAAGGCAAGATAATCCCCACTGCAAAAAGTAGGTAACACAATAGGTTAAAAAAAAGAAGTTCCTACTGTCATTTTAGTTACTTAAAATGTTTTTCTGCTACTAACTAAAGCCTTGTCACACAACCATGGCTTAGTAAAATATTATTGCAAACTTGCTTTTATCAGCAGTTTCATGTAAAGTAACTGTTGTGTATCCTTTCTTCTCCTTACAAAGCTAATCTTTTCCAAAAAACATACTGGTACCTAAATGTCTCATTAAACTGTAAATGCCTGCTGCCTCTCCTCACAGCAGTTGTTAACATCAAAATATTTTATACTGTGACTGAGGTACACATGACTACAAATAAGGAGTAGAATTTTTACTTTGTCTAAATGGACCTCAACCCATCTTGTCGAAATAATGTCATTAAAAATTGCATTCCTGGTGTAACAGGACACATCATGTAATTTTTCTTGTACTGTACAGCTGTGAAATTTAAGTACTGTACAATTCCAAACTATAGATTTTTGCTGTGGTATTCAACAGCTGGTGCAGAAATGTAATTCAGAATTTTTGTTGTTGTTAGTATTATTGTATTTTGTCTGTAATTATGGTTGCAAAGATGATTTCTAACCAACAAACCAAGGAAAAGCAAACATAGCTTATAATTATTATTACTATTATATTTTGTCTATATTTGTGGTTGCAAAGATAATTTCTAACAAAAAAACCAAGGATAAACAAACATAGAAAACTTTATGTTAGAAAGCCAGCAGCATGGGTTTTTAGAAAAAGTCTAATAATCCTTCATTCCCATACTGAATTACCTACTATTTCGGTGTTGATAAAGATAATACTCAATGCCATCATTTTAGTCTAGCATTCAAATTGTGCATTTATACCACTACTGTTATTTCCCACAATTAATTATGCATCTAAGCCACTTTCTAACTAATAAAATCAATTTTTTTTTTTCTGAGTGAAATTCTTGGTGAACAGTACAGCAGTACCCTGAGAAATCCCGTATTTCCAACACAAAACTAAATAAATCTTTGAAACTGCCTCACATTCTATTGTGCTACAGCAGTATGCCACAGAAATTCAGTCTCCACATGGAAATTGAATCCAAATGGTTTCTAGTCCTTTGGTAATGTAACTTTTTTATGCACTAGCTCCCTCTCTTTTTACCATCATATGTGGATAATGGTTACAACTAAAATTATGATTTTATAGTTCCATTTGTTTGCATAAGCCACTGAATCACAAATCACAAAGTGGAGAGGAATCTTCTCAGAGAAGTAGCAAGGGAAAACAGCTAAGATCTTCCTCTACTCAGCTTTCTTCTCTGGGGCTTGCTTTTGAGCAAGCTCAAATTACACTACAGAGGAAAAGATTTGTTCTGTGTCACAGGTGTCATCTTTGGAACAAGCAAGGATTAGGATATGGGTACAACTTTCCACTTCTTTGGTAGTGCAGCTGCGTACCAGTCACATTCTGAGGCAAAACTGTAACTCCTTCCCACCTGTTGATCAGCATTTAGACACAGTAATGAGTCTACTGATAATAAGCAGTACAGTATAGGTACAAAAACCTGAAAGAAAAAACAAACCAAAACATGCCAAACCCCTGCCATATCAGCCTTCTGGTAATGCATGTCCACAGCAGTAACAGCAGCAGGAATCACTTTGCCCAACTGGCAGTAGCTGGGTAGCTTTGCTCACCACACAGGAAAACAGTTCCTGTGGGGAAGATGTGTGTTTGCAGATGGCTACAGCTCCAGGAACAGACCGGGAGACCCAGAGGATCCTTTATAATTATTTAAATTACAGTGTAATATTATTTCTTTTCTTTTTTTCTATTTTGAATTTGCTTCTTTTATAGAGATAAAGCTTTAAGTGCAAACAAATATCATTAAAGTAACATCCTCTTCTCCAGATCCTGGCTGACATTCTAACCAACCACATGCTTTAAAGCTTTCAAGACATTCATGTAGCACAGTTCCAGTAATGACAGCAACATGACTCCATGCCTATTGGCAAAGTAATATATATATTCTCACAACTTCACAAAAATATTTCACCATGCTAAAGTTCTGAGAAAACGAACCAAACCCAAATGAAGTATAAGCTCCTCCCTTTTGTAAACTAGTGAATTCTAATATGCAGTGTGACCTTAAGGTGACAAGTCCATGTGAAAGAGCCAGATGCACATGAACACGTGAATGGTAGAATTATGTCCTAGATATAAATGAAACACAGTAAGTAAATACAAAGCTGAACAACAGATTGAAGCGGTCACATTACAGAACACTGTTCAAATTATGGACCTAAGGAAGACTAGCATTTAAAATACATACTATGGATTCCTCTTACCCATCAACCAACATATAGAACATAACTTCGAATAACAACCTGCAACATCTTCTAAGATACCGAAACACGAGAAACACAACATGATGTTATTGTTCTATCAGTTACAGAACAGTCGAGGTTGAAGATGACTGCCCCAGATTGTCTACCCCTGCTTGAGCAGGGTCACCTACAGCAGGCTGCCCAGGCTTGCAACCAGTCAAGGTATCAGTATTTCCACGGATGTTCTCTGAACAGCATATTCCAATGATCAAATACCCTCACAGAAAGGAAGAGTTTTCTTATGCATGCTGTTACATGGAACAGCAAGTGAAACTGAAAAGGCAAATTTAAACACAAATCTTGCTTAGTGAACATTCTACAGTAAGATTGCATTAAGACACGTTTGATAATGATGTTGTTGCAAGAAACTATGAAGGGAGCCTGACAAGACAGGAAATGATGAAGGCATGACAGTTATACATCATCATTCAGAAAACAGCCAAAGACTGGGGAGAAGCTGAAGCCACCTCCAAAACAGATCTATGAAACAACTGGGAAAAACAAAAATTACACTGCTTGTAATGGAGAAGAAATTCCCATTATAGTCACATGAACAAAGCTCACTTTCTCCTCATGACATGCAATACAGCAAAATATAGCAAAAGAAATCATCATTGTCCCCCTTTAACATCTGTAGTAATTACATTTATGTGAATGAGGAGAGTGGATAAAAGAATTACCACCACTTAGTAGTGTAAGGGGTACAGTCTATTCTTCTTCTAAGCAACAGCAGTAGGGAACCTGAGCAGTTATGCTCGAACTTTGCTCTTGGAAACTTTAGAATCATCCCTTATTGCTGAATCAGGCCCATATAAACAGCCATCCATCCACAGTTACTGTTCCCTATTGCATGTAGCACGTTTCTATTCAGCTGAACAAAGGACTATTCTGAATTTAATTAAAGTTAATACTGTTTGCTACAAGACTTGCTTATTAACCAAAAGTAAAAAGACCTTTTTTTAAAAGAAATAACATGAAAAAAAAAAAGCAAACAAAGGTGCTAGCTTTGAGAGATGGAAAATGAAAAAGGCAATAATTAAATAATCACAGCAGATGACCCAGCTACTGCATTCACACTTACCTTGATACCAAAGGTGAAGACTGTCATGATTATTTTAAATATGAGTGCTAAACACAACTGCCATATAGCTGAATAGACTCCAGTGCCTGCTGGACGGTCAGGAATATCATCTACTATTTTGCTTGCGTTCATATCATTTCTGTAGTCGCAGAGCGAGGAGGATTCTAATGGCCCACAGTCTGTGAAGAGCTCCTTAATAAGCTCACTGGTGTTTAGCCTTGTATATGGATTAGGAAACGCAATGACAGCTGTTATTGCTGCAACAATAATGACCTCCAGGACAGGATACTTCCCAAATTTTGTAGATTTGCGTCGACGACACCATGCAATATTTGCTCGGATGAAAAACGCTCCCCAGAGCCCACCAAATACTCCCAGAAGAATAAAAGGAAGCAGTTCAAAAAGGTACCAAGGAGTGTGATATTCCACATAAAAAAGAACTAGGCGGCTATTACCAAAAGGATTGATGGACCTTAAAACAAATGCAGCTACTAAAGCAGCAAAAAACGATCTCCATAAAGTTTTCAGTGGGAAATAGTAACTGACCTGCAAAAGACAATACATGAGAATTATTAGTGATTCAATGAAAAACCTGGAAAGACAGGTTTATGCATGTGTCAGAATACTGCTGCTCACATGGTATAAGCTAAAAAATTATTCCTATCACTGGCACTGGCACTCCAGCAGATCTCACATTTTTAGAAAGCTCTACAACTCATATCAGATTTAAAGTCAATACTACAGCAGTGTTGAAACCACAGCTGTTTTAAGACTATTAGGAAATGATGTACTGAAATTTATGCTTAGAAGCTGCTCTGTTTGTCTCTTATTAGCCTTCATGAGAACCAGAGCGTGTACTAGCTGCACTCTCAGATTTCCTGCTAATATTTTCATCTCCTTTCAACCTACATTGAAAGGTTTCTCACAGATCTGTTATTTTTAAGAAGTATGATTAAAACAAACAAACAAACAAAAATTATTAAAGGCCTCAAAACAGAGCATGCAATTTCATTCTTAAGCCCCACATAGCCTGATTTGAATTTCAAGACAGTTTTCTTCTGCTTTTTTTTGGCAACAGAGGAATTCCTCGAAATCCCCTATGAATATAACACAATTATACATGAAAGAATATTCTCCCTCCTTTTCAATTCAGAGATTTTTAGGGTTTTAGTTGTCTTTAAAAATGCCAATGATAGAAATAACATTCTTATGTATTTTGAAAATTACAATTAAAACTAATTTAACATAAATCATTTCTTGGAGAATTTGGTTGCCTTGGAGGTAAGTTTTATAGTATATTTGCCCTTTTAATAATTATCATATTCAATTGTGTTTAGTGTCTGAAACTTTAAGTAATGTTTAAAAACTTGCTTCACAAAACTGTCCAATAACTTTCTAAAGACTTTTTCAAAAATGAAAAATAAAGAGCCTTATTTCTTTTTATTTTAGAAAAAACTCCTAGACTGAAAAGCTGCTGTGTCTCTATCTATATGTAAACTCTAATTATTAACAGACTCAGCCCTTCTCCAGAATAAAGTAATTGAGAATAAAGTAAAGCTGACATTCATTCAAAAAAAAGAAAAAATATCTTTAGGAGTTTGCTTGTAACAGGACTCTTGACTTTGAAATATGGGTCCAAAAATAATTTCCTTCTTAGGAAAGACTCCACATCTTAAAGGAGTCTGCAATTATTTAAACTAAGACAGATTTTAAAAAATATTTATCCTTCAGTGGCATCTCTTGACATACCTCCTCCAGACTGAAAAGGACTCCACCAATTGGGGCACCAAAGGCTACAGAAACTCCTGCTGCTGAGGCAGCTGACAACACCTAGAAAAGAACAAAGGTGCGGGGTTTTTTGCAGTCTGTTATATGTTTTAAACATGAACAAAAGAATCTCAATATAGCTATCAGTTTCTTCTATGTTTCTGTTAAGGATACACACACTTAGTAACAGAAAAGCACGTGGAGAGTGGCCACAGCAGCTAGCAACGAGGTACTAGATATGATGAAGCCAAGAGCACTGCTCAGAGTTGAAATTGGCCAGTGTTGTGTGAGATGAAAAGAAGGACTTTTTAAAGTACATTAATAGCAAGAGGAGTTCTAAGGAAAACATTGAACTCATACTTGTCGAAAATTGTCATCTGACTAACACGGATGAAGAAAAACTGTAGGCATTCAACATGGGTTTTGTCTCAGTCTTTTTAATAATACTGATAGACCTTGGGCTGCCTGGTCCTCTGAGTCAGAGGACCACAAATGTGGAAACAGTGACTTGCCATCTGTGGACGCTGAGATTTTAAGGGACCAGCTCTGTAAGGCCACGGAGCCTGATGGGATTCTTCGCAGACTACTGAAGGAGCTAGTGGATGCTATGGCAAGACCCCTCTCCATCATCTACCAAAGGTCATGGGAGGCTGGGGAGGATGCTGCTAGCTGGAAGTAGTCAGTGTAAATCCAGTCTGTATCCGGGGTGTGAGGGAAAACCCAGAGAATTAGAGACCCATTAGCTTAACCTGAGCTCCTGGAAAATTATGGAGAAGAATATACTGGGTGCCACTGAAAGGCTTTTAAATAATAAAGCAATCATCAGGCACAGTCAACACAGGTTCACAGAAGAAAAGACTTGTTTAACTAATTTGGTATCTGTGATAAGGTCACCTGTCCAGTGGATGAAGTGTATGCACTGGATGTAGTTTTCCTGGATTTTAGTGAGGCTTTTTATACTGTTCCTCTGGACAAGACGGCCAAGTGAGGGATGAGCAGGTTCACAGTGTGCAGAGTGAAGAACTGGCTGAATGTTAGGACTCAAAGAGCTGTAGTGAGTGGGGCTACATCTGGCTGGTGACTGCTCACCAGCTGTCAGTTTGTTCAATATATTTATCAATGACCTGGATGCAGGAATTGAATACACCATGAGCAAATTTGCTGATGATACCAAACTGGGATGTTCCGTTGACTCTCTTGAGGGACAGGAGGCATTGCACAAGGATCTAGATAGGTTGAGGCCCTAGGCAATGGTTAATGGGATGAAATCTAATGAGTCAAAATGCTGCACATCTAGGATGAAGGAACACCAGGCTCAAGTCTAAATTGGGAGAGGAGTGGCTGGAGAGCAGCCCTGCCAAGAGGGGTCTGGGGGTGCTGGTCAGCAGCAGCTCACTGTGAGTCAGCAGGGTGTGCCCTGGAACCCAGAGGACAAAACCCCATCCTGGGGTGCATCAGGCTCAGCACGACCAGACAACCAACAGCGGTGACTGTCCTGCTGCACCCAGCCTTGGGAGCCTCACCCTCAGTGCTGTGTGCAGTTCTGGGCCCCACACGTCAAGAATGTCAAAGTCCTGGGTTGCATCCAGACGAGGGAAACAAAGCTGGCGACAGGGGTGGAAAGAGTGTCTGAGAACTAGTTTGGAGAGAAGGAGGCTGGAGCAGAGATTGCCCTGCAGCCTGTGGCAAAGCCCATGGTGACACAGGTTGTTTCCCTGCAGCCCACGGAGGACCACGGCAGAGCAGATCTTCACCCTGCAGCCCATGCCAGAGCAACCTCCTGGCAAGAGCCATGGCCTGCGAAAAGGAGCCCAAGCAGGAGCAGGTTTCTTGCAAGCACTGCAGCCTGTGGGTGATCAAGGCTGGGGCAGTCCTGAGTGGCTGTACCCTGTGGAAAGGACCCATGCTAAAGATATTTGCGAAGGACTGTCTCCCATGGATGGGGCCCCACACCGGAGCAGAGAAAGAGTATCAAGAGGAAGGACCAGGACAAAGTATCCCCTGGTGCCACTTTGGGATAGAAGAGTTAGGAGTGAAGCTGAGCTTTCAAGAAGGGAAATTGTGGGCAAGATATACTTAGTTTTGTTTTCGTTTCTCCCTACTCTACTACTGGCAGTCAAGTAACTTTCCTCAAGTCTAGTCTGTCTGGCCTGTAATGGTAACTGGTGAGGAATCTCCCAGCCCTTATCTTGACCTCTGAGCTTTTCATCATATTCTCTCCTGCTGTCCTGCCAACACAGAGGGGTGAGAGAACTGCTTGGCCAGCACCAAGTCTAACCCACCACACTGTCATTAACAGCATCGAACTGAAACAGGGCAGAAAACACTGTTGTCACCAGGAACACTTTGTTCATGGGTCCAGAGTACTCTGCTGTCCTCACAACTGAAGACACTCATCAATTATCAAAATGTAGAGACAAGCACAGAACAAATTTACATAAAATTAAATGGTCTCTGAGGTGGAAGAAATACAAACTGACTCTGCCATGGAAATTATTTACCTGTGAGAATGCTTGGGATAATACATTGTTTTTAACATAATAAATAATTATTGATAATCACTAAACATTGCCCAAGAGAACAAATACCATCTTTTGAACAACTCAGTGTAAATGCACTGATATTCAATACATTCTAGAAATGCTTTTGCAAGAACTTACCTCTCTTTTTTTAGCTTCATTTGTACTGTATTTTGGAAAGAGGTAGGAAAAAATATTCCCACAGCAGCAGGCAACATGTACCAAAGGACCCTCTTTTCCTAAACTCAAACCTGATGCAACAGCCAAGACTAAAGTAATTGTTTTTATCATCAAAGTCCACTTCCCCAAGTATCCTCTGATGATGAAGCCGCTCAAAATGGTTTTGATCTGGAAGAAATAAAAAGCTGTATGTGTTACTGTATTCTTCAATTTTCAGAAAATAATTAATTCTTTATTTTTAGCTGCAGAACTTCAAAGCTAGCCTTTTCAAATTACTAACTTCATCACACTTTAAAACATGTATCAGTCAGATTGCTACACTGAGTCTGTTTGCCAGAAGCCTTCCATTTGCAACTTACTCTAAAAGAATGGACAATAACATACAACTACATAATCAATTACATTTAGTAGAAATAATCTTCAGCAGCTTCTAAGACTAGACTCATTAGTTTATGATGTCAATTATCAAAGGTAGAAAACTTCTGAAGGAGAAATAAACCTGCAAAAACCATACTCAAGGTCATCTATTGTAGCAATATCCCATTTGCACCAATATCACACATTTTCTCCTTATGTTTTACCATCACCACATAAAAATCAACAGTAGATTTCTTCACATAAAGATGGAAAAGATCAGCCTATCTTCACCAGAAAAACGTGCCACTTGCCAAAGGTATTACTGTGCTTAACAATGCTATATTATTAGCCTGGAAAATATGCCCATATACAGGAAATAACATACAGTTATCATAGGACAGCATGTCCATAAATAGGATGTACACAAAACACTGGGCAGCTGTGTCTAGAAAGTAAAGGTAGCTAAATTTGGAAACAGTTTAAGATGAAATTTCTTCTGGAATAATGGCACAGAACTACTCCAGGCTTAAACAGAGGTGGATAAGAAAAAATATTTACAGAAAAACTGAAGAAGTGAGACTGACCAGAATTTACTTGACTTTGGATTTTTCTCTCCCATTCTGTGGATAGTAGCAGACAGCAATTGTAAAGAGTGAGTTTTTGAGGATATTACACATTTTACATTGTGACTGTCTATTGGTTTGTGCTAGTTAAGGCAACTAAAGCCATTGCAACAAGAGACTGATTGCTCTATCAAAGGACCCATATTGTGTCAATGAATCACTGCTCTCTTATCACCATAGGGAGGGTGTGGATTAGGGGAGGTTTGGAAATCATTCTTCAGAACTATACTAAGCCAAACGCTTCCTTAAAAAGTGGTCCTGACAGAAGCAAAATCTACTAACCCAGGAGATTCTTTTAAATTTGGGGCATTTTCTCAGAAACAATTAGCACAATTACATGTTTTCACTTTGAATGCTTGTATTAATATATTTCTTCAAAGGTAAACTCTAACTTTGCTCCCTCTTGCCTTCCCCCTGACCCAGTAAGGCAGCAGGAATCTACACATTAATACGAAACACCTATTTTATATATATATATATTATTTAGACCTCACCTCAGGTATCCCTGAGCCACAGGCGTACGGAGCAAATACCTTCACCAGAGAAACTGCTAAGAAGGCAAAGCTCAATGCCCAGAAAATGTACATTATGTAGTTCATTATGTATGAACCTGGGCCCTAAAAGCAAAAACAAAAAGTCAGAAAATAGACTTGACATAGGAGCAAAATCACTACTTAAAATAATCCAGAAGTACTCTCGCTGCAAGTACATTTATACACACATTTTGAGGAACAATAATTATTGCCAAGAGAGAGAGTTTTGTTGGAAAAGCATAAAGTCATGACACCTGCACATTAGCACAGACTGGATTATAAAAGATAGAAAGTGTTCTAACACATCATCTTAAAAATAAAAAATAAACATAGCACAGGTATATTTTTAATATAGCTATTAGCAGCTATTAGCGGCTAAAATCTAGTGAATACCAAATAAATCTTCCTTATTTAAAAAATGTATTCTTAGTTCTCAGAGAACACCATAAATGAATTTAATTTATATACAGATATGATCAAGAATAGAAATTCTCATGTTATTAACAGTTCTATATTCTCATAACTTCCTCACATTTTGAATACTCCAAGGCCCCTTGCAGTTCATGAAATACACATTTATTACACTATAATCTATTAATCAATTCAAATGCTGAAAAATGGCACAGACAGTACAACTCAAATTCATGTTCAGAATCCTAACCTTAAGACCATTATTTTCTTTCCCTATTCAGCCAAGCTGTTGAACAAGACCATCAAAGAATACTCACTTCTGCTTGCCCAATTATTAGTTCTGCCCATGTTTTCCACTGTGGACATTTATCTCTCTCTTCAAATGTGGTCTCATTTGAACCCCAACAACACTGTTCATGGTTAAACCACAAAGCACTAAGGCAAATGCCTTCCTTTAAATCAGTCATCCAGTCAGCAGCTATGTCAATTAATCCTGCCAATGCCCCTGTTGTAGAAACAGTTCTGTATTAATGTTCTGGTAAACAGAAGTAACACACACAGCTAAAATGAAGGAATATGCTTGTATTAACTGATGTAAATGTGATTATAGAAAACTTAATTAAATAGACATTTAATATACTACTGAGTTCCAGGATTATATCCTGTTTTCAATATGGTAAGACTAGTATTTGCTGAAGAATTGAGTACTTTGTGTATTTCCCAAGTTAAATGAGATTTTTTTTCTTCCCTTTTTTTTTTCCCTATGCCACAGTTCTCCAACAGTCTACTGAAACCAAGGAGTTAAGAATAAAAAGAGAACCGTTACTTTTTTGTGACGAAGTAGTTTATACAGCACCAAGCCTGCTGGAGAGAGATGGGATTCACCTGTCTAAAAGGTGGGAAAGGATTCCAGCCCATGAGTTGGCAAGTCAAAAGCAGTGTTTCAGCAGTACAAAATTTCAACCGAATTATTAAAACACATAAACATAAGATCTCCTTGTGACTGAACTCAAGGTTGTACCATTTAAGATCCACTAGACATACAAGAGAAGGCATCTGAAACTGAAAAACCTACCAATGTTCAAGACCAGAATTTGCTCACTTTGTTGCTCAGAAACACAATAAACGAATTTCAATAAACAGCAGCTTAGGGGGTTGAAAACACTACACTGCATGTTCCCATTGAAATTACCAGAAACAATTTTCAGTAATTATACACTCCTGGTTTGTGCATCCAAAAGTATATAAACATTCTATGAACTTTGCATATATATTAATTTATATGTGATTTGTGAAAGTGATTATGTATATAGCTAAGCAGTAATTATACTGTTACCATGCTTTTTAATAGGCATAGCCTTACTCCACAACCAATTTTCCTAACATTTAGTTTAAAATGTCTGTTTGAAATACTTTTTTTTAAAAAACTGGGCACAAAGCTTGCTACCTTTCCTCCCTGCAGGTTTTGGTCACTTCAAACTATACTGACAGAAAAAGCAGGAGCACTGCCTTACAGTGGGGCCACAAACTAATTGGATGGTTTTAGCTGTAAAATTCATTCTAAAATACATTAAGAAAAGAGAGAATTGAAGTATAGGTCAACAAACTCTACCTGTTAAAGTCATTGTTTTCTGTGGAAGAACTTCTGTAAAGGTATGACATAAACATAAAGCTAGACTTCACTCACGCATGAACACATGCTTTACAAGGAAGTGTGCTTACCAAAACTACACATACACCAGAGCTACTTTTACAATCAACACTTTCACAAGAAATCCTACAGGTAAAACCCAAAATATTTCACTAAGAAAAAACCATAAACCTCAATCACAAGATTAAAGAACATTGATAGCTTAGTAGGTGGAAGTTCAAAAATGTTTGAGAAACTCTCTCTAAATTCAGTGAGGATTTTGGTTCCCATTTGATCAGTAAACCCTGACCTCAAAATGCTGAAGCCTGTAAATCAAGATAGTCAACTTTTTTTCTTCCCTTATGGAATTATTGTAGTAGACTGAACCAGCTCTTAGCTGGGTTAGTGGATAACAAAGGAAAAACACAGTAACTATACTTGCTGACAAATATAAGAAAAGAATCCTTTGTGTTTTCATTTACCTGATGCCAAACCAGTTAGTGTGACTACCAACCATCCTGACCATGCATCGTACAAACTTTTTGTCATCTCCCATGCTGATTCTTTCTTCTTGCTGTTAATCTGCAAAGAGAAACTGTTATGTAGAGTTGCATGTATTTCTGTAATATGAACAAGAGAAAAAAAGGAAGTATAACATACAAATTGCAGGATGCAAGCTGCAGGCAAATAAACCCTCTCTTGAAACCACAAGTGTTCTGCTTGTATTTAGTGGTTTACATATATAAATCAGCTTCATTATTCAGACATCAAACAACTGACAAAGAAACATATATTTGCTTAATTTAAAGAACTAAAATCCAGGAAATGCGTCATTAGGATAAATGGATACTTTCTATGACACACACCTAAAACATAATTTGTAACATTATTTCCCTCCTATAGATTAAATATTTTTTGAACCTCAATTAAACTGTTAGCATACTAATAATAAGCTATTTCATATGATTCAAATTCCCAAACTTCTACTTCAAATATAAACATCTTTGCCTTTAGACTAAAAAACACATAAAAGTAAAACAAAACAAAAAATTGAATAACTACCCTATAATACTTCTAGACAACTACTAGTAATGAAGTTATTGTTAATCTGAAGTTATTGTACTGAAAAAGTTGCCATTCTTATTTTATTCTTATTTACTTTGTGCACTTAGCTGCAGTGGCACAGACACACTTGTGTCAGTACAAAAGCAACATACATCACTCTTCACTTTTCTGTACAAGTACCACCAAAACCACTATTGTACTATTATAAATATATCTACACTGGAAAATAGTCTTAAATATACTAGCATGCAAAAAATGCAGCACTGTAAAAATGGTATTTGGGCGACAGGAACCTACTCCCACTCTTACTGCTTCCTCTCCAAGTTATAACAATGCTGCAAGACTGCAGCAGTAAGTAGTGCTTTTTAAACAGTATTCAAGTAGTTCTGGCTGATGTAACTATGCACAAATTTAAAGTACATGCATACCTTTGTGTGTGTTACTAAATCAGACCTTAACTGTAACATCCAACCAAAAAAGTACTGTAATTTATCTCAAATACCCGTCTATGCCTTTCTCTGTCTTTGCACTTCTCTCGAACCCAGTCAATGGTATGGAAGTCATCGTACGTTCCTACTCCAGGAATTGGCTCATCCAGAAGATCCAGTAAATGTGTTGAACTGTTGATATTTCCTCCATTTGTCATTGTATAATGAGTTCCTGCAGCAGAGAAACACAGGAATGAATTCATTCTGCAATAAATGAAATATTCAAACTATGTTCATAACACGAAAGTTTCTGAACAACTAATTAAGACACTTTCCAGAATATGCATATTGCATTGTCGTTTAGGTCTCTCAATGTTGCATGCCACTCCTTTTTACTGTCATTCAGCTGTAAGTTAAATTTGCGTATTAGTGACTTTGTGTTTCCATTGGTTAAATCGGAATGTACTAGTCAAATTATTGTTCTGTTTTGTGTACAGACTCCAGAAAAATTTCAATAGAAGCAAGTGGAAAAAAAGAGCAGCTCTGACACACGTTTAACTTGAAGTTTGTTTCAGTCTATGAACTACCAGAGGAAAATCTGTTTGTACAAAAACAAAACAAGGATGTTTAGCTAGAAAGTTCACAGTATCTTCCTATGTTACCAGTTATTTCTAAATATACATTCTATTGATTACAAATCTCTCCTACACATCTAAACCAAACCTAAAATACATTATTAACGGACTGTAAGTGCAGCTATAAAAAGCAACAAAAAGCCAAATAGATACTCATATTTTGTTTTTATTTATTTTTTTCAGGTAAGTCACAGAACAGTCCTCGGTCATGAAAAATTGGAAATATTGCATAAAAAAAATATCTTCTGCTAATTTGTCTTCACTAGCTAGTTTCTTCATAAGCAGCTTGCGGAGAAACAGCCCCACAAATATTTATTTCACTGATCAGAGTAAGAAGAGCAAGAGGTATACTGAGAATTTTTCCATCATTCTCTCTCCATCTCCATTCTCTCTCATTTTCCATCTTCAAAAGTGTTACAGTTTTACTTTTTTTAAGCTTTCAAATGTCATAAATTCTGTAATATATTGGCTTTCTTCCTTAGTTCTCACTTGTTTGACTAAGAACAAAAAAATTTGCCCAACAGTATATGGCACACCACAGTAATTTCTACTCATAAAGATGTAGGCCCAAGTTGACCAAGATTTCTATCAGTTCAGACAGACACCAGAACTCATTTCACTAGATTGACACCGGGATGTTTACGTAGGTGCGGGATTTTTTAAGCTGGGGTTTTCCCTTGTTTTGTTTTGTTTTTTTTTTTTTAAATTCCAGGATTCCTTAATTGAGCTTCTTGGTATTGTCAGCAGAAATTTCCAACTCACCAAAAGACCAAAACAAACAAACAGAAAGCTTGTCAAAGGACCTACCTGTCAACTTCCAGATGCTACAAATGCTGAGTTCACCAGTCCAAGCCCTCACAACAACTCACGATTAGATTTATACATAAGTAAAATGTGCCTTTTCCCTTTAAAAATGTGAATTCTAAGATCTAGAAGAAGCAGTGTGACACTCAGCATTACACTCTGACCAAAGCGGTGCTTCAGTCATCCATTGCTTAAGACATCGTGTTGATGCCTGCTATATAACACACTGTTTATTCAGACACTTTCTTAGTGGTGAAAGACAAAACGAGAAAATAATACAAAATTCATATTAAGACAAAATGCAATCTATAATTTTCAAGATATACAAACAACCATTATTACAAATTCTATAAAGATTAAAACAAAAGTACAGAAGACAATGCAAATGTAGCAGACAGCTCCCCAATAACACCAATACCATTCTCTTATGTGAGACTGGCTGCCATCTTTAGCTTAATACTTTTTTCTCCAGCCTATGCCATACTAAATTCCCCCTCATCTATTTCCCATAGCTAAGCCCTTTAAATCTCTTCCCAAAGCTCTCTCTTAAGGCAGACGTAAAGAAGCATTACCTATGCTTCCATTAATAAAAGGCTAACAACAACAACAAAAAAAACAATTTAAATCAGATTTGCTAATAGAGGTGATTGTGAAAACCTTGCTTTAAGATAAGGGATTAATTTCTCTTGCCACGTCCAGTTCTCCTAACTAGAAGTCTAAGACACATGTCTAGCTAGCTGGAAGGGCAAGGTGACCTTGTGGAAGAGATAAAAACAAAATTCACACTGTACTAACTAGTTTAGCTCTCAAAATTAAGACAGTAACAGAATACATTATTAAAATATTATTTTTACATGAAATCAACTTCCTTTGCAAAGTCAGGGGACATAAATCACCCTCACCCACAGCTTAATTATTAATCTCCTACAAAGTTACAATGTGATCACACGGTTTCCGGAACCTAAGTGAGTAGGGTAGGGCAAAAGCTTGTCTTTACTCTGGAGGAGTTGGTTTTATGCCCTGCTATATATGAAGCAATATCAAACTAAAAGGAGCATGCAATCCTATGCCACAGAAGGCAAAGAAGAGTTGAGAGTTATAAATGTATCACAAACAGTAACAGATTATTTTATGCATATCACAACGTGCTGAATTGGAATTCCCTGCAGGAGATTATCAGAGATACCATCATCAGAGATGGCACCATATTAATTGCACCTGACCCATAGCAGAACTAGGAGTAGACTACAAAGGATGGTCACTGTCTAGACACAGTAAAAATCCCACTGAAACTATGTCAGGTTCCTACTTTGCCAACAGTTGCTGGCATACCAAATACTGGAATATAAGTGATTATGCATGATGGGGAAGACACACAGAACAAGATACGAAGCAGAAGAGGAGGTTTTGTTGAATACAGAGCTGCCGTGAATGCCTGATGCAACTGAATAGCTGTAACCTTGCACCAAGTGAGAAAACAGGCAACAGTGAGTGTGGGAGAAAGGCATCCTTACAGAGGACCATGAAGAGGACAACTCTACAAAATCTGATGCTCTGTATCTCAGATACAGAAGTGTGAGATGACATTCGCCTGCTAGTATTATGATCTATGTAGTATACAACTATTCTAAAGGAGATTTTAGAGAAATACACTTTTTCTAAGACTCAACACTTTTCCAAGCTTTCACTTCCCTTTCTACCCTTCCTTCTCTAGCATTTCACACAGCAAGATGCTCCTACCAGCTATAAAGATAATAATTCTCATCAGCATAAACACACAAATTCTCAGAATTTACTTCCAAAGTGTCATTAAATGTATTTTCAACGCAAAAGGTTTTGACAAGTATTTCATCACAAAATTCTAACCATCAGGCAGGAAATCATCATTACGTAGATAAATTGTAGCACTTACCAAATGTTCAGAAAGTATTTTCCCTTCCTTCCTCTCCCTCTTCCCCAGTCCTCAAGTTTCAAGATGCTTTCTCAGGCTACATGCTTTTCACCAAAGTAGAAGGAGTTTTGGTCTTAAAAACCACAACAAGCACTTAGCACACAAGATGTATAGGCACAGCCTCTAGCTACGATAAGAGAACACTTCTGATGTTCATATGTAGCACCTAAGCCATTTTGGAGCTGTAAAGTAAAGCCTTTTTGTTACATATGAGTTTGCTTAAGTTTTTATGAGACTGGGAAGCTAATGGTAAAAGTGGTATGCAGAACTTTTATTATTACTGCTATTCCAAACTAACCCTTGCTACTAGAGAGAGAGAAACAGTAATACACTGATCCTCTCAGAGGCTTAGTACAACTCGTAAGAATCCTTATAAAGCAAACATAGTCTTTCCACACTTTGCAAAAATAAGGCAAAATCACAGAATAGTTTAGGTTGGAAGGGACCTTCAAGATCATCTAGTTCTTGGGCAGGGACACCTTTCACTAGACAGGTTGCTCAAAGCCCCATCCAACCTGGCCCTGAACACTTCCAGGGATGGGGCATCTACAGCTTCACTGGGCAAGCTGTTCCAGTGCTTCACCATCCTCACGGTAATGAATTTCTTTCAATATCTAATCTAAAACTACTCTCAGTTTTAAGCCATTCCCCCTTGTCCTGTCACTACATGCTCTTGTACATAGTCTGTCTCCATCTTTCTTGTAGGCTCCTTTCAAGCACTGGAAGGCAGCAATCAGATCATCCTAAAGCCTCCTCTTTTCCAGGCTGAACAAACTCAGCCCTCTCAGCCTTTCCTCATAGGAGAGGTGCTCCAGCTTGGTGTCCCTCTGCTGGACTTGCTCCAGCAGGTCCATGACATTCCTGTGCTGGGGACCCAGAGCTGGATGCAGCACTGCAGGTGGAGTCTCAGCAGAGTGGAGCAGAGAAGAATCCCCTCCCTCGCCCTGCTGGCCATGCTGCTTTGGATGCAGCCCAGGACACGTTAGACTTTCCTAGATGCAAGTGCAAATGGCTGGGTCATGTCCAGCTTCTCATCCACCAACATCCCCTTGCACTTGGTCTTGTTAAACCTCATGAGATTCCCACAGGCTCACTTCTGGAGCTTGTCCAGGTCCCTCTGGATGGCACTCTGTCCTTCAGGAGTGCCACTTGCACCACTCAGCTTGGTGCCATCTACAAATTTGCCGAGGGTGCACTCAATCCCTTCATCTACGTCATTAATGAAGATATTAAATAACACCAGTCTCAATACCGACCCCTGAGGGACACCACTTGTCACCTATCTCCATCCAGACTCTGAGCCATTGACCACTTCTCTCTGGATGTGACCATCCGAGCAATTTCTTATCCATCTAATAGCCTATTCATCAAATCCATCTCTGTCCAGTTTAGAGAAAAGGATGTTGTGGGGGACCATGTCAAAGGCTTCACAGAAGTCCAGAAAAATTATATCTGTAATCCTTCCCTTTTTCATTGATGGGATCCCTCTGTCATAGAAGGCCAATGGGCTGGTCAGGCATGAACCCTGGTGAAGCTTGTGCTGGCTGTCCTGAGTCTCAACATGTAACTGCTGTGAGCTGCTGCAATCACAGACTGCAAGCTTATAGACAGTAAGCTACTAGACAATAAAAGCAACATGTTTCTTCAGAAAAAGGAAACTCTTTTAGAGGATTCAGTCACTGTAAGTCTTGAATGAACTACCTTCTGGAAAGGCAGCTGACATTTGTTATCCTTCCATGCATGTAATTCCAAGCCTTGAACACAATCCTTTCTCAGCAATCAGCTCTAGTATTGCTGAAGAACTGCTTCAACTGAAGTTGTTAAAAAAAAAAAAATTGCATGATGTTAAAAGAGAAAACTGCAATAAGCATTAAGGTTAGCAGTAAAACACTGTACTTTGGGACACCTGATGAGAATGAAGTACAACAAAAACAAAAATGCCACACAAATGAAACCAGAGTAAGAGAAGTGGATTCCAACACCATTAAAAAGCTTTTATCTCTGAAGAAGTGAAGGATTTTTTCTTCTCCCTTTTTTTTTTAAATTTTAATGAGAATGTAAAAAATACAATCCAAAATTGCTTGAGAAGATACTATGTCTGAGAGAAAATAAACAGTCCTTACCACACTGCTCTCCTGCACTTCTCTTTGAACATGAAGTTATACTTAATGGCTGTTGGGTCCCAACACTGATCCAACCTCCTGCTTTGCCTAGCTAGTTTCTCCTGATGGAACCACTAGGAAAAAAAATAACAGAACTAATATTCTGCTATACTCACAGAAGCTGCTCTATATATCACAGACTCCTCCTTGCCTTTTGTCTCTCACTAAGGCAGAGAATATCTCTTTACTGTTTTATAGATGTGCCTCATACAAGCAGTATTCAATCTTGATTGATGTTGGAACTATGATAAACATGACAGAAAGCTGATTTACATAGATTACACACAGCATTCTTGAGGCCATGCACAGGATTTTTAAAGGCTGCCTTACCTCCTGCAGCAGTAATCCCATACTGCTTTGTCTTTTTGCAACTCAGGAGATTTCTTTCAAATTTGAAAGTAACCCTGGGCAACATGCAGCTGATGAAAGGTGGGTTTTAAAAAAAAAAAATCTGGTAAGTTTATAGCTAATTTATTTCAGACAAGAAAGGGGTTTTGCAACATACATGATGCTCCTGATTCATGCATAGCTGTTTAACAATCCTCCCCAACTCTTTCCTTGCAGGCAGTGCTGCTTCTTTTCTCATAAAAATAATGAGAAGAGAAACATCAAGATTTAAGACAAATGCTACATCCTGGGTAGTCAAACGATGCACGACAGACTTTTATGTGCTAATCCACCATGTGATTATCTGAACAATTACCCAGTATCACCTAGAGAACAAATCCTCACAGCTACACCCTCGCAAGAGAATAAGGTACAGAACTAAGACATGAACAGGCTTCTCAAGAGGGTAGCTCTGAGAGTTAACAAGGGACCATAATCTTACGATAACACTTAAGACCCCTTCTATATGCTACCCAGCACACGATATCCATCTTCTGAATGCACATCACAAAATACACCATTGTCTCAAACTAAGCCTATATTACCTTATTCCATTTTAGGAAATGAGACGTACCTCTCGGGACATAATTACACAGTAAGACTGAGCTGATCTAATTGACTGCTGCCACACAAAGAGTAGATCTTGCTCCCCCCATTTCTCCCTGCTGTTCTTGGTCACACACTCCCACTCACCCTTGGATCAGCTCTGTCACCCTTGATCCGACTGCACAGTAAACCAAGCCAACACGCTAATCCAACTAAGCAGACAAAACTAACAGCAACAAAAAAATCTGCCATTATATGGAACTGGAATCAAGTTTCTGAGCTGTTGGAGAAAAAACAGAGCCAGTACAAAGGCAAGACCTGAGAGAAGAGATGGGGAGCAACAAGTTCACCCCCTTCCACAGAAACAAACTGTCAGATTAGTTATCCTGAAATACATAAACGCACCCTTGGGGTCTTGTTAGATTTTAATTACAACTTTCTGCTGGCAACAACTCAAAACTATAAATACTAATGTCCAGACACCATGCAGTAACATCTATTTCACAGAGTTCCCAAAGATTTAGAAATATTCCAGAGCTGTGAAAACAACAACAGATAAACAATGTCAATGCTGTATTCAATGGCAGAGCAATAACAGGACCTAATTTCTCAAAGGTATTTCTCTACAAGCTATGTAATTGCTAACTCTTACAGCAAGAACAGTTGCTGCTGCTCAACCATCCCTTTTTCTAAACAATGCACAATTACACAGCATTCCCCTCAGCTGCTGTTCTTATGGCTGACAGCAGTGCAACGTGTCTCATTTGGGCTACTCCCAGCAGCGTGAAAGGAGGAGGGAAAAAAATAAATGCACCTCTGTGAGTGAAAATGAAGCTAGTCAGATTACAGTAAAGGCTGGAATAAGCTCCCCCTGACACGAGCATCCAAATCTGCTGAGTGTTAAAATCAGCAGCGGCTGTAGCGTTCCCAGAGGCCAGATAACTAATCCAAAGCTTTGCTTCACCGGTGTGTCCTTGCGTATTAAGTGGCAGGGGGAGTGGAGGCAGGGAAGCACCCTGTGTGCAATGCACACTGTAAGGATCACACGCTTGTAACAAAGAAGATTTGTAAACACGAGGTACGTGTTAGTGCCTCAGCTTCTCTCTGTCTCCATATTCAGACCTCAAAATATGAGGCTTTCAAGAAACAATCGTCAGTTTATTGAAATTTGTCTGTAACCACTCAAAAAGAGTCATTAAGCACTATTTCCTTTTCCTGGCTAGAAGTAATATTTAAATTTCAGAATCAGAAGCACAGCACACAATGCCAGTGTTATTCGCTACTGCTGATGATTAACGATGCTAAAGTCTTTGTAATCAAGTAATACATTCCACTTTGGGTGCAACTAAGAATTTTCAGCATGTCTCTTCAGTTAGCTCTTCTAACTGCATCAAAGGCTTTCAAGCACAAATTGTTCTCTGTATTACAATCAAAGTGCATATAAAATTGACACAACTATATATACACAAACAAAAGAATCAGCCGGAAAAAATCTGATAAATGGGAAACAGGAAGACTTGGAACAAGTTTTGAAGAACGAGGAAAAGAAATAAAATGATTTATCAAAGTACTGCATGATAATACTCTCCATTTTGCCCCCAAAGAGATCTGGGTTTAAAAAAAACCTTTTAAAAAGTAGGAATCAAATCAAAGGTCAATAGTAGCCCCTTGGAGTTAAACCAAGACTTTTGAAGATTTGTGTCCACCACAAATGGACACGAAAGGTGGGGAAAAAAAACCCACCTGAGCTTTGGCTTTTCACTTTAGGTGAAACCAACATTTCTGTTTCTATGATGCAGCACAAAAAAACCGAGTTTATTGTCACAGATTTCTTTTCTTGTAGTCATAAAGGCAGATGGACTATGTTTATTTAATTATGTCTATGATGAATACGGATTTCAGATATGCAAGTGAAAAGGTATTGAGATCCTCCCACTACTAAATTTACAACTTATATTTAAGATAAATAATGAGGGAGGAGATGAGAAAAATAGAAGGTATAAAAATATATAGAGTTAGATAAAGCAAACATTACAAAAGGGAAGTCATCTATGATCTAACAATGACCAAGGCCATAAGAGTCAGAACAAGAGAAATCTAGGTAATTAGATGTCTAAGTGCCGCTGCTGCATGTACATAAGAGCAACTTATTTATATGTTGTTTTAGAGGGTAAAGTCAAGATGCAACAAAAATAATAATTCTGCTAATATGATTATCCCAATCAGGCCATATTCAGGCCCAAGGAGGGCATAATCTTCTTCATTAGCTTTCTAATATCTCAAATAAAAATACATCAAAAAATTATTTCCAAAATTGAGAAACATGCTTAATAGAGAACCTTACCAGTTATACAGCACATGCGGACAGATAACCTGTAACTACCTAAATGAACTGTAGTTACATCTGATGGTACTTTATTTTAATCATCAAAGGCAAATATGTTAAACTCATAATTGAAAATCCTTATCCCTCTTTTATACTAGGAATCTTAAAACAAAGCACAGCAGAAATTCAGTGCCATAATCATGCTGAGTTTCTCCAAGTTATGTTTTTTCTCAAAGCACTCAAAGTTAGAGAATAATAATAATCTTGATCACCTTTTCTGTTGTAAACATGCAATTAATCTAGAAATTAATTTTTTAACTCTCCCTCTGCTACTAATAAAACTTCAGGGTCAAGCTCTAGCTCTGAGCATGCGTACAAAACTTTCACACCCATTTACTTCAAAGGTCACACTGGTAATGACTTTAGATTTATTACTAATTCTTAAACATAAGAGGCCCTTAAGCAGAAGTGCACCCTAAAATAGCAAAGTATAACTTTTATCACTTAGGAGGAGCTGAACTGGCTCAGTATGCATCTGACTCAAAGTCTTCCTAGGATATTATTAAATATTCTCTGTCCCACATCTTACAGTAACAGGTGAGGCTGCAGGTGGCTGAGAGGTTTCCCTTGTGTTACTATTAGTATTGCCTAAACAAGAGAAGTTGCATCTTCATGACTGGTGACTGGTGCACAATAAATGAAATTGTGACTTATTTTGTCTCCCAAAAAAATTAGGTTTACTAAAACTATGCCACCAGTAAATCTGGCATGTGCTTTATATATGCAATTTTCACATCTCCTGGCTACTGACTCAATTACAGATTACTAATGAAACAAAATTTCATTAATTTTGCTTGAAGACTTGCAATTTCTTAAATCTAAGACGTGTTTATGTACATGTAGAAAATAACTGCGAGTGAACAATGCTTGTGCCTACTGAAGACCAACTCTTGCTTGATCTGGTAGCCTGGCCACTATACATATACTGCTATTGCTCAGACTTCAAATTTTTAAAGTGTGGTAAAATGAATGCTTATTTAGGAATTTAAAAAAGAGGAGCAGGGGGAAGGGAATCAAAGAGTGTGAGCGTGTATGCGAATAGCTGGAAGACCAGCAAGATACTGATCATTCTGAACTTTCAAAAGGATCAAGGTAGTAAATAAGATGTAAAAATAAATCCAAGGGCAACACAAGTAATTTATTTACACAACATATGCTCCAGTATATGGTTTGTTAAATGAAAAATGCTTACCAAAATGTACATGTCAGTTACTTGGGATATATGCAATCCTAAATCAGAACTTTTAAACTCTTTCTGAGGAGCAGTGTTTTTAACTCTTTTACTTAGCAGAGAAGAGAGCAGAAGTGAACCGTGTTCCTGAAGTTTTATTTCAGTGTGTCAGGGAGGATAAGTAGGTCTGGAATGATGCATTTAGTATCACATAAAAAGAAGTCTTAAGACTGCACAAGTCAAAGGAACTCCTGGTATGATGTATTCGATAGTATCTGTTTTGTTGTTTTTTTTTTTTAAAGAGATAGTAATGAGTAATCAACATAAAAGATAAACACAGTTAATAAATACGTATTTTTTAATCTTTCCATTTGATGTTCCACAGTGTATTTGCACTGAAAAAAAAAATCTTCTTAATGCAAGCTAACGGATCAGGCCTTTAATAATAATGTATTTTAATACTTTGCATTTCATCTCACTGAACATTAGTGAAGGCTGTTAATTATACCTCAAAGACCCCTGATGATTTAAACAGTCATTTCATAATTGCTGAGGTACAGCTACTTTGAGTGAGCCACTGCAGTCAATTAGTGCAACAAATGCTTTGATGTTACAAAGCAATTTTGCATGACGTGAACATTACTCTGCAGGACATAAGAGTTGTCAGTATGTGAATATGGGAAAAAATTTCCCTGCCTTTAACAATTAAGTCTGCTTTCTCAGAATATCTTTACCCATGTTCTCTGAGCTTGTTATTACAATGCTCTGAAATCTACATGAGAGGAAAATAAAAATCTTGGTAGTGCACAAAGTAATGTCAAGAATTTACTTTCAAATTCTGGTTTTGTCTGCTAGCATTTTAAGCTTTATTTTAATAGCTGAATCACAGTAACAGATTACTGTGGCATTGTAAACCAGCAGGAAATACTCCCAAATTTTGGTTACATCTATGGAACAAACTGGTCTGGAGGCACCTTCTTATGAGACAAAGGCACTTGAAAAATTAAGACTTCCAAGAGATTACGGTGACACTATTCAGATTTTGTTGTTGGTCGTTTGGGGTTTTTTTAATCTAAACTTACTATAGCAAGCCCAAGAAACACCTTTAACATTTGTTTTGAAATATAGTATTAGAATATGGGAAGCACAAGCCCTAAAAGAATTCAGTGAAACTGGAAAAATGACAAGTGACAACTGGGAATCGTATTGCTGTCCCCCAGCAATGTCACCACAATGGAACTACCTAGTTTAATCCTCCACAGTTTTCATTACAGTATTTGCAAACATTATGTTTAACAGCAATACTCCAGTGTGCCAGACACCACTCTGCACTGCAAATATCTTTTTGTATTGTAAAAATCAACTAAAACCTGTTAATGTCCAGGAATATGCAGCTGATCATGTTTCAATGCCTAACTGTAACTGCAGAGTCTGAAAGTGTCATGTTAGGGCTCTTCTGCAGTTCTCATATTTAAATCTATCTACAAATCGAAACTCACAGCATGGTTGAGGTTGGAAGGGATCTCTGGAGGTTATCTTGCTCAAAACCCCTGCTCAAGCAGGGCCACCTACAGCTGTTCTCCCAGGACCATGTCCACACAGGTTTTTAATATCTCTGAGGAAGATTTCACAATCTCTCTGGCTGAGTTGTTACAGTGCTCAGTCAACCTCGCAGTAAAAAACTGTTTCCTGATGTTCAGAGGGCACCTCCCGTGCTCACTGTCTCCGGTCCTGTCACTGGGCACCACTGAGAAGTGCCTAGCTCCACCTTCTTTGCACTTTCCCTTCAGGTATTTATATTCAGCCTTGATAAGATCCCAAATTCACATTTTGCAAATCTTCTAAGAAAATAGCTACCTCAGTTTCTCAGAAGTGGTTCTAAAATCTGACTTAGAGAACTATCTAGCACTTGCTATATAATAATGACCTGGGCAGTGTAAAATTTGCCTAAAATAGACTGTATTGGAACTTGTTGATGTTCTTTAAATATGCTGAAAAACATTCTAAGAATCACAAAAAGACAACAAATAACCTTTTACATAAACTACTAAAAGACAGATAAAATATTAGATGAAAATAAATTATGAGCTAACATTTACAGAAATAATACTTTGCAAGGACACGCAAAGCAATAAATTACATGGAGAAAAAAAATAATTTTATGTAAATCGTATCTTTATTCTCAGCCTACCTCCTCTCCATTGCCTTCACTAGCAGCTATAAATGTTGATAATGTTCTAATTTTAGATAGGCCAATTTAAACAAAAGTAGGAATTCACTACATTTATTGTTTTAAACACCACATTGTGACCATGCAATCCAAACAAGAAAACATACTTATATCCTCAGAATTTGAAGGCATACTTTTATTCCTACTACAACTTCTCAGGACAAAACCAAATCTTTATAGAATGTATTCTGCTTTAAATTTGCAGTGAGAAACAAAACGTAAGCTCAAAAGAGGACTTTTTCCCCGCGAACACTGATAACACTTTTTCTAAATCTGCTTCCTTACAAGCAACAGTGTAAAGAACCTACCCTAAAGTACCAGTTCCTTATGAGTTCCTCAGTATTTGCTGAGCTGACATATTGCCATTGCAGAGCTTTCCCTTCACATATCAAACACGGCAACAACCGGTCAAGTCTAAAACCAGGTACGGAAACTTCAAAGCCAGACAAACGCTCTTCCTATTCATGGAAGTGGAAGGCAGGTAAATGTCCTATTTAATAACTCTACCTAATGTGGTCGTAGTCAAAGACAAATACAGTTTTTGGAGGGGGTTTTCTCTGCACGAGATAGCTTTATTGATTAAAAAAACCACACACAAAAAAAACCCGAGAGAGAGCGAAAGGCAAGCCTGCCACATATCGAAGATGGAGTCACAGGGCGATGAGATGTGAAGCAGGACCGATCTGCCCGGAGAGAAAACAATCCCTGACAACACAGGAACGAGCAGAACTGAATTCTCCTCCTACAAAAGGCATCGGGCAGGCGAAACAAAGCAGTGCGATAATTAGCAAGCCTTTACGTCCCTGTTTCAAACGTGGACAGCGGTCCCGCACGTACAGCTATGCAAACAAGTAAGCCAAACGCCAATCCGGCATACCTCGTTTATGCAACTCCCGGAGCGGAATGCCATCTCCTCCCCCTCCATCGTAGGTCAGATACGGATCGGAAGAGACATCCATGGACGTGACGAAGGCGAGGCCCGCCTGCCGGCTCAGGAGGGCCGCGGCATTGCTCACGCAAGGGCGGCCGCGGGGGCCGCTGCCATGTTCGACCGGGCCCGGCCTGCGCCGCCGCCGTGGCTCTGCAGCGCCGGGCTCTGCGGAGCGGGCTCGGCCCCGCCGCTGATGTCAGCGCGGGGCGGCCCCGCCACCTGCGCCTCCCGCCCGCCACACGGACGCGGCTCCGGCCGCACGGCACGGCGGGGGCACGCACAGAACGCCTGGCGGGAGAGGGGGGAAAGCGCCCGCTGCAGCCCGCGGGAGAGCCGGCCCCGCCGGGGCGCGGGATCCCGTCCCCGCCCGGCCGAACGGCGGAAGGGATGCGCTCGCACAGGTGAACCCGCCAACGCTGCCACCTTGTCAACAGGTGAACGATGGGGCCCGGCTCAGAAAAACAGGCAAACCTGCCCCAAAAGAGCTGCCCTTAGTTCCTGCACCTTTCTGGAGCCACGCCTGCTGACGCTTCTAAACACCTATAATCTCATTTTATCTGGAAGGGAAGATTCATACATTGCTGGGGACTGAGGAGAAGCCTCTTTCCCAGGCATTTTATTTACTCTTTTCAAACATCAAAACGATCACCTCCACGGAACAACAACATAACCTGACAAAAGCCAACCCATCAGCTCCACAGGATCAGCTCACCCCACTTTCATAAAACCCCCTCTCCCCCATTCACATAGAACTTTCAGTCCTATAGCAGTGACTGACAGATTTTAACATGTCATCAAAAAAATTAAAACAAGAATTTAATTATACATCTAACTAAAATGGTGTAGTGTCTTTTTTTTTTTTTTTTTTGGGTGATTATTCTGGTATTACAACTGTGTAACATTCATACTCACACTACAAAGCTTGGGGTGGGGGTGGAAGAAAACCTAATAAACTCAAGTCCACACTTAGCTTGCATTACTCTACACATTGACAAATTGGTCCGAGTCCCTTAAAAGTCACAGGCTCAAAATAGACAACAACCCACATGAATGCTAACCAAGGCATTCATGTGATGCATCATCAAGCAGCGGCTGTTAGAGCACTGGCAAAGCCCAAGCACTTCAAACAGCCCGTATCTAAAGACAGGAAATCTTAAACTGACTACATGCTTCCATTTGAAGCAGATATTACTACATATTGAACCCATATACTATTTTATGTTTAACGTATGATCTTGTCCTGGTCCTATCTTGCAAATGCTGATGAGAAAAATTGGTAAGAAAGCTATTTTACATGAGATTTCCATAGTTGGTCCAGTGGTAATGAAATACATACAGAAGGCATGCATATTGTTTTTCCTTTTCTTCCCCTTCAGCAAGTAGCAAAGTTAAATACATTGCATGCCTGCTGCACCAAGGCCCAGCTTTAGTTTCATTCACACAGCAAACAAGGAATTAATTTTATTGTGTATGCCTTTGCACCTTTCTAAGTGTGACAGTTATTTTCGTTTTCAAATGCATTAGTTTCTTAAATAATTTTCCAAGTATGTTCTTAGGGAAGTAATTTCTTTTATAAGCCAATGTGTACTGCAAATGATCATTTTGAGGACAGAGTAGGACATAAAGAAATGTTACATTTACTTCACAGGCTTGTAAATATACTAAATGTTAAATATATGGCTCCTATACAAACACTGAGAAAATGCTGGTATCTCTATAGGTGGAAAAACAAGTGAGAAAAGGGGGGAAAAATGAGCATATAGCAAAATATATTTCAAAACCTTAAAGACTACCTTACCTCCAAGACAAAGGGAACCCTTGAGCCACAGATACTTAATTCTAAAAACCACACAGCGCCATTTGCTATCATCTATACAAACAAATGCTTTTTTAAGAGTGGCCTCCCACAACCCTTTCAACAAAAAAACCCCAGAATCTTTAAGATCTTGCACATCCAAAACTTTAAGAGCCATTATGCATTATCACCATTCATTTTTGCCTATGAGAAAACAAATCTAAGCACCTCTTAACTTAAATTATCCATATCCCTTATTTCCAGAGAAGTACAACAGAAATCCCTAAGCATTCTCAACTCCTTACCTCAACAGAACCTGGAAGTAGTCTGTAATCTTATTCTAAGGCTCTAAATAAAAAGTCATTCACAGCAGGAAGCAATACAACAGTTTCTGTAATCTGAAGCAAGAATTATTACAGAATGAGCCGTTAGTGCATTTATTATATGTTGATTATAGATGACAACACTATAAATTCAACTTCATACTTGAGAGAATATGAAATAAAGGATGCAAAGGACTTGTATTAACAAAGTCTGGAAGATTACCACTACTTTAAGTTTGATGTGCTTACTGAAAGCCTGGAATGTCTTAGAACTGATAATAAAAATCAGTCACAGAAAAGAAATTGCTCACATTTTGGCCTAAACCTGTACATTAGACTAAGACACATGCAAAATTTCCGCACAAGACTGAAACCCACTTTGAGTTGGAAAAGGCGAAGGATATAACTTGTTGGAGAGCTTATCTGATGAACTGTGGATATGAGGGAAAGTCACGACAAGAAGTCTGCAGTATAAAAGAGATACGACTTCATATTCGCCACATGAAATTTCAAGAGACCACCTAATATTAAATTGCAACACCTCTTCAAAGGTCATAGACTTTTGCTTATAGACTGGCTGCCAAATACAGTCTTTTGTCTACTCTGAAAAAGCAGAGCAGTCATTTTCCCTTCTCAGTTACCAGCAGCTCATGTTCTCATTGTTCATACCTACCACCGTGTGTATTCCCTTTCCTACAATACCATGAAAGGTGGTTTTAGTTTTTGTGTTGTTTTGGTTTTCTTAAGAAAGAAAGAAAGATACTCTGCATACTAACCTGACAAGCAGTCTTTTTTTTTTTTTTAATATCTAAATGCCTATACAATTTAATCTTTCCAAATTACTCTTTTTCTACCTGATCTGAAAAAGTTCATGACTTGAACTGTCTGGCAATTTTATATTCCAAAGACTATGTCAGTTATTTCTGTTGTGAAGTTCACCAAATTCCAAAATTATAGTTAGCGAAATGGTGCCTCTAGTTAACTATGTATTTTGGGTATTATGGAGTACAAAATATTATCAACACTTGTTTTAAGGCCTAAAGTGAGTTTAACAATAGCCTTATTTTAAATGGCTGAGAGCCCCTTGAAATTGCCAATTTACTACATAGAACAGCTCACACGTAAACAGCAGGTTTGTAGAGCAGCTTGCTTTCCAAATGCCATCGCAGTAATTATAGACTAAGGTCTCAATCCCAGAAATCCTCCATGCCCAAGTAACTTCACACATCTGAGTGCTCCCATTGTTCTCCGCAGGCCCATGCTGCAGTTAACCATAACTTAGATGCACCTGTCTTTGCAGAAGTCCATTGTTCTGAAAATGTAGGAATATACACAGGTGACACACCTTTAAGGCATACTAAGAATGACAAAACACTTTTATCCTCTCTCCACATCTTATCTTTTCCAGTTTAGGGAAAGAGAAGAATCATATTCAAGACAAAGTATCTGACAATATAAGAACAACTCAGAGGTTACACAAATCAGATACACCCAGGGAAACGTGTTTTGAAGGGACAAAACAAGGCCAATGAAAAGAAGGGGAGTACCACAGATGTATGACAGCCTGCTTACCCAAGGCTGGAGGAAGACCTTAACTCTGAAGCACTTCCCACCATTTCATATTAAAAGGTAAGCTAGGTTTAAAGAAGACAGCCAGGCACCTCAGTACATATAAAACAAACATGCTCTCATTTCTTGGTTTCTTTTGGTGACAGACTATGTAAGTTCGTCGCATCAGATAATGAAAATTAAAATTGTGTCTCTTACGAAATTAAAAATATAAGATTTCATCAGCATAACAACAGATGCCAAAAATGTGACTGATAATTACAAACATTAGTGTGACTGATACAAAAGATTTTCGTGACTCTTAACTGTCATTTTCTTCCCTATTATTATTCAAAACTAAATCTTCTCTTTCAGCAGAGCTAGAAAATAACATTCTCTTGAAAAATGCTACATACAGAGCACTTACCAAAGTAGCTACCATCTCCAACCATTCCGAAAAGAATTTAACTCATATGTGCCTTCTGTTGAAGAGTGGGCATGAAAGCATCCATTTAGAACAGAGTGCCCAAAGTATATATAAAATGTCTCAAAACACACTGTGCCTCATTACTCTTCCTTCCGGCTTTAGTCTCCTACCTTTTCTCCCAGTTTCTTCTTTCATTTACCCTTTTCTCAAACCATGCAGTCAAATTAAGCCCAGGTCTAACCCCTCTACCAGCTTGACTTCTCTTAATGTCTCAGTTTCCTATCTTGCAGCCCCTTTAGCCTGACTTTGTTCATTCCGCACAAAATCATACAACTTTCTCATATGGGTCACACAGAGCCTGCTGTGAGAATATGAAAGATGATAAAAAGATAAGCACCATTCTCTCAGTTCTAATACCCAGACATGGTCCAGGATGATGCAACAAAGATGCAACCACAGAAAATAGGGAGGAGTGGAAGAGAGAGAGAGAAAAAAAGTACAGTTATACATAGCTTCAAATTGATACACAGTAAAAAACAAGAATAAATTTTTTTAGAAGCATTGTAAATCAGAGTCTTGAACTACATTCCTTCATTAGCAGTATATAGAATTCTGTCCTTGATCAGTGTATCAGGCTATATATAGAAGACTCTTTTAAGCTGTTACCATTGCCACCTCATCAAAAGCCTCAATAAGGCAGACAGATAACAATAGGAAAAATTTTAGACCAAATGTAATGTAAAAGCAGAAAAAAACAAATTTATACCATATGCTGTTGAGTAGTTGAAGGCAGATGAGATTTAAGCAACACAGAAGTAAAAAAAAACCCAGAAGAAAGTGAATAGCAGTAATACATAATAAGATTTTTCCCTATTTGCATCTTATTATACAGAAAAAATAAAGCTTCTGAATTAGTTACCCACTAAGGTAACCAGAGTTTCTTTTTTCATCGTTGCCTGGTTCCCACACATTAGTTAGTTAATTTTGCTCACAATCATTTCACCCACCAGAGAACGCTTTACTCCAGGTTCTCACCTAATAAACTCACTTTTTCACTGGCCAACCACAGGTTTTGGAATTATACTCCTACAGTTTTGTACAACTTCCAATGGTGCTTTTATTCACTGTCCAGACACAGAAGGTGGTAACTGAAGTCAACCCCAACCAGCAAATAGAATGCAGTAGAACAGGTCATATAGCCGCAAGCATGTTGTGTAATCAGTTCTGAGACTGCCTTCCCCTCAGGGAAGCTGAACCTTTGCTGCCAATCAGGGAAACAGCAGTAAAGGCTTCCCCCTGCCATGCAAAACTTCAGGGCAGAAGAAAAAATACACTTAAAAAATGGGAAATAATAAAATCATTATGCAATATTAACTCCTAAGATGAAAAATACACTGGGGAAAAAAGAAACAAAACCTTGGTCCCTAAAGACTGGTTTGACATCTTGGTCCAAAACACTGAAAACAAGACTAGTCTCTGAGTTTTCTTTTCACTTCTTTTTGAGCCTGTCCCTAACACTAGTTAATTCATAACCCAATGAGGCTGGAAGAAAATACTTGGCATGACTCAACAGACTACATATAGGTACCAGCTGTGAGAGGTGGGTGTTAATCTTTTTAGTCTTTGGGGTTTTGTTTTGTCTGGGGGTTTTTTGGAGGTTTGTTTGTTTGTTTTTTGGGTTTTGGTTTTTTTTGGTTGGTTGGGGTTTTTTGTTTAGTCAGTTGGCTTTTTTTTTTTATTGATCAGTTTTACACTGACATTAGAAATATCTACTTCTACTGTATTAATCACGTGAGGAGGACTTGGAAGAAAAGCAAGCTGTTTTCTGCAAACAAGTTGCTCTCTCTGATTCTCTAAGAGCCTCTAAACTACTTTCTATATTTTTTGGTACTTTTTGTTTACAGGGTAGGCTTTTACTAAGAAAAAATGTACTGCTGCATTTTCACCTTTGCATATGTGTTCTCTTCTCACACTCCAATCTGCTAAAGCTGTAGTTACAATGCATCAACAGGAAGATTTGGCATCCTTCCCTGAAGTTCACTTCGTCACTGTTGTACCGGGGATGGAGAGAAACGCCACAGGCTCGAGTTCAGGAAAAGCGGAAAAGTGGAATTATTTATTAGTATACAGAGTGGTTTATATCCCCTAGGTCGCTTGAATGGCATAAGGTCATTGGTTCCTTGACCATCCACCTCTCAGAATGATTGGCTAGATTCAATAACACCCATTCCAAAATAATTCTTCAGTTAATCATAACAATATTGCAAAACATCTTGCACCTGCAAGATAAAGAAGTTAGTTTACAAAAACCTCTAACTGTTTCTCAGCCAGCATCCATGCGAGTCTTCGCTTTCACATGGACACTGGCAGAGAGCTGGAAAATCTCTCTTCAACCAAGCCTTCAGCATCCACGTCACTTCTCCTTTTTCTCAGACTAGCCAAAATTGTGCTATGGAGATTGTTCTGTTTTTCCTCATACCTAAACGCATATAAGGATATAGGTCTTATCTGCTCCATTTCCCTTATTCTGTTTTAGGGTTGCTTACTGTTGGCCACTATTTCCAACTTGGTGTTCAAAGCATAATGCAGGGGATAAAATTATAGCACCAAGGCATATTCCTCCCTAGATACAGCATTGTCCTGGTTCTGGCCTGGGTCAGCAGGAGGGCATGACCAAGACATTATGCTATCCCATACCACCTCATGTTATTGCCAGGGCAGGGAAATGGGACTCTCTCTCATTTCCAAGAAGAAGGGTATTCCTTTCCAGTTGGGAAGTCATGGCTGCAATAGGGTTCAGTCAGGTCAGGCTCTGAGGTGAGCTTTTTGCATGTGAATCATTCTCTTTTTTTGTATACATTTGTTATTATTATTGTTGGTGTTACTGTTCATTTTCTTATCTCATTGCTGTTTCCAGTAAATTGTTCTTATCTCAAGCTGTGATTTTTTGCCTTTTGTTCCTCCAGTTCTCCTCTCCATCCACCCATGGGGGTGGCAGGAGTGTGGGGAAGGTGGAGCAAGCAGTGCGATTTGGAAGGTCTCAGTGAAGAACCAAATTGGGGAGTACCACTCGTAAACCACAACAGCCATATATATGTTAAGCTTACCTTCTATCTTAGAGAATACTGTATCTTCTTCATAAATAAATAAGCTTTGTGAACATTGTGCCAACAGCAATTCTGTACGTTGTTAACACATAATACTACACAATGCCAGGTATGTTTGAATTCCATTAAACTATGGGCTCAGTACTTAGTAGTGGTCAGAATAAACTTAATCCATTCCTAGGACATGCCCATCCTCCAAATGCTGTGTGAAGTTCTGACCCCTCCCTTAAATCAGAGATATTAGAAAGGGTTCAGAAAGGGGTAGTGAAGAGGATCCAAAGGATGGCATAGCTACAAGGTCCAACCAAGCAAACAAGAAGACCTTAACCTGAAAAAGAGATAACTGAGGAGAAGAAAAAATAAGTAGCAATGGAAATAAAAAATTCACCATCTGTTCTAATAACAGTGACAACACCATGTAATTCATGTGTTAATCCTTGTTAGTTTCTACATGCTTATGGCCACTGCATGATAGGCTTATCAGAGTATGTGCATTTGGCACAACAATCAAGTCATCCTAGTTTCAGGTCACCCTGTCCTAGTTTCATATCAAACCTTTTCCTACCAACAGCAGTTTCACTCCAATAAGCTAATAATATTCCCTAAAACTTTTTGTATCAGCAGAATTACTTTCTGCAGCTACAACTATAGATGAAAATTAAAAAACACAAAAGAGAGCTTAAGCATTTACGCCATACAAGGGTAAATGACAAGGAGATCCACGTGTCAGTCCATGCTAACACATAGGCCAGTGTTAACCTAGGTAAGACTCTGGCACTTTTATCTGCTCTCACCAGTATTTATACACGGATTTAGATTCAAAATAAAGAAAAGAAAGTGGTGCTTTACATAAAATGTAGCTAGCTATGAGAGCTTGCAAGGGATGGTTTGAGTGCTAAAGAATTGCGTTAGTGAGAAAAACTCAGTTCAAGAAAAATACACTGAGAGGGACTAAAAATTAAAACCCACCACTCAGATGAGAGAGGCTGTCAGCTAGACAAAAACTGCTATACAAGTACTCTGGTGCCTCTCTCTTACTCTGTTCTTATTCTTCCTTAAGCACTGACTTTTGACCCCTGTCAGAAATAGGATGCTGAGCTAGGTAGATTTGTGGTTTGACTCAGTACAGCTGTTCTCGTCTTTCAGGGACATCATAATATCCTCTTTCAGAATAATATTTCTGTTTAATCCAAGCAGATGAAAAGCTTTCACTTTAAAATGCTGGTAAGCAAGAATATTCTCAAAGACAGAAAACAAGAGTACAGCCTGACATCAATTTGGTTAAAATCCTATCTGCCTTCTTTGGCTGATTTGAGAGAACAAATCAAAACCAAAATGAATAAATGAAATATTATTAAAGCTGTACCAAAATTTGTCTATTTAGTTCCTAAAGATTTTATAGACATATTATACTGAATTATTTTATTTTACATTTCAGACTATCTTTCTACACATCTACACATATGCCATCACACTTCCTCTGTTTTCATTCCTTCATTTTACACTATTCACACGGTTTGTCTGGAGGAAGGGCATACACATACTAACTAACACTACACCAGGCTGTCAAGTTGGTAACAACTTCCTCAGCAGCATCTGTTGACAAGGCCAGTGTGCTTTAAGCACTTCAGGAGAGCTGCAGAAGGAAGCCAACAAAATTATATAATATCAGAAAGATGGAAAGAATGGATTATTAGCATTATAATTCATCTTCTTCCAGAGCATCAGGCTCATGTGCTAAATAAAACTTTGGCAGGAAGGACTGGTGAGACCATTCAAGGACTGTTGGTAGGGTTGACAAACAAGTCCTCAAAGAGCTGACCATGGTATTTATGAGAAATTGAAATGAAATTATTTGTTTTCAAACATTTAAGAGAACACGAAACTACTTGGTTACTAAAACTCTACATACACTCTGCCGTAATTTCCATCTCTTGGAAAGCCTAATGACACACCAATCCATTTATAATCTGAAGGCCTAAACTAACGCTGTAACACCATTACAGGCTGTTCAACAACAACAATATCAAGTGAATTTACATTTTGGACAATAACTACAATAAAAAAACCAAACAAACAGACATTAGAGTTCAGGAAATCACTAGCATGATAAACAGATACTCACTAAAATTCGCTCATTCGATAATGACATCCCGTAAGTAAGATAAAACATTTTTGCCTTAACCTAAGAATCTTCCAGTCAGTGGGGGTGGAGGGAGGGGCGCTGACAGGAATTTTTAAATCCTCGAAGAAGAACTTTGTTAATTAGGCCAGTTACTCATGTAAACATAATGTTTAACAACTTCTGTTCCAGATAGGTGGACAAAATCAATTTCATGCATTCCTAATAAAAAAGTAGAAGAAATCATGGTCTGATACTGTCAGATATCCTGTGTTTAGCTGCATTAGTAGTATGAAGCACAGGAAAAATGTCTGCAGCCTAACTACAATCCAACAGAAAAAAGTAAATTATAACTAGGTACTGACAATTTAACAATTTAATTCTATAAATTAGCTGTGCCTCATGCTTGCCCTTGTGATCACAGCAAGTCACGTTATCTTATGGTTCGATTTGTATGGCATAATTTGGGGGTGAATATATTCCTTACTTAAGAATGACAATGAGCTCTTCAATGCAAATATTGCTAACTTGGAAAATAGGTTGTATGTAACTTAGGAAAGAGATATGTCAAACTTCCATAATGACTGTTCAGTCCAGTCAGTTTTATAACACATGGATGGAATGGATGGATAACAAAAACAATGCCAATTATGCAAAATTACTTTGAAGGCTCTTCTTCATATCAGTTGTGAACAACGGGAAGAATCCGTTAATGCAATTTCCACATATAAAGAATACAACAGGAACTTAAATTTTTTATGTGGGCAGTAAGCTATTTTATTCTTTTCTTTAAATTCCTCCTTCTCTTTATAAAGGGCAATAGCTAAATAGAAACAAGCATACATGTGAAACAACATTCACATGTTGGAAAAGATAACTAGCTCTTGCTTGAAAAATTATCTCCCACCATGGTACAAACTTCTTGATTATACTGAACTGCCTGCACTCGCTGAAAGTCGCATTCTGTTCCTCAAATAATACCATAGTATTAGTTCACTATTATAAAATTTTTTGTGTCGGTATTTAATGCACCAAAAATGGGTTGTTTAGGTCTCTGTTAGGCAAGGGACTCCAAATCATGGGTAAGGAGGTTTTAGGACAGCTGCAGTGTTTTACACTATGACCTGTTGGCATATCTTTTTCTTTTTCAGTGGCAATGATACCACTGCAAGGAGATAGTAGCAGCTGTAGCAGCAGCTTTTGAATTACCAGTTTACAGGTTGTCATACTAAGGTTAAGTATTGCCAATTTTATGGTAACACCATATGTCAAATTGTAAACTGTCTCCACACTGAACTCACAATATAAGCAGCTAAGCTCCTTCAACTGAAGCAGGAATCTCTATAGCTACCGAAAAGAATGCAAGCTCATTCAGTACTCTCCCACAGACAGCTCAAAGTACCTCAAGATGTAAACACCAGTGAGGTCATTTGTTTGCAAACCACTTTTACTGCAAATAAGGTTCAATCACCTGATTTCATTAAGTGCCTTGAAAAAATTGCAGTCTGACAACAGTACAAAAATCCACCTCCTACTGAGCTTGCTCTACATTTAAATAAAAAACAGTGAAAACTGATGCAGTCCTCTCTGATCATATAAGCAGCCCTCAATTCTGAGCAAAATTATGGAGACCTCTCGGTTTCATCTCACTGGTTGGCTAACACTGAGTCATAAAAGGAAAAAGTTTGAACTTTTGAAGAGACTTGTTACACCCTTCAAGCCCAGCTAATAGCCAAGAATTGTGACTCTCTCAAACTTTAGAGACAGGCGAGGCAAACCACTGGTGAGAGAAAAAGAACCGATTAGACATTTCATCTTCTCATCACATTCCATAGTTAAAATATTAATCTAATAATATATTTCCATTCTAGAGATTTCATTTCTGTTTAGAAAGAATTCTCTTTTTCCTCTGCTAAATTGATGTGGAAACAATGAACTATCCTAGTGTAAGATTTTGTTTAAAAGCTAAATGGTATTGCTCTGTAAAATTTAAACCAGTAAATATTAGCTTTTATGACTTGACTATTAAAGAACTAATAGCTTTCCTGAGCTAAGTATAATATGTTTAAATTGACCTAGCAAGAAGCAGGGAAAACAGTCTAAAAATAAAACACAGATAAGTCATGATAAAAATGACTTCCACAAATTGCATATATGGATGTACAGTCTCTGTACAAGCTCTGGTAACACATCTTCCACACGAAGAGGCAGATACTTCCATTTCAGTATAAAATCACCGTACTCATTAGCCAGCACTTTAACAAGGAAAAACACTAACTTCAGTACTACAAAGTTTTGATAAGCGACAAAAGCAAGTTTTGTTCAAAGCTGACCGGCAGCATCCCTTCAAGGCAGGGCTTTGGTACAAGCCATCCAAGCCTCCACATGCACAGCAATGTAGTTATTTAGCATGTTAAAATACACTACCCTCAAAGAATTCACAATTTTGTAATACCTACTTGTTCTCCATAACACTGCCACTTACAATCTGTCCTTCATGCAGAGAAAACAGCTACCGGAGAACGTAACAGGCATACTACATACATAATTACTATACATATATATGTATTTAGTTTATAATACTACATCATCACAATTTCTGTATTTTCCCCAGATGAGTCAGTAAAGGACAGGTCACATAAATGCTTTCAGATGGTGTTAAGAAAAGAAAGATTGTGGTAGAGCATTGGTTTTAAGATAATGGTGATTCCCCAACATGGAACTGTCAACAATCTTTCAAATAAGATGACACTAAAAAGACAAATCACTATCAACTAAATATTAAAGAAAACTAAGAGTCTAGGTGACAGGACTTTCTGATTACTGGTTTCAGCTAATGTTCACTTGTTTAGCCCAATATAGTACCCAGGAATTTCCCACATAAGACAAGGAGTATATGAGGTTAGCATTCTTTCCCAATATCATCCAATTTCCACATGCTTTCAACAGAAGGCATATTCACCACTGTGTAACAGCTTCAATGGCTTTCTAAACCTCAGCTAAGTACTTAAGCATGAGTGGTAATGTGAATAGCAGTACTGTGCAGCTTTATAGAATTGCTGTCCTGAGAGCCAAGGGACTGAGCAAGCCTAGTGAAATAAGCAGACTTCTTCTGTTAACTTACTACCCTCTGAATGAGGGGCAAAGACTACAATTACTTTAGAAATTCCATACTGTTAGCCTTTTATCCACATAACGTATGTGCAGCTCAGGGTTCCATTTTCATTAGCTGAAAAAAGAAAAAATATAAAGAAAGACTATTTCTTAATCTTTAATTTTCTCCTCATTGCATGGTCTTGATTTTTTTAAAAATCTGCAATTCTATATTTTACTATATAAACTGTAAAATGTTGATGTGGACTCTATTGTCCATGGCAACTTATCCAGATTGCATAAATTCATGTCTGTGCACATTTGTACTACAAGCTTACATTCTGCAGCTATGCAGCTTTCAATTCAACTACATTATTTCCACAACCATTTTGACTACAGATACCTTATTGCCATTTTGTTAATGTTGCTAAGATACCAGGCTTATAAATTCTTCCAGTCCCACAGACTTAAACCACACTATATTTTTAAATAGGGGTCCTGATTTTGTCAGGGTTCGCCTGCTAAAGTACAGAGCTAGACCTAAGGCCTCTGCATTCACATCATGCTCTGGAGGGCCTGCAATGCTGAGAAGCACATAATCTTCCAGCTACTGAGATGGTCCTGCCCTTCCTCAGGAGGTGGGGACACATTCCATGTTGTGAATTCATCTGTACTTACACTTATGAGAACAAAAATATGGCTAAAGGATAAGAGCATTTAAATAATACTAATAATAATACAAACAAACCAAACAGTTGATGCTAAGTGAGTAAGAGAGAATTACAAAAGGGGCACATGCAAGAAAGCCCTTGTTTTGTCTTGTCAATGGGATTTGCTGTATTCAAAACACAAAAGAAAAAAACACCTGACACATTTGGACACCTAAGGAATGAGAAACACAGATGTTAACCTCCTGAATGCAAGTTTATGTGTAACATTTTTCAAAGTATGTTACCACCCTAAAAAGAAAATTAACATCAGATTCTAATCTACTACTAAGATATTGTGATTTGATGTACAATAAAACATTTTCCATGTATAGAGACACAAAAATCACCATTCACTTAAATAAAATAATAGGGCTTATTATTATTGCTGCCTCTTACAGGGAGTCCAGAACTGGGGCAAGCAGACAAGTCATTAGCAAAAAATTAAAGTTCCAGGAAAGAAAATACATTCATATTTATGTACCAACCCACATTCTGATACTTCAGTGTTACAAGAAGATGGGAGCTGCTGGCATGTGCAGCAATTAGCATTGATTTTGACAATGCAAACAAAACAATCACCTCATCTGTTTGGACTCAATTCATGGATCTGATTACACAACAACTAAAGGGCAGAACACTGGCTCTGAAACTATTTATTTTACTGTAAACTCATTTCTCCTTCATGCTTGAAGTGATGGAAATGATTTATATGAACAATAACCAGAGTAGCTTCAGACTTTCAGTACAGGTTGTAAATATTATGTTAGACAAGCAAGGCACTCACATTATTAAGAGTGCCATATACTTAGAACAAAGAATTATATACAGAAGCCAGTTGTTCACCTAATAATTTCCTAACTCTTAAGCACTGGATTTTAGCATGCTGGAGTTCTCCAAGTAATGTGCCAGAAGGAATATGGAGATTGAAGGTGTGCTGGCTTGTGATACCTGTGTTGGTAATACCAAGTTAAACCACTTCACATTCAAGACATATCTAATTAGATAGAAGGAATACAGGTGAGAAGGATGCTTATAATGATATGGCACAACCGTCTAGTACAGTGCCAACATCCAACTGCTAAGTGCAGCAAAGGGAAAACATATGGTGGAAGAGACACTGCAGGGAAGGAAAACAACTAAATAATAATAGGAGAAGAAAAGAGTAAAGGGCACTAAAAAAGCAAAAAAATTCAAGAAGCAGAGTTTGATTTTAAACAAAGTAAGAGGAAGTGACCAGAGTATACATTTAACCAAGTTTAGTATCTTTAACAGAAATTACTTTCTTTCCCTCCTTC
Organism: Eulacestoma nigropectus; assembly: GCA_013397775.1. Taxonomy (NCBI): domain Eukaryota; kingdom Metazoa; phylum Chordata; class Aves; order Passeriformes; genus Eulacestoma; species Eulacestoma nigropectus. Next base: position 430,412 of record VZTE01002597.1, read on the forward strand.
AGTTCACCTCTTTGACTATTGCTAAATGAATGTTAATGCTTTCACTACATGAACTGTTTTCTTAAACTAAAAAAAAAAAGGAGAGAAAGAGCTTCCCAGTTCTTTCTTCTTTGTATTACTTCAGTGCTTTTATAGTGTTCACAGTAGAAAGTTTTCTTTGCAACTTTTTATCTAGTCAAAAATTCAGCTTATATTGTGCTTTCTTTAGCTTCTAATAACACCTCTACTTTTGGCTTTTGCCTCTGTTTTACAGAGGTGAAGCTGAATGAAGCAAAACAGATTTATCTCTAGAAGTAATGATTAAAACAGCCTGTTAATTTTTGCATCAAAGACATATTGGAGAGAGTGAGACTTCCAAAATCCCACTGCAGAGAAGAAAGACCAGGTAGCTGCAGATTAGCCATCCTTCTACCTGACAGCAAGTTTTACATTTGTCAGCAACATGTTAATTTCTGAATCGTATCAGAAGTCATCCCACACAATGTAATTGTTAGGCAAGCACACAGAAAAATGCTCAACCCCTTTCAGGTTTAAAGCATCTCTCTGAAGGACAGATTATCTTAACAGAAAAGGATCAGATTTGGTCATATAAAACCAAAACAAAATAAAAACCAACAAAATACCCCCACCACACATAAAAATACAACCCAGAGAAACTTTTAAACTGAAATTAACTTACCAATGGATGCATCACCATCCAAGAGATTGTCATCTTCAGAGGTCTGAAAATCCATAATTACACCTGCTCCATCTAAAAGCTCCTCATCGCTGCTTGCACTAGTTATGCTGTTGTAACTGTTTCGATAGTAGCCTCTATGAAACAGCTGCTCAGACTCCATTTAGCTGTTTTATAACCTGTATGTATATACATAAAAAAGTTATGTTCTATTTGAATATTTTAAAAGCACTATGAAATTTGTATCAAAATAAAACAAGAGTATTTCGTGCTTCGGGGAAAACTTTTTATGGTGAAAATACTACAAGTTACAAAAAGGTAGAAGCAATACAGAACAAATTAATCTGATTCAAGAATTATCAGTTAAGAGAAGGAATTTCATTAAAGCCTTAAATGAATCCAGAGCTTGTCTATATCTTAAACACTTTACATAGAGCGAAAAATCCAAAAGGATTACAGAAGAGCTAAAACAGGTTACAGAAGAGCATGGTGACAGTGGAGAACAAAACAGCTTTCCTTCTACAGGGCAACAAAATGGATCAGGACTCTTCAGTCTGGAAAAGATGCAATGCAGAAGATGACACAATAGATGTCAGCAGAACCACAAGTTGTGTGAAGAAAGTCAAGAGCATCAGCTGTTTTTCAGTGGGCTCTACATGACATAATGAAAAAGGTAAGGTGACAAGCAGAAGAAAAAGGGCTAATTCTTCACACAGCATGTAGGGAAGTGGTGGAATTCTTTGCCACTTTGCAGAAGAATGCAATGGTTCACAAAGCAGTGAGACACACTGACGGAACAACAACAACAACAAACAACCAGCATCAAAAGCGATTAAAGACAACACCTCTGGTGGAAATGCTGGAGGCTTGGAGAGTGTTCTGGAGATGTGCATATGCTTATTCTCTTCCCTAGAGATCTGCTATTGGCAAGACAGATCTCTTTGACTTTACCTATTCTTATTTCTTAAAAAAATTATTTACAATTTAAAACATATTCTCTCTTCAGATACATTTTTTCCATTCATCTTTATGTGAACTTTTTTCTTGATCTTCTAATATTTTAGAGGCACTGAGAAAAGCTTAATAGATAGCCAAGAACATTTCACACTGACATATTAGGAAGCATATTCTATTTGAAAATACAGTTGCATCTCCATTGTTTTACCTAAATAAATCAGATCACAATTTATAATTAAATCAGAAGCTGTACTTGAAATTGTTCAAAAGAGACTAACTTTTCACACAAAGTCATTTTTTGAAGTCACAAAAAAATGGTACCTACAAAGACCATGCCTCCCAAAACGTCAGTACACAAACAGACAGACTGTTTCATTACTGCATTCACTGAAAGTCCTGTTAGTATCCCCTTGCCAGTACCTGTGAGGTGTTATCATAAATGGAAGCCACACAGCATAGCTAAAATAAGAAAATGTGACTTCCTAGAAGTGTTTCCACTCACTGCATCCTTGTTGCCTTTCTCCACGCTTCATGCACCAAAACCATACCATAGACTCATCTGCCAACTGGCCTCCTGCTCAAGTGAAATCTTTATTTTAAATTTATATGAATTTTCCTACATTCTGGTGAGATTTGCAAGGAGACAGAACACTCTCCTGCCTTGTCCATAGAAGTAGCACTAGAAGACAAAAAGCTCAAGACACAAAGAAAACCATGTAACACAACGTAAGGTTTTGTCTATTTTATTCTTCTCCTATTGTAGACCTGACTTTTTTTAACAGTTCTTTTTTCCTGTTACTTCAGTAATCTTTACTATTGGGCAGAAAACAATTAACAAGGAGGAGAATGCTAACTGAATGGTGGCCTATCACAAAAAGTTGTTTGTGAATTTATCAAAACAACTAAGAGGTAGCAAATATAGACCCTAAAAGTACTCCTACTTTTGTGTCAAGCCCAGGCCTCCAAACTGAATTCAAACTGCTCCTAGAGCTCCTGAAGATCCTTACTGTGAGTGTCTCTCTTGTAAACCAGAGGCGGAAACACAATCACCAAAAGCAATTACTTGAGCTCAGAGGGAAATGATTCTATGGTGTTAACTGACCCAAATTAAGGAAGCATGAGCACTGGATTCTGTTATTAACCATTTGCTGTTCTGTTGGATGCATACTGAGGCATGGCTGAAGTCTGCTGACTCTTAATTACAGCACCAACTTTTGAAGCCATGTACAGTTTTTTCATCTAATAAAGACATTTTCCTTTAATAGTCTCAGCAAAATATTTAGTACAGTATAAAGACAGAACATTGTAAATGTATCTTTTAAAATAAAAGACTTTTTTATTTACATTAAACTCCACAGCTTCAGTTAATTTTACTACAAACCTGCTACTCAGAATAAGAGAAATAACTCTCCCCTTGGATAAATGTCTCTTCCTAGATAAATATCAGAGCAATAGATTACAGGTATTAAATCTTCCAATAATTAAGAAATGCTTTCAGAATGGGCTACAATGGAAGGCAAAGTTTCATCAGTGGGTCAGCAGCTGACAAACAAAACCAATGCTCTGCTGAGCCAGACCGAGCATACCACAGAAAACCCCTGTAACACCTCTCCACAAGAGTGATTCCACGGGCCAACTCCTCTGGCACATACGTGCCTCCAATTGTGTGACAGGCGTGATACTACAGCCCTTCTCATTTTAAATGCTACGTGTGTCCTTCTGTAGAAGCATCGCAGAATTGTAGAAGTATTGCTGCTGACAGACCTCTCCAACAGCCAAGCAAAAGCTGTAACACCAAAACCAATACCAATTCATTTTGAAGGCTTTAACCAAGACTTCAATTACTTCTCTGCATCCCCAGAGAGTCAAGTACCCCAAGTGCTTTGTATCTGACTCCATGTTACAGATCCTGCCTCACAGCAGCATGCAGCAATGGAAGGAATACAGGACACTAAGACCAGGAGAATGTTAACTGTTCAATAAGCTTCACATAGGACTAAAATTTTACTTAAGAGTATGTCAATCACTAATATGTCCACCACTATCTGTAGCTAATGGAGGGAAGGACAGTTCAAGTCAACATACAACAAATTTCCTTGTGTGCCTTAAAGAAAAGGGTTTGTTTAACAAACTAGGATAAAAGGATAGTGATGCACCATCTTGAGCTGTGTTAAATACTCAAGATAACTTTTAATGTATGTTCATGTGACCTAAAACATGGCTAGCAAGTGAGAGATCTGCCTCACTTAAGGAAAGAGAGTGATGTGGGCACAGAGAGTAGACTCCTCCTCGGAAAAAGATTGCTGGGATCATCAATAATAAAGAAAATGAAGAGCCAGGAAAATTAGTTCTATTCCTACAACAGCCAGAAGAGAACCAGTATTGTGTCTGACCCACTCTGGTGCAGATTATCCTTAGCAGGTAACTGGAAGAGTATCTTCATATAAGAGAACCTGCACAAATGCTTGTGGAGTTGAGAGAGGATAAATAACCATCCAACTTGCCATTTTTAATGTCAGATCCATTCCACAGACTCCCTGCCCTACCCAAAGAGGCACTAAATGGCAAGTGGGGAAAAAAGAAAGTTACTCAAGAAAAATTGTGCACAGGAAAAAAAAGGTAGTGACTGAATGCTAGTCAAACTCAATCTCCTGGAGAAGCAAACAAAACATTCTACACCAGGTTACGAATAAATTCTAGTTACAGTAAATATTTAAGCAATAAACCTTTTTTTCAACTTAGACTACTGTAAAAATCCAAGAGGAATTACAAAGGAATAATGAGAACATTAAAGATGCTACCTTTAACTTATTTCTACAAAGCACCACAGTTTTGATAGTCTACTCCAAATATCTCAGTAAGCAGACTCAAAAATGCTTCTGATTATCTTTGAAAAAAACAAAAAATATTAAAGCAATGCACTGCAAGAATAACAAAAAAAAGAAAATACAAGCAATAATCAGGAAGCTCTTGAATTAGGAAAGAATTTCATTCAACTCATATCCAAGTCTTCTACGAAAAGATTGTAAAGCAAAAAAGGTGCAAGTAACCCGTCACGCTTCTATTACTAAGGTATTTCCAGGATGTCCTGACCCATCAAAATGCTTCTACAAAAGCAGGTTAACAGAGAGGCCTCTGGCACTAAAAAAATTAAACAACAAAATAACCAGCCAAACAAGAAAAAAACCCCAAACCAAACTGAAGAACAGAGAGCTAAAGCAGGGTATCTTACCTGTTACGACTAGAGACAGCAAAGAAAGTAATGAGCACACAGGCATAGTATATTGTGGAAAATCTAATTAAATACAATGCAGGCAAAGGAGAACAGTGGACAAACAGCTACATTAATAGCAGAAAAAGCATATAAAGGCTGTGCAGTCTTCTGCACAGTCTAGTACCACAGGCGTTTTTCTGCTCTCCAACATCAGACATCCTGCTTATCTTTCAAGCTCCACAACTAAAAGATCAAGTAGAGAAGCAAGTCAGCTGAGGGAACCACTTCCAGTGCAGAGACATGTCTACAGAAAAGACAGAGTAAGCCAGTAAAAAGCCAGATTTACAAGACGTGTTGACAGCTGATGCAAGCAATTGGTAAATCTCCAGAATGTGCTCTGTTATCCCATAAAAACACTTTTCTGTATCTCAAAGGAGTGGCAGGAAAAAAAAGGCAGCTTAGGCTTGTTATATCCCCAGAAGGGCGGTGTAGTGAAAACTTAAAAGTACTCTTCCAGATTACAAATTTGCTTTAAATAGTTCAAAGTCAAAAACAACTAAAAAAACCCCAACAACAACAAAGAATCCAACAAACACAATCAACACGAAAAACCCCACAATGATTGACCTTAACAAAAGAGCTCTTTCTTAATCTAAGAATCTTGATTAATTAAAAAATCAGTGTAAAATTCAATTTTTCTGTTTAGTACTAACAACTAAGCTAAAAGGCAGTCATCTGTCCTCTAACTCACATAAATCTTCCAACAAACCCTACTCAAGTACAGCACTCAGTGAGAATGCTATGCACCCATGAGGCAAAAGGAGATGAAATTAAAATTATCAATACAAGTTTTACACATATGTTCTACGGTAGAGAAAATGCAGTGATAGGAACCAAAGAGTAATTTACTGAAAAAAATTGAAAATAATATAGAATTTTAAATGGTTTGGCTGTTGAGAACTTGAAAAAGTAATTATTTGTTAAAAAATAGTCAGGCATTCTATATATATCAAGTTATTTTTAAGTATCCAACTACTGTATACTTTAAGAACAGACAAATAATATGACAGAGACATTTCCCACACCCATTCTTAAATTAAAATGTTAACATTTATCCATGTATATATGGGGGTCTATGTCAAAACACCTGGTCAAAAGATGAAAGCAGAATTAAGCTTTTATCACTGAATTCTAAACCTCCCATATCACATTAATTTAAAATCCTGCATCTTTTTTAGTTTTTAAATAAACCTGCCCTTCAGAAAGAAATTTTAAACTTAGAAATTAGAAGAATTTTACAATAGTTCTAAAACAAAAGCCATGTTGTGGCCATTCTTTCTCTTAGTTTCACCAGCATGAAAATTACATTTCCATTTTCACCACAGAGTCAGCATATCTAGCTTTCATTTATTTATTCTGTCTGCGACATGAAAATATTTAAGCAGGATAAGAACATCACTTACCTTCCAAACTCCAGGTCTGGAAAATGGGTGAGTGAATTGTGAGGAATTTCTCACTGTATTTTTTTGACCACTAGCAGATTATTTCTTCACAAAAAGGCACATAAAAATCTTAACACTTTAAGTTAAGTTTCGACCACAAAAATTCTTAAGGACACTCAATAATCCAAACTGTTAAAATTTAGGGAATGTATTTGCTAACCTTTACAGAAATACATACACAGATCATTCTCTGTAGCACTCAAAAAAACCTATCAAAAACTTTTTTGCTTTACTGTGAGGGTGGTGATGCATTGGAACATGTTGCCCAGAGAAATTGTAGATGCCCCATTCCAGGAAGTGTTTAAGGCCAGGTTGGATGGGGCTTTGAGCAACCTGTCTAGTAGAAGGTGTCCATGCTCACAGCAGGAGGGTTGGAACTAGATGATCTTTAATGTCCCTTTCAACCCAAACCTTTCTGTGACTCTATAATTGACGTCGGGAAAGGATCTTGGTCAATTTTCAGGTCATCTTTGGAAAAACAAAGTTACGAAGGAGCACTGCCAGTTAACTGAAGCTATTTGAGTTTAAAAATCTGTTTGAGTTTATGTAATAGATTCCTAGGTTGTCTTGGAATAGAAGATAAAAAGTCAGTTTCCAAAAATATCCTCAGGTAAAACTTAGACTAGTTTCATTCACAGCTGCTTCCAAAATAAAACTGGCACTCATGGAGGAAAGAGACATACTCAAATACCAACAGAACCACATAGACAAAACTACAGGAAAAGATAATACTTGTAAAGTACAGTCTTAGCTTTAAAACTGCAACAAAACCCCTCAGTATTCATTTTTATGTTCTACTGCATCTTACCAATCTTAGTTAAAAACACTTAACATAACAACAGCCCGAAAAGTTTCTTCATTTTATGACAAATTCCAGTATAGAATATCATCACTATATACCTGATCTTCACAAAAACAGAAGATATAATAAATACTCATTTTGATAGTATTTTTTATCTCTTCAGCTTTAAAAAAAAAAAAAANCCCTTCCACTTTAAAAAAAAAAAAAAAAAAAAAGAAGCCAACAAAAAAACCAACTAAAACCTGACAGCCTAATTACCGGATGAATACCAAACTCGTGCTTCTGGTCATATGATGCCAAACACTGAGGGCATTGATTTCAGTTTGTATAAAGTATTCAAAATCACTGCATCTCCACTCCCTAAAATGTCATAACCAGAAAGACTATGGCTACCCATAGTTGTGAGAGCTGAGGAATTAAACCCACTGGCACAAAGGTATCAGCCTACCCAATGGAAGGCATTGCTTCTTTCACATTCAATTACTAATGCGGATACTTTTTAACGGCATTTCACATTCTGAAAGTCACTAACGTGAATACTCTAACAGCATTCAACCAAACTGGCTGGATTGGCTGAAAACTCCAATGTAAATTTACTAATCTAACCTCATCTATTGATACACTAGAAAAAACTCTGTTACCGGAGTTGAAGAGTAGTCTCCCACACAGATACAGTAACAAGCAGCTCCCTGAGTGGTAAAGTCTCGGAGGGGTTTTCAGTCAACTGTTTAAAAAGAAGGAGAGAAAAAAAAAAAAGAAAAAGAAAAGCTAACACCATAATCCCTTAGCATGAACCTGAACTAAGTATAAAAGCAAGTATGACTCAAAAGATTTAGCTTCACAGGCAAGTACTGATCCTTAGTCAAATAACGATAAACAACTGTGTCCATGGCTGCTGCTTTGGAGCAAGCCTAAAATACATATAAGATACAGTACTAGTTTCTAAACTAATGGGTCAGTACCTATAGCTGCAAATATTCAGTCCAGGAAAGAAAAGATGAAGAGTTGTCTTAGCAAAAAAATCTCTGGTGTCCGTTCTGCGATCATATTCAGATGAGAAATAACACTGCAACTTGTTAAGACAACTGAAAGGTAAACCCCATATTCCTCTCTTGAAGGGCAGGAACTATGACTGCATTTTCCATTGTAGACAATGTAACTTCTGTTCATTGAGTCCTAGGTCATGATGCTCATGTTCTGTTTGATGAAAAGACACTGCAACAGTGCCTCTTTACAGTTTTTAAAGGTTTTTGCTCCTTTTTTAATGTGGACTTGTGTTGAAGTCATCTGAGGGTTATATAGTGGAGCAGAGCTTTTATACATCACCAGAATGACCAGAAATCTTGTTAACTATACTACTTTTCTTCAACTTTTCAGAGAAATGCACTGAGCAGTCCCTAACTAAGCGTACAGATTCCTAAGTTCAGGGTCACACCTGAGTTGAGAATCTTTCGGATAATTTCATTGAAGCTCAATATAATTCAGGATTGTCAAACTGGAATCTGAAAAAGCACCACTATCCCCAGTTTAGCTCTAAGCATCTTCTCAATAACAACAGCTACCACAGATTTTTAAGGTCTGAATTAAAATTTCTTTAGAGACACACTAAAGCCCCTGAGATCAAGAAAAATCCTACAGAACTCTCCAAAACACAGCACAGGCACAGGACCACTACTTGTGAAATCTTGTGGGGACCCCTGGTGGTTCCTGGTCCTTACTCTCCCTATTAACAATTTTCCAGCTTCAAAGGAGTCAAGATAACACCAGCTAAAGAGGAACATATTCACTGTATTCTTTTAGAAGTGACAAGCATTTGATCACCAGAAACAAAAAAAGGCTGGGCACTCCTCTTGGTATGTGTAACTGTAGAATCCCAGAAGATAAGGGACTAATGTGTATGTCGCAAACACTGATAGCTAGATGGCTGTGGAGCCAACCAAGGACTGTTGGTAAGAACAGCCAAGGATTGTTGGTACTAACACGACATGAGAAAGAACAAGATGTGGCTGGAGAAGGGGCCGTGCAGAGGTAGGGCAGCATTCCTCCGGGACAAACATCCTTGGTCTAGTTCCCAGAGACAACCACAAAACAGTACAGCGCAAGCACATGAATGAGGCCAAGGTGTGGGCATGGACTGCAGAGAGGGATCAAGATTATGCAAGACCCCTGAAGCCCTCCAGCCCATTTCCAGAAAGGTCTGAAAGAATGGACTGCACATGATGGGTAATTTGCACAGAAAGCAAGAAATTCGCCTTCAGGGTGAGGAAACCTATCCATTAAAAAGTACTCCCAGTAAGCCCAGGCAGCACTCCCAGGACCCTGGACATCTCATCAGTTGGACTGATGCTGGAACCAGGACTAGTGATCTCTTTTTCTCTCTTTCTCTCTTCCCTTTCACCCTACCCCTTTATCCAAAACCCACTGCCATGTGCTTATATAGACTAACATAGCAACTTTCATGCCAAGTGTGTAATGTACTAACAAAACTTTCTGATTGGTGGCAGATCCTCTGACTTTTGTTGTTCTTTTTGACTACAAGCATTTATGAATCTTGAGTGCTTCCTTCTCTTTAAGGGAGGGACAGCACAGTAGCAGAGGGATAAACTGACAGATGCAATATGTACAGCTATTTAAACTTCAAGGCCAGGAGCCCTGACAATAGGCTTGCTCTGTTTCTTGCTCTGGATCCTCTCAAGCAACAGTGTTAAGGCAGCAAGCTGAGGAAGGATTGAAGTGATCTGTGATCAACACCTGGATCTGGCTCATGGCTGACATCCTTTGCTGAACTACACAGAAGCCACCTCATATTTCTAAAAACAGCACTTCCTACCATTACTGGAGGCCATTCTGGTCATTCTCAAAGGTTGAAATAAATACATAAATCTATTCAGAGAGACCTCTGAAACTCTGATGTTAATCAACGAGACTGTTAATAGCCTGTTCCTGCTTTTTAATAAAAAGATATTCTAACTAAGGAGATTTTTTTTAAAAAAGCAAAAGGCAGTGAAGCCTTAGATGCACAAAAAGCAGCAAAAGCAAAGTATTTACTAAATCAAGTGTGTTAGCAGTTCAGAATGCACAGCAAGTTCCCCTCACTTGAATAGTCTTCTCTCTAGCTGTAAAACCTAGTTGAAAGACTGGCAAGGGCATCTCCTAAAATTCTGTGTATTTTGTCAGGGTCTACAAATGGTAGACAAGCTTCTGGCAGGAGAGTCCAGAGGGAAATTTACTGTTCAATAGTGGTATCAAGTAGAAAACAAGACTCAAGGTGGGTATTTTAGGAGGAAAAAAAGCAATTGGGTTAATGTGAGATTTTTAATATAAAAAAAAAAATCACCTGTAGTTTACTAAAAGCTTCTAGCTAACAGACTGCAAAGAAGGTGAGTTATCTTAAATGTGTTATATAATCACAGAGATGAGGACAGTTCACTGAGTTCATAGATCAAATTTATTAAAAATTATCCATCCTCTACCTAGACAAAGAAGCAAAGCATTCTTTAAAATTTGTTAGGAATAAACACTGAGACTTTTCTAACTGTGGTACTGACATAAATATCTAGTGCACAGATTGTTAGGTTTCCTCAGGTGTCTTAGAAGCTTTACTACCTAAGTTAAAAGAATATTCACATCTCAGCACAAAACAGAAGAGAACTGCTAAGACTTATAATAATTTAAAGTTGTCTGCAAGACAAGAAGCAAAAAGTCAAATAATAGTTAAAGAAATCTTTAGTTTTCTTTCCTAGATATACTTGGGAAATTTATAGATTCACTTTTTAAAATCAGAAAATGGATGTGTTTGGAAGCATATGGAGAACTGGATTTTTTTCCAAACATACACATGAGAGAAATTAAAAGCGGAAGACTCAGGGGAAAAGCTGCAGTAGATCAAAAACTGCAGATAACACATCAAAATCCAACAAATCTGGCAGAGAACACTAATTTGAAGATAAGAGTGGAAGGAACTCAAACACAAACTTATCTTTCAGGAAAAGGAGTACTTTAATTTAAACTGGCAGGATGTCAAAACATTAAATCACCCCAGTAGCTCTATCTGGAATTTAAACGAAGTACTGAAGTGAAATGCCATTTTTACTATTTCAATTTGGAAATGTTTCCTCATTATCCTTTATTGCAGTATCAACATGCAAAACGCACATTTGAGTACTTCATCTCCTTTGAACCTTTTAGAGAAATTTATCAAAAATAAGGAAAAAAAAGTAACAGCAAAAGTTATTTTTATCAAAGGGTCTGTGCTTCAGGACTGAACTTAATCCACTTTTTCATTTATTACACCTCCTTACCCTCACAAAGTAAGCACAGTCTACTCCTGCAAGTAGAAAGCCTAAGGAAAATGCTTAACAAACAAAATAGCTGAATGCTTAGAAAGTTCAAGGGGAAAATACCTGACTAGACTCTCTGTAAGTTATTAAAAATAACTGCTGGTACCCACTGTGAAGTTATAAATTCTGTTCTTTACATTCCTTTCCAGGAATATACACTCAAGACTACTTACTACATAATACAAAATAATGAGGATACTCCAGATGTAAACAGATTTGTAACCACTTTAACAGCTTTAAATCGTCTAGAATCCTATTATGCATGAAGCCTGTGAATTACTTCATCAACTCTCTTCCCCAGTAATAAAAAATATCAGTTCATTAAGTATAATTACTATCTCAACCATTTACATTTTTCAGTTTCTATGTTTTTAAAGCAGAGCACATTTCCCAGCAGAAAAAAATTGTGTTTACAACCCTCTTATCATAATCAATTTAAATTAGCATTGTTTTGTCTAGACTTTATTCTCTCAGATGATTTTATAAAGGCTTCCACAATTCAAAAAAAAGTTTCAAGTTAAACGACTCTAAAAATTCGTAATTGTCAACTTTCTAGTATTCTGAGCATCTTCAGTTTCCAAAGCATGGCACATGAACAAGCACGAAGTACTGTATTGCAGAGTTTACAAGCACAGGTAAAAGCTGGCCTGACACCTGAACACCTTTAGCAAGTCAGACAACACAGAACTTGCACTTTTAGGTTATGACATAAGGGAACAACTGAAACAAGGACGACAGAATCAGGAACTTGCTCACAGGCATTAAGCTGAAATCTTATTTTTGGGAAAATAAGCAGGGAGAGTACAAAAGCAGTTCCATGCACATGATCACTGCCACTGCTGACAACCTTTGGAGTTTACTGGGTTACCACTGCTGTCAAGGTGCCAAAGCAAGAAATTTAGGAACATGCAAAATAGTCTGAGAATTAGGAAATTAACTCAAATTTGCACTATCACTTCTGACACAAATCTCTTCAACAGTAGAGCTTCTATTCTACTTTTTTAACTTATGACCAAGTTAAAAATATCCCTACTGCTAAATTACTGTAAGACTTTACCCTGAAAACTTGATCTGCACAGTTACACCTATCCACATGCATATAAAGTCAGCTAAATAAGAGCAGGAAAAAAACTATCTCAATGTTCCTAGAACGCCTTTTGGCAATGGTTGTGAACTTGGAACAGTTGTCCCAGCTCTAATGCTTACGCTCAAGGAATGCAATTCTACTGTTCAAGGTAAGACACACAGACAGACCCCAAAGCAAAGTGTGTGGCGGGGGGAAAAAGCCAAATTGTATATTCAGTGAACAGGAGAACATATATTACGCAGCCAGACCCATCTGTTCATAGAGTAACCAGCGCAGTGGGTTTTCACTTGCAGGTTACTCAAACATCAATTTGCTACAAACATTTGGTGTGCAAGAGAGCACAAGAGGAAGTATAAACATGGTCATGAGAAAAATGCTGACGAATTCATAAAATAAAGTGGTTCAGAGCAGTGCAGTCACAAAGAGCAAAGGCCAACAGCTTCAAGTGTCTTTCCTGGTCAAGAATTTGGACAGGCTTGTTCTTATTACAAGGGGAGAAGAGAGGAGGAAGCAGGGGGGATTTTACCTAGGATTACTTTAACTTGCAAGTACGCACCACAGAGAGAACGGTGGAATAGTAAACCACCCAGAGGGCACTGTAAAAATTTGGGCAAAGAAAACCTTGGAATACAACAAGTAAATATGCTTCTAGAAACATTACAATACACATTGCATATGACATCTGTTATCATCAGGCAAAGAATTTTTAGGACTAACATACCACATACCAATACTAAATAGAAGCAAACAAGAAACAAGCTCAATTTTTCTGAACACTATGTAAATTCTGTTTTCACGTGTGTTGCAGAGACATTGTGTTTCAAGCTGTGAGTTTCAAGCTACCTGTAGTTTTCCCAGAGCAGAACTCCTTCCCACTCTGACAACTTTGCAGCAAGTTTACATCTGATTGCCAGCCAAAGAGACAATACATCAAATTTACAGCAGTCAGTGAAAGACTTATCTTAGCAAAACCGATAGTGACAGCTGGTGAGTTCTCTTTTATTATGCTTCACAAAGGTATGTTTCCTATAATGCACAAATATATTTTTTAATTTTACATTACAGCATATTGACACTTCCTTAAATAGAGAAACAGTTTTGATGACTATCTGCTTTCAAATCTGTCATACCAACACATCTTTCATTCAAATAGCTGTATCTGCAAAGACATATCTCTGTTGCTAAGGGATACAGAACATAAACCCCTTCACAGGTCTATCAAAAGGAAAAGCATCAAAAAGCAAAAAGATCCAATTCACCTGACAATTTCTCTCACAAACTCTGGACCAGAAACTTCAGAGGTCCCACACCCTCAAAAATGAGGTGCAAGTCCTCACACTCAAATGACCACCATTTACCAATATGTTGCCAAAAATATTTAAGCATCTATTCCAACATAGGTTAGCCCCAGAAGCATTTTAAATTTGGTTGTAAGGCCCCATTTTGCCTAGTTCAGTACTTTAAAGCGTGACACAGCAAATTTACCATGCTACACTGAACATAGTTCACTATCAGCACACGATTTTCCACTGTCAGGTTTACAGCCATTCATTTTAGGTGAGAACTGATACACACTTGTTTTATATCCATTTCTATGGTTTTGGCTAGGGAAGGGAAGAATTTTGGACAAGTAGAGAAGATAATATGAAAGAATGCAGTCAATATTCAGTTTTAACCTCGCTGACCTGAACGCCCATTTAATTATGAGGCTCGAACAAGAGCTCATTACCTCTCTCCCTTCTCTAAGAGTGGCCCGACTAGCCAAACCCGTGAGCCAACATAAAGCGAGCAACCCATGCAGAATAATCCTTCCAGCGCTGGTTACGTGGGGAGGAGACCCTGGATATTCCCAGCCGCAGAGCCCCTCGCTTTCCGTATGCGCACGAGCGCTGCCCGGAAGAACACCGGGATGGGGTGACAGGGTGTAAACACGCTGTGTAAACACGCGGGGCATTGCTCCCCTCATCCCGGCCTTTCGGGGGAGGGGCACGGACGAGGTGAGGGCTCCGCGAGGAGCCACCAAGTCCGTCCCTTCCCGTCCCCGGCCGCCCGGAGCCGCCTCGCTGGCGGGGGCGCAGCAGCCGCTCGGCGGGCGGGGGCTGCCGGCTGCCCTCCGCCCGCCGCCTCGGCCCCGCTCCCCTCCCGAGC
>VZTE01002597.1:446512-507541 GCA_013397775.1 Eulacestoma nigropectus
GGGCCGCCCTTCTGCAGAGCCGGGCAGGTAGCGGGTGGTCTCTCCCAGCCACTTTGGGGCGGGGGGTTCCCGGCCGCACCTCTCGGCCCGGTGCTGGGCTTGCTCTGGCTGTGCGGGGGTGGTGGCCTGGCGGGGCCCGCTTGCGGAGCGCGGCCCCGCTCGGCCCCTGCCTTGCCCTGCCCTGCCCCTCCCCGTAAGCGCGGCCGTGGCCTGGCCGTGCGCTCTGGTCGGTCGGGCTGCCTCGGGGTGTGACTTGCGCCGCTTTCCTGCGTGTCTGTGGTGGGTGAACTGACTTACTGCCCTGGGCTTGAAAAGACAACGCCCTGTCAGCGCTGATGTTCTTTCTCAGGACGTCTATTTTTCCCTTGCCACGTGTAAAAATAAGCTAACTCATAGAAGATTATATACCTGCTTTGACTGAACTGTAACTTCTCGCCCACAGGCTGTTTTTTGGCCATTTGTATTTGCACAGAGCAGCATGGAGTAGCAGCCTTAAGCTACACCTGATGCAGCTGGTTTAACTATAGAACAACACTGGTTGTTTCATAAAGTAGGGTAGGAAGAGAACTTGAGTAAAGTCATGCGAAGTTCAAATTGTGTCCCACCTGTCGTGCTTTTACTGTTGCTCAAAAGAGAATATTGGAGTTAATACCAAGTCCTTCTTTTGTTTAGAAGTGCAACTTTACATTAAACTGTCTTTATGTACTGTAAGAAAAAAAACCCCAACCTTACCAAGACACTGCAGACCTGTAATTTTAATTCTTTCCTTTCCTGGTAGTTATGCTTAGTCTTAGTAGGCTTTTCATCTCCTCTTTTGCAGAACAGATTACTTCAGATCTCTCTTGTTTTGTCTTGCTACGCTAATCAAGCTTACTCATTTTAGTCTGCTTTCATGGTATAGGTCCTGTTAAGCAGCATCTGTGTCTAGTACGTGGTAATTCTGTAAAAACAAAAAAAAATTATCTCAAATTGAGGAGAGACCCTGATTGTGAGACCTGTGATGTGTGTGAAGTATGGATCTAAGCTACTAGGATTTGTTGGAAGGAAGCTTGATACAGCAAAGCAGAAATGCTATTTAGTTCTTGCAAGGGAGGCTTAAATGCAGAAAATCTTAGGACCCTTTTGTCTTTTTCAGCTTATGGAAACTTCCTCAGGGAAGCTCTTTTTGCTGTAAAAAATATGATCATTTAGTCTATTGTGAATTTGCTCTGACATTTGTCACTTTGGTCTTGGTTTTGCCCTTTCCTTCTGCTGTTCTGACACATCTGTACATTGCCATAGCTTCCGCTTGCAGTTCCCTAGTGTCCTGTTTTTACCAAAGTATTTTTTAATATAGAACTTTAAACACTATCAAAATTCAGCTGAGTACTCCTTTTAATCTGAAAAGGTAGTCTAAATGGCCAGATAGTACATTAAAAATAGAGATTTGGGCTATTTTGTAATGATTTGTTTTATATGCAATATGAAAAAAGTCTTTCAGTCAGACTTAAGACCACACCTTTCTGTGCTGAATAATGATTCAACATGTGATGGGGATCTGTTGAATTCAGTCCATTTTTGGCTTCGTTGTAGTGATTAAAAAAACTAGATTTAGTGCTTCTTAAGAAAAATACATAGGGATTCCCCTCACCCCCATTGTATTTCTTCCAAGTAAAGTTGAATGAAAGATTGTCACCCAAGTGCTGTAGTTCTATGATGTTTGTGTGCCAGCTGAATCAGGAGCCTTGGCACTGACTACACTGATTTATTTAAAGACAAAACAGATCCTTTTTAGTTAAAATGAAAGGTGAAACAGGTTTTAGTTTTGCAGCCTTTGTTGGCCCAAAAATGAGCCAACTGTACCAAAATAGAATTGAGACTAAGAGTAGATGGTTTACAGAAAAGCAACTGAAGAGACAAATGGATCAACATTTTGAGTAAAAAAAAATATAGCATGACCTTATCGGGCTAGATCACTAAGTACACCTAATTAAATCTACTTGTGCTTTTCTTGTGTTGTTCTTTTTTTCCAGTACTCAAGTAAGGATGCCTTAAGACGAGAACTATGGATAAATATATCAAAGTACGGAAGATCGGAGAAGGATCCTTTGGGAAAGCAATACTTGTCAAAGCTAAAGAAAATGGCCAACAGTATGTTATTAAAGAAATAAACATCTCTAAGGTAAGTGATCATTATTAATTATTATTAAATTCCTGAAAATATAACTTCAGGAATGATAAAATTCCTGATCCATTCTTTTTGTATTTCTGTCCTCACAAATCATTACTTTCCTTCTGAAGATGTCAAATAAGGAGAGAGAAGAATCAAGGAGAGAAGTCGCTGTTTTGGCTAACATGAAACATCCAAATATTGTCCTGTATAGGGAGTCATTTGAAGGTAAGATGAACTAATACAGTAGAACCCTAAGTAACATGAGTGACTCTGTGCACTACTTACTGCATTTAGTCTAAAAGTCAGGGAGTTTTCTCTCTTTAATCAGTATTTTTCATGCCTTTATTACTTTCTTCAGTTATTTTCCATTGTATTTTTTTCACAATTCCCATCTGTATTTAAAAATAATTGGAATTTAGAAAAAAGGGTAAAAAATAAACAAATATTCATGACTATACATTACATGCATCGATTTTGGTTGATGCTTAAATGAAGGATATTCTCTGGTTTCTCCAGAGCATGTGTCTCCTTGAATGCTTGTGTATACCCTAGCAACTGGAATGCTTGTGTAGGTTAAATTTGTGTAGGTTAAGTTACAGTCTAAATTTGGATATTGATAACCTAGCAAGAGCAGTTTTATGTTCAAGTCTGTTGTCTTAGAGTGCAGTCTTCAGTAACTGCAATTATATCATTGCTTTCAGAGCTGGAAAACTAGATGGGACTGTTTACTTCATCAGGCTATGAGGGAAGGAGAAATATAATTCTGCATTGTCTTCATAGTGAATGTCTTGGAAGATGGGCAGAACAGAGAAAAGATTCCAGAAACCTATTGTAAAAGTTAAAATACTATTAAAAGCCCCTAAATATTATTTGAAGTGATGTTTAGAGATTCTGGTCTCTTCTTAATTCCTTCCTTTCTGCTGACTTTTTTATATCTTTCGCCTGGGGCTTTCACTTTTTCTATTCATTAAATTAGATTTTTGTGACATAATCATTACACAGCCACACTTCCAGTTTATAAATGCACACTGCTGTCTTCTTTGTGGTAGAGGCCTGTTTTTTAAGGCTGCTTTTTTCTTACAAGGTAGATCCTGTAATCCATAATTCACAAGACTTCGTGTCACATCTTTATTTCTAGAACACATTGACTTTGAATATATTGAATATAAAGTTTATAAAAGAAAATTATTTCAGCAATAGATGTGTAAGAAATCCAGACTCCTAGAATCATCTTTTAAAATAATACTAATTAAAGATATTAATAATAAAATCACCAAATATCAAAACAGCTTTAGGGGTTTGATGTTTTGAAAGGCAGATTTCGGAAGCATTCTGTGGGAGTGAAATTTAAGGGAGTTAGATGATTCAATTGATTTTAATTCAAAGATTTTTAGGTGCCGTGACTTTTTCATATAAAAGGAGGTTTTTTCTTTTGAGCAGCATGTGACTGATTCTCTGCAGTTATTCATCTCTTCTCAAAATCATGCCTAGTATGTGAGTAGAGTAGTTCTTAGGCTTTTGGCAACTTGCAATTTGCTTCTGCCTAACCTGTTTTTTCATCAGTAACCTGGGAAAACCATAACTTTGAATGAAATGTGTTATATTTGTTCATACCTGCTACTGGAAACTTGCATGGCATTTTTTGAAGTCTCCCCAGGTTTCATTCAAAAATGAGAAAATAATGGTTTCCATCTCTCATTGTCTGCTGGAAGTTCTCGTACTGTTCTTCAGACTCTGAAATAAACTGCATGTCTAGTATGAAAGCTGATGGTTGTTGTGTTCTGGCAAGTCTAGGTAAAATTCCAAGAAAGAACAAGGCAAACAGAGGCATCTTAAGATCCCTGTTTTTAGGGTGGAGGATCTATAGGAGGTTTGAAAGTAGTTTGAATATTGGTTTGATATTGCATTCATAAAATGACACCTTTAATTTCATAGTGGTTTTAAATGTCATGTTGGGGCACTGGTTCAATAGATGTAATTCTTTTCTCTCTCTATCAAAATAGTCCAGTGCTACCAAAATGGGAAAATTAGGTTGTGAAACTCAAAATAATAAAAATATTTTTGTTTGAAGTTTGAAAAAATTAACTTATATATTATATCTGAAGCTGCATGTGAAAAAGTAAACATTTTGTTGCTTTTTCGTGACTGTAGTGAAGATATTGAGAAAGTTAAGTAAAGAAGGGTTTTGTTTTTGTGGTTTTGAAATACTTTGTCATTTACTTTACAGAAAATGGCTGTCTGTACATAGTGATGGATTACTGTGAAGGAGGAGACCTATTTAAAAAAATAAATGCCCAGAAAGGAATCCTGTTCTCTGAAGATCAGGTAACAGCAAACTGCTGCTATCGTGTTTTGTTGCAGGATTCTTTTTCACGAATTTTAAATTATTTTGGTTCAGGTTATAGGTGTGGTTGCTTAATCTAAAAGGAGATTCTCAGATAGTCATTCTTGTTGCCATTGATCAGTGTAGTATCTTAAAAAAACCAAACCAAAACAGAATCAAACAAAAAAACCAACTGCACAAAAAACAAACAAACAAAAAAACCCAAACAATAAAAAACCACCAAAAACCCAGAAAGAAAATATAGCTGGAAGTCCTGGGTATGTTACTTGAGATTTTGTCTGTATGTGTAAGATGCTTTTAAAAAAGTTGGATCTCTTGTGAAGTAAACCAAATCTGAGACATGAAAAATACTGAAAGACAACATGAATATTCTTCAACCTTTGAAGTAATGTTTTTAAATATGTAATGGCATAGGATTTTTGTATTGTAATACTGATTTTCATATGTCATAAGTATAAAATAATATACTGTGTAAGTGTAATAATATGAAATATGGAAATATGGAGTTGGCATCATCAAAAGTTCATTTTGCCATTAATAAAAATTTAATATTCTGCTGATATACTTCCAGTACATTTTCTTATTCCACAAAACTGGTTATAAAGTCATTTGTAGTGAAAGAGAAGTGGGAGAGTTTGGAATAAATGAGAGGATTTTAGGTACAGATTTTATTAAATTAAGTAAAAATAAGTTATGTAGGGTTCAGGGTGGGGTTTTTGTTAGGACTGACATGTTTCTTTGTTTATAAATTGTTTCTATGCTTTTGTGTCTGCATCCAGTAGGATCTCAATTTACCGGGGATTGGAAAGCCTTAGTAGTATATTAGGTCTATTTATAGTATTTAGAAAACGGTATTCATGAAACATTTGGGATATAATTTGTAAAACTTTAAATTTTTCTCATTTGGCCTCACTTTTACAAGAAGGACTTCAAGTGGAAAAGTGAAAATTATGCCTTGCACTATACTATAATTTTGTCATGTATGTACTTCTAAGTAGTGAATGTAAAACTGTTATTCACGTGGCAAAGTTCTTGTCATTAGTCACTTCTTAAATTGTGATTTTTGCAAATTTACCAAAAAAAGAGTGTTGTTGGCTTGTTCATAATCTTCTAGTTAGATATTTGTGTCTTTTCTCATCAGAATCTACTTTGTAATATTTATCTTTTTAAGATAAGATGCACAAAGTTACTGTATGTAAAATAAGTGTTTGTGAGCATCAGTAGGGCTTTCTAGGACTCTTGGTCGATTAAATGAGTGCAAGAAGAGTTGTTGTATTGGTTACAGCAAAAGTACAATCTTAATTTGCAAGTTCCACATCTTAGGCATTTTAGCCAATCAAATCCACATTGCATACCTCTGCTAGGTTTATAATACATAATGAAAATATTAGTCTCAAGCTTAATATCAAATTTGGGTAATAAACATCTTTCATTAAAAGGTTTGCATTATAGTGACAATACTATTAAGTTTTTAATTATTCTATGGGATAAATGAAGCGGGTAAGGCGGGGTAAAATCCGTGGTTATAATTAAAAATCTGATTTGATAATATCTTGTAGGTGGGGAAGTTTTCAGATAAATGATGAAGCTGATGTTGTATTTTCTTTTGTGACTAGATTCTGGATTGGTTTGTACAAATCTGTTTAGCACTAAAACACATACATGATAGAAAGATCTTGCATCGGGACATAAAGTCACAGGTATGTAGGTGGCTATTTTTCAACTGAATTGTCTTTCCAAGTGATTGCATTCATATCTTGCTAGTTTGTTTATGGAAACATTTATAATACTGGAAACACTTCTTCAGTCTGCAGGAGATTTATATATTTGTACAAACAGATGAGTCTATTTGATGAAACTACAAGTGTTACTCATGTATTTATGTGTGGGGACAGAAAAGGTTGTTTGACAATGTGTAGTAATGTTTTCTCATTTTCATGAAGCAGGACTTGTATAAGTCTGGTGTTCCATAGTAGTCAATAACAATGACTTCAGGGGGATTAAATGATAGAAATTTTTCTTCTTCTCAAAACATGTAAAGAACAAAAAGTGTGCAATTGTATGAATATTTTAATTAACAGACTTCTTAACATTTCTATATCAAGAATATATTTTTAACCAAAGATGGAACAATACAGCTGGGAGATTTTGGAATCGCCAGAGTTCTGAACAGGTAACTCCTTTTTGATGCTGTTTTTCCTCTGACTTAATTTAAATTTCTTTGATCGAGGAAAACACAATCTGTGCCCTTCATGTGAGTTAACCAGTTAACATCCATCCTTATTCTTTTCTTAGTACTGCAGAGTTGGCACGCACTTGCATAGGAACACCGTACTATTTGTCGCCTGAAATATGTCAGAACAAGCCTTACAACAATAAAAGGTACTAATAAGGATTTTATTAAACATTTTTGGTAAAAAGAAGAAAATTAGTTCTTTTAGGAATCTAAAGCTGTTCTAATCAAATGATGGTGAACATCTTTTAGTTTGTCTCTTACCCAAGTAGGTACTGAGCTTCACTGTAGAAGTGGGATCTTAGTAGATCTGCCGTAGAAAGTAATGTCATGGAGAGGTGACTTAGCTTAATGCTCCAAGTTCTAGATCTGTTTGTGTTCTTAATTGTGCCTCTACTTTTTTCTTACTTGCACACTGGTTGTTGTGCCTTCATTTATGCACTACCAATGTGAAACTCTATGAATGATGAAACACAGTAATTTGATTATCTAAGCACATGATGTGCACAGATGGGTGGCTCAGCTTGCTCCAGATAACAAAGCCTACTGATACCTCGCTTACACCTTTGCTGCTCTGGCAGCGGCCTGTACCTGGTAACAGTGTCCTCACTGTAATTAACTGGCTTTTAGTAAGTTACCCTTCCACTGCACTAAGCTGTTGCATTCATTGCTGTGAACGCCTAACACTAATTTCAATTGATTTCCTAAAAGATGAAAATTGTTACAATTCCTTGCCCTTAATTTCTTTTACATGGGATTTATTATCCAATGGTGTTCTAACCAAATTCTGTAATGAGCGAGGGTAAGGTTAGTCACTGCTGAACAGAGTAAATTGACTTTGAGAATTGTATTTGCAGAATTAGGTGATGAGTTTTGTTTGGTTTTTGTTTGTTTAATTCAAAGACCTCAGGAAAATGTATCTATTTAAACAAAAGAAGCCTTTGTCCATATTTTGTCTAATTTCTGTGGCTGAGATGGTTCAGATGAAAAGTTCTAAGTTGGAAGCCAAAATAGCATCATCATCTGGTTTTCAGTGTGGCCTTATTTTGGTTGATGAATTGGTTTTGGGGTTCTTTTCCCTTGGGGTTTGCAGGGTCAAAGAAATCCATACAGGGGAGCTTGTGCACACTCAAAATCCACCGTTTTCCTCTTCAAAAACAGACTTCACAGATATAAGTTACTTGGCAGTGTTACTTAGAACTAAGTTTTAAAGTATGTTCTTTTTGCTTTAGTGATATCTGGGCCCTTGGTTGTGTTCTCTATGAAATGTGCACACTTAAACATGCGGTGAGTAGAAACTTTGTGTGTCTATAAAGGAGTAGTGATTTCAAACAGAATTTATTTCTGATGTTACACAGATATATTTTAGTTGATGAAAGGCTTTCATGGTAGCTGTTTGAAAATTACCTTCAGCATTTTCGTCTGCACTTCTTGTGCCAACCCACATTTTTCATTGGTGTTTTGTTTCATGCCAGTCTCTCAGGTATCTTGGCACTTTTGTTTTTAATGGATTGCATTAGCTGAAAAAATTGTTAGGTGTTGTAATAAAGGATACTAGGAATAGTGGGGGATTTTTGTGGGATTTTTTTTGTTTGATTGGTTTGGGTTTTTTTGGTATGTTTGTTTTGGTTTGTTTTTTTTTCCCAAAAAAGCTTGAATTCATTGGAAGCTTTATTGAAAGTCTGAATTTGGATTCAGCTTTTTTGCAGATGGATTAATGTACTTCTGTTTAGAACAGGAATAGTGCTTAGAAAAAAACTCCCAAGGGGGAAGACTTGCCTTTTTCCATTTTTTTCTTCTCTCTATGTGTATGTGTAGTTGGAAGAGTATGTCTTCATCATCCAATTTTCACTTAGGACGGGAAGACATTTTTTTTTCTATCCTGTTTTGGATTTTTTCATGGATTTTTTTTTTGTTTGAGACTTCTTAGTAGCCATTTTTATTAAAAGAAAAAGGTTATAACAACATGCAAATGGAAAGAAATATTTTCAAGGAATAAGGATTTAATTTGATTTCAAGCTTTTGTAATTTCTTCTTGCTTAGTCTTTTATGTGGCAACAATGTTGACAATGTTGAATTTCTGAGAGTTGATGGCAACAATTTGTTTTCTGTAAACTGGGTGATAGGAATTGTTTTCTTTTAATTGTACAAAGGAATTGAAATGGTGCCCTCTGTTTCCTGAGCTTAAGCTGAAGTCTGAGCATTCTCTTGGATTTCACCCTGAATGAGTGCGAATACTTTACATTCTTTCATTTGAAATGGGGGTTTGCTAAAAAAGGCAGAAGGCATGTGGTAGTTCTAAGTCTTTGGAAGAGGAGATCAAGCAGATAATTATTTTTTCCTTAGTTGTATATCATTGTCAGTCTAGATCTGGAGGGAAATAATTACTTGTTAGCAACATTTATGTCTCTATGGTATGAAATACTATGTATTGTGATGCATTTTTAATTGGAATTTTAATTGGCATACTTGGCAACAGATTATTTTGAACTGCTGGTGTTGACCTTGAAACTGTATATGTTGAGGCAAAGGAAGGTGCATTGTTAGTTTGTTTTCCTTGTCATCTGTATGTGCAGCCTTTCATGTGGACAGACAATAAGAAATACGTAATAACTGTGTTCTTCCTTGTGTGATATAGTTTGAAGCCGGTAACATGAAGAACTTGGTCCTGAAGATAATCTCTGGACCTTTTCCTCCTGTGTCTATGCATTACTCCTATGACCTACGTAACCTGCTGTCACAGTTATTTAAAAGGAATCCTAGGAATAGACCATCAGTAAACTCCATATTGGAGAAAAACTTTATAGCCAAACGGGTTGAAAAATTTCTCACACCAGAGGTATGGAGTTAATTTTGATTCTAATTTTGCTAAAAACATCATAGGACTTTCCTTTTTCTTTATTCTAATGTTAATATATTACGTGGAAAACTGGAGTAATGGTGTTCTCTAGAGCTCTTATAGAAAGTGTCAGTTGAAGAAAAAACAGTTTTACCATGAACTGTAAACAAAAGCCTCAAATTATTAAGTGTTTGGTAGTTTCCATAAGTAAATCTAAAGTGACATTTTCTGAAGTGCATTGTTTTGTGTGTTTTTCTATATTGTGAGGAATCATGACTGAGATGATTTGTTTAGTTATACATCTTTTCATAAAATGCTGTTGTCAATGATTTCAGCATTGTTGCTGTACAGAATTTCTTCAATCCGTTTTTTTTTTTGTAATTTGGAATGTCCTGCTTTTCTGGAAAATAATGCTAAGTAAAATCATCTAAATTTCTTGAGGTTTCAATGTATCATGTATATACCCTCAAAGAAGTTGTTTCCTATTCTGTTTAGAGTCTATTCATATAATTTGATATCTAATAATGTCCTTTGAATATAAATTTAGTCAAAAGAGATCAAGTAAATAATAGTACTTATATGAGGTAAATAAATACAGAAGAGAAAGGACATGGAGGAAGTGCAGTATAAATAATGCTAATGGATTCTAGCTCACAGCTAAAAAAAAGTCATGAAAAGGCCATATATAATTGGAATTTCTATTGTGTTGAAAACTTGTAAACTTTCAGCTTACTTCAGATTGAAGTCCCAAAGAAAGGTAAAATTCAGAAATCTTTAAAGATAAATTTGTTCTAACATTTGCAACAGTAGTAGTTTGATCTGATTTTATTTCCAGTAGCTGGAATGGATATGAAATTTTTATTTGGAGTTAGTCAGTCAAAGTATAATTAATAATAGACTGTCACCAGATAGTGATACTAATTTGTCCTAGATTGAATATGAATACTTAGCTGGTGTGTCTGACTTAGAGGTGCTATCTAGTCCTTAAAACAAACAAACAAAGAAAAACTCACACAGAAAGCACCTTTTACTAAATGTATCAATCACTGGTACATGCATATTCAGCTGGAGGTGACACAGCTGTAATGCTTACTTTCTTTCTGTATCGTTCATGGCTAGTGTGTTTTCCTCTGTTTTCCTTAGTCTAAGCTTAAAAGTTATTTCATAGTTGACATCTTCAAGATGTTGCAACTGTTGCTGAAATCCTTAATCTTAAATATCAGGAAATCAGTTTTCCAGTTTTATGTAAATTCTTTCTTAATCTTCATAGTTATTAAGTTGCATTAAAAAGTGGATCTAAATTAGCATCAATTTTTAAAAAGAAGAGGGGGCTCTTTGAGAGATACTGAAGAGTCAAGTTTCTTTTCTGTCAGTAAAAGTGTTATCATGGAAACATCATACTTCAATTGTTACAGCTTACCACTCAAATAAAAGCTTCAAGGTAACTGAAATACTATTAGTAGGAAACTGTTCTCATGTGTGACTTCTGGCTTACAGAATCTTTGATGCCAGACCCTACAGATTAAAAAATTGCTCTACTATCATGAGCAGAGTCCTAGGTTCTGCACTTTGGTTCTCGTGATGGTTTTTTTTCAGGTTTAACTCCTCAGCATCCATTGTAACTGACTGGTAGACTCTTTAAGAAATCAAAGGGATCCGGGTAGTTCAAGATTCTGTAAAGATTATTCCTGAACTGACACTTCTCATTTATCCTTGCTGTTCTTCCTTGAATATTTTTCATTTCAACTATGTAGGTTTTCAGGTGTTTGGGTCAGAACTACCTACGATATTTAAGATGATGGCCTATTAATATTTGAATATTCTTTGTCTAGTCTCAAATTTTTCACCCCAGTAAGACTGCTTTCCATATTTTATTGTGCTAATGTGATATGCCTGACAGCACACCATGTATTTTTTTTTCCAGATATCCACATATGTGGTCATCTTCCCATCTAGAAAAGGATAGCAACACTTTAAAACTGCAAACATTTTAGAGGACTGTTTTTTTTGACACAGGCTGTATGAGAAATTGAGGTGAACTTTGGCAACTACTCAGAAATCTAAAATGAATTATGCAAAAAAATTGCGTCGATGCTCACATTGACTTTCTTCTAGATTCTTAGCTAGTTCATAAATGAGATAACATGTGCCACTCAGAAGTCAGACTAAATTGCTTTTTAAAATTATTTGAATAATTATGCCAAAAATGTTTGAAAATACTCCAGCTTCATATTGGTGTTAGCAATACTAGATTGAATACATAAACTTTAGTACTCATTTTAATTTAATTTACAGTAAATGATATTAGTTAGATGCTTACTGCTAATGGCACACTTGTCTGAAAATGAGTTCTTCCTAGCTTTGGTCACAAGTACTGTTGACTAACTCTTCAACTTGTTTAGCTTATTGCAGAAGAATTCAGTCCCAAAATTTTCCACAAGTTTGGACCACATGCTTCACCAGGTGAGTTAGTGTCTACAGTGCTTTTGCTTTCAGCCCTGTCAAGATTGTGTATGTAGCTTTGTTCTTGTCCTGGGGTTTTTTTGGTGTATTGTTATGCCTGTCTGTAGAATTTTCAGGGAAAAAAGAGAGAAGAAGAAATTTCCTCCCCTTACCTGGGGAGCGGGACATATGTTGGGTACAAATAAGGCAAATACAAACTATGGGCCTATAATATATTAAGTGTACTGTTTCCTCTTGCAGTATGCTACACTTCCAAAATTTAAGGAGGCAGTGCAGACTGCAAATAATGGGACTAATTCATATGCTGTGATTGTATGACTTACTTTTACCCCTTAGTAATGACAAATGGCTAATGAGAAGTATGATTTCTTCAAAAAAAAAAGTGGGAAATTCCATTAGAGATTCCAAGATAAAGCCCTGGCTTCAGTGTAATTCAGTAAAATTTCTGCTAGTGGTAACAAAATAGATTAATTTTATCAAGATGGTCTTACTTCATTTTACTGCATTAGTTTGCCTTTTTTTCCTCCTAGATTTCCTTCCCAATTATTTTATTTCCCTGTAATTACTTGATGCTCTGGCAAGTGCTTTGGTATCTTTTGATAATGTTGCTGTCCACCCATTCTGTTGTAAGAGCCCTGCTAACACAGAATCAAACCCACAATATTGGTGTATATTCAGAAACTCTACAGGGAAAACGATGTCCCTGAAGGCTGCTGAAGCTCTTCCAGAACTCTTCTTCTGCTGACATTAGCATTGCAGGTTTCAGTCCAGTGTTGTTACTGGAGACAGATCTGTCTCTCCTTTTTATTAGGAAGCCTTTTCCCTGTGTGCATGACGACTGTACAGTAAAGCAAGGCAGCTGAAATAAGCATCAGTTATCCACCTTGAAGGCTTAAGATTTAAAGGCACAGGAATTGTTTTCTTCTATTTGTTATCAAACATCAAATTTAGACAGGCTATTTTGGACAACTGGATATTATACATCAGCTCATGTGAATGAAATATTAGCAGTTTGTTACGGGTTCAGGAGGATGGCCATGCACAAAAAACCTGAAACCCAACTGTGACTGCAAAGCAGATTTACTTTTATGACTAGCAGTAGCAAATAATACATACCAACCCCTGGGTTCCTGAAAAGCCTCTGGGCAGGAGAAGGAACGAGCTTGGTGCTCATGCAGGAGGGCCAGGCAGGCAGTGCACCTTCAGGGCATCCCCTGGATTGACACAGTGTGCATCCTGTCCTTCTCGCCCCTCCACCCCAGAACCACACCTCATAGCTCCTCCTCAGGAGTGGGATTTTTCCAGTTACGTCATCTCACGCGTGGCCAGTGCGTGAGATGAGGCCATAAGGCTCATGACACCTCTGTACTTACAACATCTCCATTGTGCATTGTGCCTCTTTCACGGGTTAAGTTCCCACCAATTGACCAATACATCGTTTCTCTTTTAAGGGTCAGGTTCCCACCAGTTAAACAGTAAAGTTTTCTTCATTGTCTTGTTGATGTGCACAACAGCAGACCAAATATGACAGGGCCTTAGACACAACTTTGGTCCCTGACACACAGTTCATCCATTTTTCTCCAGTTTTACTGTTCTAAGACTTTGGGAAAGGGAAGTATGATACAGTGGCCAGCCTGGATAGCTCAAACCCAGTTTTTTTTTTTATTGTGGGTTTTTTTCTTCTCAGCTAAAAGACCAGTTCAAGAACAAACACTGACTTCAGTTGCACCAGCTCAGAAAATTACCAAACCTGCTGCAAAATACGGAGTGCCTTTAACTATCAGGAAGTCTTGTGGTGCACCTAAAAAGCCTAATGAGAAGAAGCAATTGACTAAAACTAGACAGGTAAGAAGCTAAGTTAGTTAAACTGAACTGGTTTGTTCAAACCTTATTTAAATGCTATAAAAATACTATGCCTTGCTTTTCAAAATGTCTTGGTATGTGGACATGCCTCATGCACCTGCAGAGAAAGTAGAACTAGTAGTTTAAATGCGTGGCTTGCTTCATTATTGATTGTTTGTTTAGTTGGTTTTAATATAATTTTTATAAACCCTTTCTTTAGGTTTGGGTTTTTATTCTGAGGCTGTTACATGTGTGCATTTTCATTTGCTTTGTTGGTGTTAACCACTCTTACAAACGTTGGAAGCCTGTCAGGTATACCAAGATCATTGACACTGGATAAGAACCTTTGCACCTTTTTTCCTTGTTCCAAAATAATTCCAAATTCTCAAAATATGCAAACTTTTTCTAGCCATTTTACAAAGTGTTGTCAGCCAGAGAAACTGTGTAATTGGAAGAGGAGTTTCCCAGATTTAATTCCATGAGCTTAGGACAAAGTTTTCTGTATACTTTCCTAGAGTACTTCTGATCTTTCTTCCTGTTTTCTTCTCCGTATTCTTTATTACATGAAACTTTTGTTCTCTCTCTCTTTATTCCATTAATTACTGCGTAGTCAGGAGTTGTTTATGCTACACCTAGTTTTGAGCTATATGCACATGCCAAACAACTAGAAACCAAGAGGCTGCCATTTCAGCAGGAGAACTAGTTCAGATTTTCTTCTGAATAAATGGTGGTGGTGGTGTTGTTGTGGGGTTTGTTTTGGGGTTTTTTTCCCTCTCCCATTGCACTTCAGGGAACATAATACTAAGGCCTCTATTCATCTGTCAAAGTTGTAGGTGGATAGAAAATTATCCTTGAGATACAAATTATCCATGAGGTTCATTAGTTATCAGAGGTTTAAAGAAAAGCTTATTGATCACACAAGCCTTGTTGGCTTGTGAAACACAGTTTGAAAAAGCAAGAAGGGAGAGTGCAGACTTCTTGTGTGTCCTTATGAGCTCGTGAGGTTTATGTGTTTTAAGGCTTGGTTGCACAGCCGTCTGTTGGTCTTTGTCATGGGTTTCACCAGCCAGCATTGATCCAATGTGCCCAGAGACTTAAGGTGGCAGGGGAGAGACTGAGGAAATACACTCTTCCTGCATGGAAGGAGTCAGTAATGCTCCTATTTTAAGACAGTCTTTGTGTGAATTGTACCTAGTGATAAGATGTGGGATAGAAACAATGGCTACAATTTAATATAAATTTTCTTCTCTGAGTCTGAGCTTACAGCTCTCAGCTGGCTTTTCAGAGGAGCATGTAGCAATCGTCTCCTTTATTTAGTAATATTACATTAACATTATAGTATTGCAAGTCTCCAAAGGTTTCCAACTTCTGCAATACTTGATTTTAAAGTACCCATTTGACAGGATTGTGTGTTGTCAAAAGAAAATGCTATGAAGCTCTATGTGTTCTAGTACGGTCAGAAAAAAAAGCTTTAAAAGTAACGATGGCTTTTTTGAGAAGATTAGCATAAACTGCAAATTTTATTTACTATAGCTGCTGCTTTAGCAGGTAGTCAGTGATGACTGTGTTGTCATAGGTAACAAGAACCTTAGTTAGAGTTAGACCCAAGCAAAAGACCCTTGGATAACCTACCAAATCTTTTCTCCAAATAAGAGAACCTTAATATCTAGGCCCCCTCAAGGAGTTACTATAAAGAAAATATTGTAATGAAGAGTGACACTACCAGAGAAGAAAAATTAAGACAAAACAGATTTAAAAATCACTGCCTTCAGCTTTTGAGACAGAACTTTTAGTACAGGATGAATAAGTACCCCTAGATCCTATCAGTGCTTTTCACTTCAAACCTCCTGAATAAACAAGTATTTTAAACCTCATTTAGTGCACAGTCAGTTGTGACTTTAAGAAAATGTTTTCTAGTAGAATTTTTCTCTCATTCTGGCATCGTGCTGTCTAATTTGAAGTTTCACCTTTTATGTAGGCATTTCCAACTCCAGTGAAGAAAATTATTCCAGTAGAAGAAAGGAGGAAAATGTTTGAGGTATCTTGAAATCATGTTTTCAAACTGAGCAAAGGCCAGGTCCACAGCAAGAATGACAAAATACAACCTTCAAACCTTTCCTCCTTATCTTTTTTCCCAAACGTTATATAGCAGTTTTTTTTTTTTTTTTAAATCTTCATGGACATGCGCCAGCAGTTGGAGCAATAACCCATCTTGACAGAGACTTGACAGAGTAATGGCTCAGTAATAAATAACAAATTATATGCTTATTTTTCAGGAACCTTCAAAAAAGAGAAGGTTAGAATTGCCTGAAAAAGAAAAACGCCAGAGAGAGCAGGTAGACAAGATTCTTCAGATTTTTCTTTATTCCCCCATAGTAATTTTAATGAAGTATCTTGTGGTGTGCTGTGTAAGAAGATGCAGTAGTTCAATTTTCCAGTTCCTTAACATGTTGAATCCTTACACATTGCAGATCAGTTTACCGAAGGCAGATGAAATGAGAAGATTGGAAAAAGAAAGGGTAACATATGTTTAAAATGTGTTAAGAGTGAAGTTCAATTTTTACTAGCGGTTCCTTGAATTTTGTTTTCCTGTATTGTTTTCTCCTTCAGATGGAACGAATAAACAGAGCCAGGGAACAAGGATGGAGGAATGTGCTTGGTTCAGGTGGAAGTGGTGTTAAGGTTGGCAGCAGATGCAGAAATGTGGTGCAGTCTGTTTCCCCCACCTTTGATTATGTGGAATGGTCTTATGTTTTCAGAAAGATCTGCTCTTGGAGGTCAACTCTTGGGGCTGCCCATTATTAATCTATGGATAATTTGAGAGAAACTCTAACAGGTCCTCCCTTGCCTTTTGGAGATTGTATTCAATTTTCATTTTTAATGTTTCCTAAATTTCTGAATCTCTTCTCTTTCTGCCAGTAATGGTTTTCATGCACCACTTTCTTATTTCCACACCTGCTTTTGCTACTTTTACTGTGCTGACTGTATGCATGAACAGCTTTTCACATTCTAGTTTGTTCCTGAATTTTTTTGTTTCCAGGTTTTCATATTATAGTAATGGACTTCTTTCCCAGTGTTAAGCACTTGCTTCTAAACAATCCTTGTTATTTAGCAACATAAGTGTTTCTATATATTGATAAGATGTTCAGGAGGGGGGTAAAAAATTTGGAGTAAATCTAATTTTTTTTGAATGCAGTGTGCTGTTTAGCCGTTCACTTTGTGCATAATTTAATCTGATTCCTATGACAGTTTCTTTTTCCCTGTTTGTGCATGTGATAGTTTAATGGAAACATAGCTGGCCTGGAAACATAGTCTCATCAAGTTAATTGAATGTAAAGGTCTGGGTACTTTCATCAGACAGAGCCTGTGCGGGAATTTAAGTAGTGCTATGGTGTAAATCTATCTGCCAGTAGAAAGTAGATTGAAACACAGGGATTTTTTGTGGTGGTAGTGAGTCTTACAAAAATACTACGCATAAACATGTTTAGTAGGGTTTTTGTAAGCAAACTGTGACTGAGCAATAAAGTCAAAATGTATAGAGGTTTTATTGCTCCTTGTACAAAAATGAGGAATACACAAACACTGACCAGGTTTCAGTAGCTGCTTATTAAATATTTCATTTCAAAATAGATATCATCTTTGGATGTATGACACACACCATATAAGTAAAGCTTAAATATAAATGCAAACTTAAGCATACCAGACTTTAAGAACTACGAAGTGCTGATTTAATGAAAAAAAAAAAAAAATTGCCTCCTAGGTTGTCCTCCTCTCTCTCAAGATCAAACTGGCAGGCACCAATACAGGCTCTCATACAACATTACATGCATGCATCCTCACATTTGGATGAAAGCTGCATGTGTTCCTGAGCACTGTGGGGTTTTTTTAACTTAGAGAGTTTTACTGTGGACGTGTGAAGTGTTATATTGTACCTACAGCTGCATTGTTATCTGTATTCTCAGTTATCTAGGGAAACCGAGGTCCAGTGAATGTGTCTGTTTTCACCAAGTGTCAGTGGTGTAAAACATCATGGCAGACACGTGGAAAAAATCATTGAGATAGCTTCTTCAAATTGTATAGTTGAGTACAAATCTTACTGCAGGCTGCTAGTTTATCATCATTCCAGGTTTCCATATACTATTGTAGTATTCTTGACTTAATTATCTCTTTCCTTTCTCCAGCATAAAAGCGGTATATCCAGCAACTCCCTGACAGTGCTGTTGAATAGCATTGTTCAAGCTTTCTGATAACACAAGCCATACAGCATCTTACGAAGGCACAACAGGGTCATGCACTGCATGATTTTGTCCTCCTGTTTTCTTTTTGGGTTTATTCTGGCACCTGTTTCTGAGGAAAAGTAGGGAAAGAGGTGGCAAGTGTTTGGCTTTGGGTTTGTGGTTCTAGCAGGGTTGTAACTGTTCTCCAGACTGTTGATGAGCACCTGCTTCATATCCTTTGCCCAGAGACTGATCATAGTATTTCTTTAGATTTTGGAAACGGAACTCTAATAATGATAAGTGAAACCTTGAATAGTGTCTAAAGTAATACTTTTCCTTCTGTTTGTAGAAACTATAGTCTTGTATAGTTATTTTTATTCAGGCCAACAGTATACCTGCATATTTGTTTGAATGCCTGGATTTAGTACTCTCATCTGGCTTATGGGGAGCTATTGATGGCCATTGAACAACTGAAACTCAGAATGTGAGATAAATTCCATTTTCAAAGATAGTCTCAAGAACTTCTAAATAGGCAATCTTAAACCTATCACATCTGTACTCACCTGTTTGAATTTATATTAAATACTTCAGACCACTCTGGAAGGAAGATTTGACACTGTTGTTAAAACAAGTTCCATAGATTTACTACCATGGGCTATTTGACTGCGTCCCCCAGGCGTAAAGAGAATGTTTTTATGCATGTGCTGACAACCTTAACCTTGTTTTGCCAGTTTCACGTTTTCTGCATCCATCCTTGGCTACTACTGTACACAGCTGCTTGAAACATTATTTTTTTCATTATTTTCACATGAAAATTCTGCAGGAATTCTAATGCTTTGAGGATGACAGGGATAATTTGCATAAAGCAGTAGCCTGTAGTAGGTGTTCCCCTGATCTGAGCTTTAGTAGAGAAGCATCTCAATTCTAGTGACGGAAATCAAGTTATAGGTTGGTGGCAATGGGGGTTCTCAGATAAATCTGCACTTAGTGCCATTCAGCAAACTTAGAACTGTGCTCAACTATTTCCAGCTTCATGAAAAAATAGGTGTTTGGCTACAATTCACTTGTTAGTACTTCAGTTGGAATTATATCACTTTTTTTGCTAAAACTTTGATTTTTGCCAGGTAATATTGTCTATCTCTGTTTACACTTCAGTGGAGTTGTTATCAATGACTTCCAAAATGTGTGACAGATGGCTCATGTATAACTAGACTATTTTTAGAGGAAGCTAAAATGGTGCTTTATTCCGGACTGATAAAAAAAAATAATTTCTCTATCTTGTGATTCGTTAAAATAGGGCCATGCCAGGGATAAAACTAGGACCAATTTAGAATTGTTGCAGAATATGTTACTATTATTACTTTGCTGAAGAGGTAAAAATTTGAAGAGCCTATTAAAACCAGTATTTGAGATTTCCACCTTACCCCTTTTGGTTTCCAGGCACCATATTATGTCGGTGGAGGTGGTGTTGGTCCTTTTCCTGTGTCTTCTAGAGGACGCTATGAACACTATCATGCTATTTTTGACCAGATGCAACAGCAAAAGGAAAACGTTAGAGTTGCTGAAGAGAGGGAAGCCAGATTGAGGGCAAAACTACAAGACCGAGGAGTTGTTGAACGGTATGGCTACCTTCCCTTAGAAGTTACATGTGTTCTGCTTTAGATCAAAGTAATGAAAGTTACTATACGTATTTATCTACAGAGGAATTTCACCTGGAACACGTCCAGGAGTTCCTAAGGGACCTGCAGGTCATCACCATTTACCTGATGTTGGTGCAGTTAGGAAAAAAGTGAAAAGATTGAAGGAGGTGTCTAAACAAGCCAGTGCAAACAGGTTGGACTATGATAATCCATGAATCTGTCCCTACATGTTAGAGTCTTGTTCTGTGTCTGGTTTCATTTAGTAGTTGGGCATGTCTCAAAATTACCTCTATCCATTGGTATTGTGCTGTCTGTTTGTGTGTGAGTTCCTCACAGACCACAATTCTTTTAGAGCCAATGGAGACCTTGGCTTTCCAATAACAGAAAAAATAGTTTACTAAGCAGATGTACCTAAAGAAGATTTCAGACAAAATTCAATTCTTGGCTTAATGTGGTTGCAGATAACAACATAAGCTTCCTCCTTTGCTTTGTTCATCGTTCCACTTTTTGTGTTACCTGACAAGATGCTTCCTTCTCCCATCATATTACTCTTCCTGCCTTCTCTGCACCTAAGTGTTTGACTCTGTAGTACTGGAAAATGTCTAGAATGATCCCAGAATTGTTAGCTCCTTTTTATTGATCAGTGGAAAATTTCTAGGAGCTTTTGTCAATGAGATGTGAATGCCAGGTGCTATAATGGTGTGCAACTTCTAATTCGGTATTCAAATAGTGAATTAGAAGATCTAATTCTAATTACTGTAAACAGGGTATTTTTTGTATATAAAAGGATTGTAAAGAAATACTGGGTTTTTTTTATGTTGTCACTCTTTCAGATAGCTTCTTCAAAACTTCTTTGCTCTCCTTTAGATCTTGTAATATTGCCCAAAGAACTGTATTCGCAGTTGTGACTAGTAAATGGGAAAATACCATTTTTCTGGAGGTTTACTACTGTGAACATTATTAACTGAACATTTCCTAGAGGGACAAATTTTCTCCCTCATTATTTAAACTTCGGCAGAGCCATTTATCTGTTCCGTGGAGGAAGAAGTAAATGGAATTAATGTGAGGAAAAGGAAGTGGCCAAAGAAACCATTTGTTCTTGTAAACTAAATTAATTCAATTTTATGTTCTAATATAATATGTACTTGCAATCTTAGATTTTTTACTATTTTAAAATTTGCAGCAATAACATACATCGTGCTTAACACTGATACTACAATTCTGAAAGCTCCAAATTATATTTTATATTCTTCATAGTGTGTTGGGCTGTTGTGAGATAATTAAAACTCTTCCTGATACAACCCCGTACTGGAAGGTATCTTTTGCCAGCTGTATTTTAATGTATTTCCTCCTCTATTTATTCTCAGTGCTTTGCACGAAGCACACAATCCCCAAGTCTTGCCTAGATTAGGAAACAATTTGACTCGTACATTTGAAAATATTAGATGATACTTGTCTACACCTGGATAAACTGTTTTAAATGTATTAAAATTGAGAGAAACTGTAGCACAGTGCTGCAAATTATAAATGACATGAAGATCAGGAAGAGAAACCAATTCAGTATTTCTCAAGTACATGAATTCAGAAACATTCAATGAAAACACTGTGCAGAAGTTTCAAAATAGATAGAGATTGGGGGTTTTTCTGTTTATAAACTGGATTACTGTTAGCCTTAAATTGAGGTGCTGTTTCTTAGCATATTAAATGTGTCAAGAATTTGTATTTTACCTAGAAGCAATTTTATTATCATAGCCAGCCTAGCAGTATTTCTGTCCTGTACTTTATTCTTTCAGCTGGAGGCAAAATAAACGTTCATGATGTTTCACTCAAAGAAAAAACTTAAATAACAAGAACTTTGTTAAAGATAGTCCGTTTAGAGCAGATATTGAAGAAGCTGAGAAATCTTCAAGTTGAGATCTTTCTGATTGTACTACCACTAATGTAAAGCTAAATATATTCAGTATCAACAATCTTTAAAAATAGTCTCGGGCAGAAGTGCAGCCCAGAAGAAATCCAGCTGAAATGATTTAGCAAGATTAATCACTCAGCTTTAGAGTAAGAAAAAACATTTTCATTAAATGTTCATAAAATGTTGAAATATGTTCATAAGATGTTCCTGTGAATTTGGTTTGAGACAAATAGGGCTGTCTTCATTTGGGTTTTTTTAGAAAGCACCTCTCCTCCAACACTGTAAGGTTCATGATATGTGACAAACTTCAGCTGCATGACAGGGGTTTGCACAGATTTCACTATCCACCAACTGAGCTCATATGTAATTAAAAGGTAGAGTGAAAATCTTGTAGTGAGTCAAATATGTGTATACAACGTGTTTCTTTACCAGTAACACCTGTGTGGATTGTCTTGCCGTTTCAGAGGAGCTACAGTGTTTGTTTTATTGTATCAAAGTGGTTTTATCTTTGTCTTCCTTTCAACAAATTGTAGCATATGGAAAAATTTTCATTTCTTTGTTGCTTTGGGGACGGAGGGGCAAAAAAATAAAATGCAAGGATTTTAATTAGCATACTAATTATTTATAAATTACTGGAGCTTCCTGAATTGCAAAATGTTTCTTTCTTTAACTGCCTCAGTTAAATGGATTATTGCTGTCAGCATATTCCAGTTTCCTCATATTGCCGAACTTAGTGCTCCTAAGTTAAAGGAGGCTCAGGGAACCTTGGAAAGGCCTCATCATTCTACCATTTCTAGAATATCTTACAGCATTTCTCAGTGTTTTGGGTTTTTGAAATACAAAACTTTTTTCAGTCTACTTCTAACGAATTTGTCAGAATCTGGTTCCTCTGTGATCTTATAAATGTACTTAGACAGTTGCAGGATGCTCAGTTATGGTAACCTGAATGTAGCCTTCTTGTCTTCCCAAGCAGGTGCCTGACCTGGGGTGAAACTTGTCAAAAAACAATCATCTTTTTACAGCTAATTCTAGAGTAGGAAAATTCCTTCACAGACCCTTTGAAAACAAAAAAATATCCCCCAAGATTCCGTAAAAGGAATTGCCAGAACACTCTGAGAATAGTAGCATCTTACTAATTCCCTAAGTGGTAGAAACTCTTACTGCAAATGTAGGACAGTTTTGAAAGACTGTCACAGTATTGACCTTACTGATTGGCTCATTTGATGAGTTCTTGCTCATCTCTGAAGGGAAATCTTGAAGGAGTCTACTTTTTCACAAATTACAACAGTAATGAAAGAAGCTGAGACATTTTCAAAAACAATCATACGAAGATTGTGTTTTGACATTCATTTTTGTTTTGATAACAAGAATCTGGAAGGACAACAATACAGTGTTCTGATTTTTTTTTTTATATAGTTGTTCTTACTTACTGAGCCTATTTTCCTCCATTTTGTGGAAATATGACTTGTATTTTGGCTGATGAAAAGCATTTTTTGAAGATGCCTTACTCATATAAAGTTACTTTTTTTCCCGTGTGTTCTAGTTAGATTAAGTGCGGGAGGGAAGGCAGTGGGGGTGGTGATGTTTAGAGTGTCATATTTCAGAGACTTTCATCTTGCTGTGTTGAAATTACTCAGGCAAAAAGGATGGATAGCTGCAGATAGAGCAAAGCAAGTTGAAGAATTCTGGCAACGAAAGAGAGAAGCCATGGAAAACAAAGCTCGAGCTCAGGGACACATGGTATGAAATCTGGTCTTCCTGTGTATGTTACTATTTCAGCATGCTTTATGAGTCTTCAAAGTAGCATCCTAAGTGAAATGCCGACTAAATATTTTCCTTAAGTTTTAAAAAAGAGAGAATGGGATATAAGTTTTCTGCATTTTGTTGCTAATTTTAATAAAACATAAGATAATCATACAGTACATTTCTCATTACTTTAAACTTATTAACATAGGAAATTATTTCTGTTTGCATGTGTCTAACTTGCTATTGTGAATTTTAGAAAATTAATTTACATTTTTTTCTCTTTATACTTTTGAGTCTTGGTTAAAATCACACTTTGTGTTATACACTAGCTTGAACCTAGAACGAGGTTTGATTAAACTGATACAGCTGATGATCACACATAGTAATGTGTTCTAGGAAAACACATTCTGCTTATTGAAAAGGTATTACAAAGTCATCTGTATTTATCAATGTTGGCCGTTATAAAACCTTTACTCTTTAGAAATTAAGTAGAAGATAGTGTCATAAAATGTTCTTTATGCTTATGGTTGTAAATTCAATATTCTTTTAGGAAGTTTGTTTAAAACATATTGGAAATGACTGTGTTTTGATAACATGGAGGGTTTTATTTTTTGAGTGCTTCTCTGCACTATTCATATGCAGTTGAGTGACAATATCTTTGTCAGCTGCTGAAATTAAACTGACTGTGCTGGAGTAGCAGTGAGACAAGGCCAACTGCAGATCTATAGGAGCATCTCCTGAGTTATACTTGGTAATCAGATTATAATTTACAGCCAGGTCTTAATGTCAGGGATTATTTCACTCACAGTAAGCAATTCTCAGGTACTTTGATTCACTGCTTTTTCACTTAGATTAGTATATATGTTTTAAAATATGAGTCTTCCTCTCTAGAGTTATTGTTCTGTTTTTTAAAACCTTAAAGACCAGTAAATAATTTTGAAAAAAATAAGCAATTTTTGTTAAGACTGCCTCTTCTTGAAAAAGTCGTTAGTAGTACCTGCTTCCATTTTGTTCTTGACTTTGTTGGCATTGATATAAATGTACAAGATCAGTTAGTTCAAGATACCCAACTGTTCAAGTTAATGTTTCTCAGTTTTCTCTAATGTGTTCAATGAGCCTGAATGTTTCCATCTTAGATGGCTCCTGTAATAAAACAGGGACATTACTGAACAGCTAAAAAAGTACCTTCCAGGTGCTTCAAACTTATTACTTGAAGCCAGGGTACAAAATCCATTCCTGGATTTGCCATTGAAAGCAGAAGTTATCAGCAGCTTCCTTCTATTTGTGCAGGACTATAATTTGACTAGCTGGCATTTGTTCTCATATAGGGATGGGACTGTTGTTTGGACAATATTGATCTGAAAGGAGAAATCATCAGCTAGTAGTCAGCCTTTTGTCTGATGACTGGCACTAATTTACCCAGCTTCTATTAAATATAATTGCTGTCAATTTTAATTTTCAACTGACAGTCTAAATTTGACTCAGTAGTTGAGTCAATGATACTTTCAGACATCTGGTTTTTAAGACAGCTGCTGACCTAATTTGCTGCCTCACTGTAGCTGCGTGACATTGCAAAACATGAGTCCTGGTCTTTGAAAATTTTAATGTAGGCAGATGAGTAAAATTAACAATCTACAAAAAAGAAAATCAGTTCTGAAAATCTTGCTTCCAGTTTCTTTCTTAAAAGCAGTTATATAAATCAGTGATGGAAATACCTAAAATAACTTCAATGCTAGAACAAAGAACAATGAAATTCCTTCAATAGTGCCAGTAAGCTTTTGTAAAGCTCAGGAACATGCATTAAAAAGTTAAAAATAAAAACAAGTATTTTCTGAAAAGATGGATATGGAAAATATTCCTTTCCATTTTGTATGGCTTAATGCTGAAGCTGAAACCTGCGTTCGTGGAGCCCTCATGAATGTATAGGAACTACTCTTCCACAAAATGGTTCATTTAATTTGTTCTCTGGTCCCTTGGTCACTAAACCACAGAAGTGCAGTAATGTGCTATTTCCTTGAGCTATTGATTTTTCTCAATCTGAGGGATTATTGAGCCAGAATATTTGGATTCAGTGAATAACCTCAGTGGACTATTTACTTACTAATGGCTCTCTACACACAAGCATGAGAAAGCCAAAGCCTCTGGCATTTTATAAGGCAGAAGGTCTATCACATGTATGTATACTTGCTGTCTTTATTGCATGTTGCACTAACAAATCAAGGAATTTTTAACCTGTTCAGCAAAGATTTGTGGTATATAATTAGTAAAATAGTTCAGGTATTTTTTATTTTAATCCAAGCAGAAAACATGGAGTTAAATTATTCTTGTACTGTTCTGTACAGAACTTTCTTAATGGTTGAAATACTTTTGGTGACAGGTCACAGAGGACATCACATGAACCAAGTCTATACACTGCATGTGTATGAGACATTTAGCACAGCTTATTAGGTGTAATCCATATATTTAAGTGCTTTATTAGATTTTTGAGTAATCATTGTTAAAAAAGCTTCACCTAAGAACGTAAAAAGATTCAACTTTTATTTTAGGCTTGACTCAGCAGTGACAGAAATCCCAACCCTGTGCCACCATTTTTATATAATCCAGATATAGAAAACTCAGGCCCATCACATTTTAGGTTTTCTAACATAACATGAGAAAATCAGAATTGAAGGGAGAAGGCAACTATATTCTTAGAGCTCTTATCTCTCTCTCTTTGACTGCTCAGGCTTTTTAGTTACTGCTGTCATGTTTCATATAAATTAAAACAATGAAACAAATGAAAAAAAGTTATTGGTTAACTTCAGAACATCTGCAGATCTTTGATGGATTTGGTTTCTTGTAAGTGAACAGTTATTGGATAAAGCAGATAATTTTACTGCCCCAGCCACCTTAAATTTGATACCATTAAATGGCAAACAGGGTACACTGCAAAACGTGGCAGATACCTTTGGAGGCAGGTCCATTTCTGCAAGAGGAAGGAAATCCAGAAACAAGGAGGAAGAGGTATGCTTGCCGCATGTTTGCCACTTTGCTCATCACAAAAATAGCACTGTTTTGACCTTGACTGTGCCCAGTTTCCCTGCATGGTTCCATCTGTGTAATAAAATTAAAGGACTTTCTAAATTTCTAGGAAATAATTTACTGTTTATGTACAAAAGTTTGCGTGTGTTTAATTGTTTTGGTTTTAAAATAATCGAAATTATAATTCTCTACATAAGTCTTTCTCAGAGATGTTCTTGAATTTGATACATACCGGTATCACTATATCCTAATCTTGTGGTAAATACAGCCTTTCCTAGCTTTCAGTAATGTAAACTGTAGTTATAATTAATACTAGGAAACATGCATTCCAATTTTCTTTATTTTCATTACAGGAGAATTTTTCTGGAGCTTAGTAAATGCTAGTAAAGTGATAACAATAGTTTTGGGGAGTGGTTCACCCATCTTATTTTTTTGTGGAATCTGGTATATTTTAAGTTAACCATACTGGAGAGAGTTTCCATAGAGCTGAAACTTGTTTCATTTCTTTGCATTAGGAATATTTGGCAAGATTGAGACAGATCCGGCTACAAAACTTTAATGAACGTCAACAGATTAGAGCAAAACTTCGTGGAGATAAGGTTGGTTGAAAAATAATCTTAAATATTTATGGAACTTGTGGGGTGTATTTTTTTTTACCCTGGTGGAAGACTTTTGTTCTAGGCAGTTTTATATAGAGACATATATTTTAGACGGTACATATTGTGGAAAAGACTGGAATTCTAGAGCATCAAACCTTTCTTGCGTACCTCACCTGCAGAACATGCAGCAGTGATACAGGTGACAGCCCAGGATTGTTAGGCCACTTTCCCTGCAACAAGAGGCACATTACTTTTTTTCTGACCGATCAAAGCTTCATATTTTTGAAAACCAATCCTCTCTGAAAAACCAAACAAATAAACAAAAACCCCACCAATCTCAGAGATGAAGCTCTGTCCAAGTAGACATTGCATTTAAGCAAGGAGTATTAAAGGAGTATAAAGCAAGTATTCTTAGTGAAACTGACCTATGTTAGTCATACAGTCAATTAAAATATTCTGAGTAGGCACTCCTATCACTCAGCTTTTAAATACATGAACTAATGATAATTCCCTGAAGACTTTTACTTTGCAGAATGAAGCTGCCAGTTCTGATGGGCAAGACTCTAGTGAGGAAGCAGAACTGAAACGCAAAAAGATAGAAACGCAGAAGGTGAGTGTGGAGTGGGAGGAGATGGAAGTTACTGTTGTCCAATACGTTTTATATCTCACGAATTTTCTTACATTTCATTTTGCTATCAATAGTTTGTTCAGGTATCCACAACAAGGAGGGGGGAGTTTAACTGTATTGAGGAAACAACTCTGTTCAACTGCTTTATCTTGGTAGTTTTGAAGCACACTGAGACGTGGTGTAGTCTGTCCTTGCAAGTCAAGGATTTTCCCT
Organism: Eulacestoma nigropectus; assembly: GCA_013397775.1. Taxonomy (NCBI): domain Eukaryota; kingdom Metazoa; phylum Chordata; class Aves; order Passeriformes; genus Eulacestoma; species Eulacestoma nigropectus. The sequence continues at coordinate 474,359 of VZTE01002597.1, forward strand.
ATTCCAGCCTTTGATATTTATCTCTAGGGTAGCTTTAGTCCTAATGGCAATTTGGTATAACTAAAATAGCATTTTGAGACTGAAAGGGTAAGGAAGATTATCTTAGACCACAGCTTTATTTTAGTTAAAGAATAAAGGAAGGCAAAACTCCTTACATGGGCTGACATGGGCTACGTGTGGGTTGGAATGTGAGCTATATGTGATGAATTACATTTAAAACAGATGCATTTCACAGAAATCCAATGTTTGATTAGAACTTTATTCCATGTGGTGGTTTTCTATCAATAACTATTTCTACAATACTATGCATAGCAAGTATTGCTCTTATCTATTCTATGATTTTTTCCCTGTCATCTGCAAAGTACGGTGTAAAAACAAGCTAACCTTATGCCTAACCTGAAAACTAGAGGTGAAACAGCAAGTAGAGCTTTTTGTGTTTGAGTAAGTTGGTAAAATTTAAACTGAATATTTAATATTTTTTGATTAATGCGTTTGGCTTCAAAGCTAATTTTAAGTAGAGATTCTACTTTTACATTACTCTGTTGAAGATTACTATGTACACTAAAAATACAACCATGCAAATCAAGAACTGTAATTAAATTTTGAGGAGTTGCCATTATTTCAACCTAGAAGATCAGTTATTATACTTGTGTGGTGATTTTGTTAGTGGAGTCCTCCTTTCACAGTCTATACAGTAGTGAGAGAAAGGGAGATGAGTAATCCAAGAATACTCCTTTTTAAAATATTCCATGAAATAGGTTGCTGATGATTTTAAGTTGGTCTTTTTTTTTGCTTGTTTACTGTAGGCCCAAGCAAATGCTCGTGCTGCAGTTCTGAAGGAACAGTTGGAGCGAAAGAGAAAGGAAGCATATGAAAGAGAGAAAAGAGCCTGGGAAGAACATGTAAGAAAATAAATCTGTTACATGCAGTTGAAGTATGTAGGGCCCTATCTTTGTGTAACTAAAATCCTGTACTGTGATTTCTCAAGACAAGTAGTTCTGAAATTGAAGACAGTATCTTGTGTCAGTTAGAATTCCCTAATTAGAAGCCTTATCTTAGGTATGCTTGCAGGAAGACTTCAGAACATCAAACCTAAGAATCATTAGGATCACCTCAATTATATTACTAGTGGTCTGTTAATGACCAAAATGCATTTTATGTTCTTTTACTCTTGTGTGCTATGGAACAAGTCCAACTAGTAATATTACGACTAGAAAAAGCAGGATGTAAAGCTGACAAACTGATGTGCACTGGGCAGTCGTCTTTTGTATGAATGTGTGGCATTATTGTCCTTTTACAAGGATTACGTGAGCCTAATTGATAATACTGTGTCTAATGTGCAAAGTCTTGAAGTTAATTTTTGATTTAAATTTTTTTAATTGAATCTATACAGCTGATTGCAAAAGGGGTAAAGAATCCTAATGTGCCTTTTCACGTGGAAGCTACAGAACATAGTCCTATGAATGGACTACAAGAGCCTGGGGCAGCTCTTCCTAAGCCACAACTTCCAGTGAAGCCTGGTGTACCTGTCATCTCCATGACTTCTGCTTTGAAGGAAGTGGGTGTGGTAGGTACTTTTGCTAAAAGGCTAAAATGAATGGAAAGGACATAAATACTGATTGGAAAGAGAATGTTTAGAAAAAATATAGGTTAGGTAGAAAAAAATTGTTAAGGACATTTGTTGCTTCTAATTAGGGAAAAGAAATTTAAGAAAAAAGAAAAAAAAATGTAAAAAGAAACCAAAGCTTGGAAGCTGTTGAAACACATCTGTACACTGAAACTCAAACTCATGTTTTGAACAAAATAGCTTATGATGAGCCCTAGGCTGCAGTTTCCATTTTGATCAGGGAAGTCATGTTTAGTGTAAGACTTCAACTTCCAGGATTTTCATCAGCCTCTTGAAGAGAGGAGTTAATGAGTTGGTTACTTGGTGGAAGTGAGAAAATAAATTTTGAATTATAGGACTATGTTATATTAATTATTGTTTTCAAGTGAGCTTGAATGTGCTGAATATTACAGAGAAGACAAAGCTTAAGATTCTTGAATCTGTTAGTGCTGTCTCTTCTTGTTGTCTAAAAGAGCATCCTGGTTTCTATTTTCCATACTCCCCGTCCTGATACTGTAAATACTTACATGTTTACCTCCATTGCTTTATGTTACAATTATAAAACTGAGCGGATGAGTGTGACCTTGTACAGTTTAAATTTTTAACACAATCTGTGTTAGTTTGAATGCTAGCTTTTGTATTTTTACCTAAACTGTTTCTAGATTTCATTGTAGTGTGGTACTTCATACTGTATTCAATCCTGAAGGCTATGACTATGGGAATATAATGAAACTTATACTAAAGAGTATATATAAAATGTAATGCACTGAAAGATGTCAGTTGATAGCTGGAAAAATAAATCATGTTTGGACAAATACTTAAATCATTAGCATATTTTTTCCACATGGGCAGTTTGTCTCACAGTAATACAAGACAGTGACTATAACAGACTAAAAAATAGCACACAGAGCAATTGAAAATGGAGAATCCAAGCCTTGTACAGAGATTATAAATTCTACATTTTTGCCTTCAATATGTAGTTTGCTTATTTACATATTACTTAAGTTGTCTCTTTTCCCTTTTGTTTTTTTCTTCACAGATTATCCTTGACTCTGTACTTGCCACTTTTTTGGTTCTGTTACAGAATTACTCATTTGTAGCCTAGGAATTCGGTGACATCTTGCTGTAGAGGTCATATCTGGCTTTATCTCTACATGTTTCATGCTCTGAAATGTCATTTGTCTGTCCAAATTGGGTGATTCATTTGCTCATCGCTTTCAGATAGTGAATGGTTCAAAGATGGAAAGTGCCCTTGAAATTCTGTCTTTGGGACAGAATAAAACAGAGTAATCAAGCATTCTGTTTCAGTCTACCTGCAGTTGTCATTGGAAAGGTTTTAGACTATTATGTCTATTACTATTCTCAAGATAATTTTTTTCTGACATGTTCTTCTACTTTCTATTTCATGCTTCTTGGACTTAAAGGATGAACATGTAACTGCTGTCCAGGAGTCTGAGGAGGAAATAAAAAAGCCAGATTTTGCAATTCAAGTATGTCAAATTATGTACAGTTTCATTTAGGTATCCTTTTAAGAAAGGATCTTTTTAAGTGACATATGTTGGTCCTTCTTTCAGAATAAGCGAGAAATTCTGAGAAGATTAAATCAAAATCTTAAAGCTCAAGAAGATGAGAAAGGAAAACAGGAGTGTAAAAATATCTCTGAATCAGCTGGATCTGAAGAGCATAAGGAACAACAGGGTGACCAGCCACTTCTGGGAGATCGCAAAAAATGGGAATCTGGGGCATCTGAGTTGGTTGTTCCTCTAGCTGAGTTATCAATGGAAGATTCTCTCTCTGGAACAGAGTGTAAGTACTTTTTTTTTGTCACCATGGTATTAGTAAATCAGTTTGCCATGTATAGTGTTTGTTTTTATAAAGCAAGTATTCTTTATTATTATCATCTTGTTATCAGTTATATGTCATCCACTTCTAAAAGGCAGGTGGTTATGTATTCCCTTAAATAAGGAATAAGGCACAGGGTGAGTTGTTAAATGATGTGCAGGATATTCAGTAAATAATTTCATAATTTCAACAACAAACAGTTACCTAATTAAGTGCATGGTTACTTTCTTTATAGGTGTCTTTTAAATAGGCACTAATTTAATGAAAAGAATAAAAAGCATTTAAAATATATGAAAGTTTCTTATTTAATTTGAAAATCCTGTTATGTTATCAGTAGAACAAAAATAAAAAGGGCATTTTTTTCTCAATTTATATCTATTACTTCTGTTGAGCCTTTCTTAACTTTTTGCTTTCTTAAATCAAGACTGTCGTTCCAAATTTTTTATTTGCCTTCTCTGGGCTTTTGGTTGCAACCCTTTTTTCCTAGTTTCAGTATGTCTTACTAAAAGTCTGTTTCACGCTGTAGAAATAAATAATCATTGAGAATGTCACAGCTTTGCGTCTTTGCATAGTAGTTTTATAGGGCTAGAATGTTAGAAGATCAAAAAACTCCTTTTGCTCTGTTTTTTGTTGCTTTATATCCTGTTTTTCTTGGAGGGAGAAATAACAGAAATAAATGTGAAAGGACAGCAAGAGAAGAGACTTTCTAGTTTACCATTTCAAGTAAAGTTCAAGACAATTCCATGCCAGTGTAAAACATTCCTCATACTGCTTTCTTTTGGAGTGTCTGAATTTCTCAAAAGAGCTACTGTTGCTCTTAAGCTGCATATGTCAACTGGTGTTGAATAACTCCTGTTATTGATTGGAATTGGCAGAAGAAAAACTCTAGATAAGCACAGTCTTTAGGCTGTCTGACTTGGGGTGAGGTGACATGAGTTCTGGCTTTGTAGCCTTTGTAGGTTTTAGTTTTGTGGAGGTTGTGTCTTTGATTTTTTATTATATAGAAAATGAATAAAAATTTCTAATTTAGAAAAGTTTTTATATTTGTGTTTGTGTCCAAACAGGTCAAACTCTGGGGGAAGTAATTAAGTTAGATATTGGTGAACCTCACAGGAAAGTCTGGGGCAAAAGCCCTACTGATTCAGTTCTGAGGATCCTAGGAGAAGCAGAGCTGCAGCTGCAAACTGACATACTTGAGGAACAAGGTGAAATAAATGGTAAGCACAGTGGGTAATTATTTGCACTGCAAGTGCTGTGACAGTTTAACTACTGAGAAAAATTTTGAAGTAATAGAAACATATTCTTATATTCTCTCTTGCTTTCTACTTCTGGGCGTTGCCTCAGTTCTGAATGTAAGCACAAGCTGATACTGGAGGACACCAAAATATTTCAAACTCAGTGAAGTGGTAAGAAATTAACCAGGATGTGCTGAAAGGAAAGGATCTTCATTTTGCTGAAAAGTTTTAAACTTTACCTTTTAATAGAAACAATCCTATTTTTTGAAAGGATGTCATCATCTGAATATTGTATTGGAGGCGTCCTGTAACCTTGTTGTCAGCATGTGACTTATCGTATCAGTCAATTTTTAATTTTTTTTTCTGGTCAACTCCTGTCCTTTGTTCTTTCTAAGGACAAAAGGACTTACATTTATTCTAAATATAAAATTGTACTAATGATAATGTAACATATGAAATTCAAATTTTAGTATTTCTAGCTTTCTTTTTTATAGTAGTTGTACTAAAAGCATGCAAACTTTTTTTTCTGTTTTGTTTTAAAGAAACAAAAATTCCCAACTTACCTTATTAGCCACACTGTAGTTTATTATCCAAACATGGTGATGCACTGGTTAAATAATAGAATAATTTTCTGTTAGGTACTGCAGAACTTCTTGAAGGAGGTCATCAGTCTTCATCAGAGGAGAAGGAAGAGAAGGCTTTTTCTCCTGTTGGAGCTCAGTCTTTAGTACCAGTTGGTGTAACAAAGTCTGTCATGACTGTACCAGAAGTATCTCAAAGAACTGGACCCACCCTGGTGCAGAGCAAGCCTATTGTGCTGGATGGTAACTCATTTCATCAGTAATTCTAATTACAATCTGTTTATTGAATACAATAAGTGGAGTAATGATCCTATATACTTTTATATCTTCCCATAAGTAGTGTGCCGTTTTTTATTAACACATTTTATGTAGGGCCAGTTGCTTTCTATGCCTGTGTTGTAATCTGATTCGGTAATGTATTTGGTAAATTTCCAGAAACAATTTTTTGTGTGCTTATAGAAAACTTCAGAGTACAAGTAGAATTTTAAAGTGCTTCAAATTTTTTGTTGTTAATCTGTTGGGGTTTTGGTTTTTTTTCTCCCCATCAATTGTGCTGGAATCTTTTCCCCTATATGATACCAGCATCCTTGTGATCTCTGGGGACATGTTACTGAGGTTTTTAGAAGACGCAGTTCATAGGAACTTTAAGATACTCTTCTGGTATCAGAAAAAAACCAAAACTTTTAGCTCTGGGATTACAAAACTTCTGCTGTTTCTGCAAAATGCAGAAGATTATTAAAACTGAAGGATTTAAGTGTAATCTTAAAATGTATACTCCCCCATCTTTTTGCTTGGTTGGGATTAATTTTTAATAAGGTAAATTACTATTAATTTTAGAGCCTGATGATTTAGAAGCAGAGGTGTTGGAAGAAATGGAAGATAAAATGCAGCAGAGTAAAGAGAATAAGGAGTTTCCTATCACTGTTAACGAAGTGTGGGTAAAAGAAAAAGAGGATACGTAAGTACTTTCTTCTGACCTCTCTCTCTCTCCAGTTCAAACAGCTGAGCTTTAACTGAATTTTATTTGGACACGTCAGTTAAAATGTTACACTTAGCTAAAAGCTTCATTGCTTGCTGCTCTGTTAGTTTTACTGCACTTGGTGACTTCAGTAGGCTGATGACCACTTTCTACGTGGTGTTTCCCGTTGATGTGATGTGTTACAATAGGGCACAACGTGACAGAATGAATGAGGCAGCTTCGGAGAAAGTAGCGCTCGACAAGGTGCAACCACAAGAGGAAGCTGCAGCAGGTCAGTGCAAGTCTCATGTTCTGTGGCTTGGCAATTTGGGGTGCTTGAGCCATCCCTTCTCACTTCATTAAGCCCTAAAGAGTGAGTTTTTATTTGCTCCTTCAGTTCTTACTTCTAAAAAGGAAATTTCTGATGGATTAGGAAGACAATCTGTGGGTGTTATGTTTGCGGCTTTGGAAGAAAGCATGTTACAACAAAGCTACATTGTGTATAGATGAACAGGACAGTGGCCCATGCTGGAACTCAAAAGTGGATGTCAGCTTTCTGAATGTTACAGCTTTTTCAAAAGACTATTTAAGATATTATGAGATCTGATTATTTACTTAATAGAAGTGTTGCATTGTTTATACATATCTCAAATTAATACTGAGCTGCAGCTCAATGTTTTAAGCGATTGCTAATGACAGTCTTTTATCTTTATTGTATAGAAGAATTGCTTATTCTTGGAGGTCTGGGAAGTAACTTCAGAAAATACGTTGTCAATACTGTCAAGTATCATTGGTGATGCTCTTGCATCTAATTATGAGTGGCTTAAGCAAACTGGATGGGTTTTTTCCCCTTGTTTGGGCGAATTATTTTGAGATAACTTTGAAGAAATGTAATAAGGTAATAAGCAACAGGTGAAAATGGATGACATAATATCAGTCATGGACTGGATAACGAGAAAACAGAAGGCATGAGAACAGAACAGGCTACAGCTGAGGATTGTATATTCTCCAAAAGTTAAAATGGGAAAATTTCACATTATAGTTGTATTTACAAAAATAATTTAAAGTATTTTAAGACTTTTCAAGTGCTATCTACTTTTCCCTATAATTGTATAAGAAAACTTAGTTAGTTTTATTCACATTAGTTACCTTTTCCTTAAGTGTACCTTGGGGTTTTAATCTAGTTAGATTTGTAACAGGCTTTCTTTTACCACATCAGAAACTTGTTCCAGTGACTCTCAGCAAGCTGAACCCTTATTCCAGAGGGTAATGCAGCCCACAGCTGTACCAACAGCCTCACCAGTTCTGTCAGCTCAGTCTTCACAGGAAGAGTCTTTTGTACCTCGTTCACGTTCCATATCACCAGCAAAAAATAAAGGCAAAAGTTCATTGTTGATTGGACTTTCTACAGGACTTTTTGATGCAAACGACCCAAAGGCAAGTTTAAAAAGCTAAAAAGAAATCTTTTTTTTTTCTGTAGTATTATTCTTACTTTCATATTGAATGAGGCCAGAACAGATGGCACAACTCTTTCAGGAGGTATTTATATTTGTCTAGCCATGTCTGCCCTGTAGTTCAACTGCACTGTGCTCATGGTATCAGCAAGTCTCATGCAGTAGTGAAAGTTTCTGGTTTCACCATTCAGCATTCTGTGTTCCAGGTGTTTGTGGAGGAATTCCACCCTTTCTCTGAGACATAACTGAGGGAGTTCATGAAGACGTTCCTAATTTGCCCTATCTGCTTTCTCTCTTTTGTGCAGTTTTTTTAGAATTATCAGTACCTTGCCACCATAAGCATAATCACTGAACAGGGCAGCAAAGATATCTTGCTATTTCTGCCAAGTGATTTTTTTCCTGTAGGATATAACCTACTATGACAGCTTTTTGTTGTGAAGCAGAAATCCTGAAGAACAGTGAATGGAAGTAACTGTTTTCTTGAAGACATTTCCTGACCAGCTACATAGGGTTGAGTTGCAGCTCACACTCTGAAATGAGCATAGGATGGTAGAATGTGATTTTGATATGGATTTGAAATATGTTAAGAGTAGTTAGGAAACTAGTAGATGAAACGGACTCTTTGAATTACATGCAATACTTGCCTGGATTGTAAAGCGGAAAGTGCATCAAAGAGCAGCTGCTTTTTGGAGAAACAACCGTGCCGAGGTCTCTGGAAACTGTCACGCTTGCATTGCATTTAGTTATTATGTAGAAGAGGATTTCCTAGGTAGTGGAATGCCACGTAAAAAATAATGTTTCTTCCTTTGACTCCCAGTCTTTTTTTGTGAGTGCATGAAGGAAGTTGGACTATTGGTGATTAATTGAATATTGAGTACTTGCTATTGGTTGATGCATTGCTAGGAAGCATAATATCAAGAATAGTGCTGTTTGCATCTGTGATAAAAAATTCACAGATCTATATATTCACAGAAATTGATTTTTGGCTCTCATTTTCATTTCTCAAGGGTTAGTCTATTATCAACTCACCTAGTTTATGAAGCTGTTAATCTGGCAGTTGGACAATGATTACAGAAAATGTAATTTGCGAGTAGGGGGAAGATGAACATTCTTTGCACCTTATCTGATTGAGAAAGTAGCGGTTACACTTTCTAATGGAGTTCTTTGGTGTATCTATATAAAGTGCTTCAGTATGTCACTTATTACTACATATTTGGCCTGTGTTTTGGCCAGAATTGTTTGTCACAGGTTCGTTAACCCAGACTGGATGGGCAGAGAGCTTGGAGAAAAGCAGCAGGTGTGTTGTTACTGCTGCAGCAGACTTGATGACAGAGAGCAAGGCATTCCATTTCCTCATTTGGTTGCAGCAAGAGGATTTTCAGTACTTCTGGGCAGTACCTGCAAATGTAACTTTCTGGAATTTCCCAAATACACTTCTGCTGCAGCTCTCACCCAGAAACTTTGGAAACCTTTGGCAGGGAGCAGGGTAAACAGAGGTCATGTCCTGTCTGTAGGCTAACAGAAGGAAGCTAATAGGAACAGAAGCGTTTTTCAAAATACTTGGAAACTTTCAAATGCAGGGTAAGGTCAGTTTTCTAGTTGTTCTTTCGCTTTCATAGTAGAGGTTGAAATGAGCCTTGAAATTGTTCCTTTGATGGCAATGCTATGAAGCTGCATTGAAATTTACCGTAAACAAAAGTTACTGTTTTCAGTGACCAACCTAGAAAAATAATAAAGTGTCATTTAAAAAATTATTCCTTTGTCAGCTACTTAAAATGGTGCTAACTAGAAGTGATTGGCACAAATACATTGTAAAAAATTGCATATATATATATATATATATTATTTATCTACTGTAGGGTTCCTTTAGTTAGCTGTCAGGGTGGTGAACAAATTAGCACAAAACCAGGAGCTGTATGTCACTTGATGTTCTTAGCTTTTCAGTCACGGTAACCCATAAAAGCAGGAGGAATGCTTTCCTTTTAACTGAGAGGTAAAATTCAATATGTCAAATTTTCAACAATTAGAGTATCTGTGCTGGACACATTGTTATTTTTAAATTGACCTTCAAATGGAAAAGAACAGAAAGAGAAATCTCATTTTAAAGTATTTTGTAAACTCAAACTGTCTTTAGTATTGTTACCAAGCAGGCTTTCTATTGCCTTTGTAGATGTTGAGAACATGTTCACTCCCAGATCTTTACAAACTGTACAGAACTTTAGTTGATGTTCCCAGTATAGCAGATGTGCAGCATCAACATAATCTTGAAATAGATGATACGGAAGATGAGCAAGCCAAAGAAGGACCCTCTGATTCTGAGGATAAGTGAGTGTATCAAGTTTATCAAGTATTTTAACGGGCATCTTAGATCAAGAATGTTTTTGGTTAGATACTGTTATACACACTATACCAGCATAGGGTTTTTAACCAGATTTTTAAAATTTTGTATTGAATCACCATTTACTTTAAGTCTTGTTCCAGAGAATTGAGAAGCTAGTGGGGTATACTGCATACAATAGCTGTCTGAATTTCCTTCCCAAAATCAATCCAAGGTGCTATTCTGTCTGGTGTCTGCAACTTGCATTTTGCTCAAGCAACTCAAAGTTGATTGCTGTTGGTCTTCTAGAAATAAATATTTCTTGAGTATTTCCTTTCTTTCTATGGTCTGGGAATCTTGCTCATTTATCTCCTCTATTGTTGTATTAGAATGTTTTTCAAGTCGCCCAAATTCTTTCAGGGGCTTCCAAATCTGACCCTGGAATTGACTATTGCCTGCAGCTTGCATAGTCTTGTGTATCTATTCTGATTAGATCTAGATCTCTTTTTTGCTCCAGACACATTTTTATCTGGATTGAAAATGTTATATTTGCCAGGGTTTATAACAGTGCACAAATACAAGGATTTTGAAAGTATCTTTATATCAATAAAGTTGAATTGAGGCTTTACTATCTTTTTATGAGACTGTCGGGTATGTGTTTATTCCCTGTGGTTGCATGATACAATGGTATTGATGCTGTAGTCATGTTGGACTGAGGTCACAAATAGCTGGGGGAGGGGGGTTGGGGAGTGGAGGATGTCTCTTTTTTTTTTTTCCCTCCAGCTAGGTTGGCTTTTCAGTTTGCTGCTTAACAAAAGAAATGAGCTCTTTTCTACAGGGTTTGTCTTGTAAAGTATTAATTATATAAACTTTATATCACATTCCTTTAGTATGTTTGGAGAGACAGATACAGATTTGCAGGATCTCCAGGATTCAATGGAACAATTGCTTAGGGAGCAGCCTAGTGAGGAATTGAGTGAAGAAGAGGAATCTACTTTAAAGGCTAATGCCATGGAATGCATAACAAATGGTACTGAGCTGGATGAAGGAGATGAAAATAACCCCAGCAGTGAAAGTGCTCTTAATGAAGAATGGCAGTCAGGTATAATTTCTGTTACACCTGTTTTATAAATTATTTATTCATGTTAAAAATTCAAACACAGAATAATGTTTTAGCTTTGTTAACTTATAATTAAGTAACGCTCTACTTAATAGTTTTTGTACATAAGTTTAAAAAAAATCAGATAATATTCAGACTTTCTGAATGTTAAGGTCAACATCTAAGCACCATTCCATGTTGCAAATTAAAGCTTGGCTGTTTGTTGGGCAGTGCTGGTAAATGCCTTTTTCTCAAAGTTATCTAAAACTTGGCTTCAAGGAAGATCAAAGACAGAGTGCGTTGTATGTCTTGAATAATTCATGGCTGTAAGTGTGAAAAAGAAATAGCAATTGACATGACTGGAGTATCTGGGATCCAGCTTAAATTACAGTTAAGTAATTTAACAGGCAATCAGAAGGAACATGAAATTATTCACCTTGTCCTTAGCCAAAATTAGGTATTAATGCAGTCAGACTAAAAATGAGACAGATAAATTAATTACTGCTTTCAGCATTTTGCATTAGATATGCACAACATCCTGTAGTCTCAGTTCTGTTTTTTAAACTCTGGTGGAAATAGGAGTATTTTACTCTTGCTGTAAAATTAAGTGCATTTAGAAATATAGTTATAAAAAGATGTAGAGAATCAGTAACTCATCTAAAACCTAGCTTTTGTGTAATTTTATTGAAGACAATTTTCAACCAATTCAACATCTGTGAATATACCTGTAAGATATTATCTATATAATACATTCCAAGAATTATTTTAAAGTAAAATAAACTTAGGTAATGTCTTTAATTTTGTGACAGTGCTGATGTTACACACTGATAACTTGCAATACCTTGTCTCTGTGATTCTGCTGTTAGTGCAAGGGCTAGTGTTTAATACCAGTGTCCTACCTTCTACATATTCCATAAGAATTGCAGGTGTCATTGTTGGAGCAGGGAGGAAGGCAGGCCAGCCTTCAAAAGGGTAACAGACAGAACTTGAGACAAAATCTGCTCAAGATCTAGACTTGAAAATCTAATAGAGGATTAGAAATAGCCTAATGGGTTTTTAACCTATATACAGCTTTTCTTTTTATTTTAATGATAATTTCTTACTGATTTGACTGTTGATACTTGAATGAAGGATGTGATTGGGTCAGGACAATACCTTACACTAGTCATATATAAGAACTGTGAGTAGTAGTGGTCTAATACTAACTCATGAACTCATGAAGATCCAGGGAATACTATTTAAAGGTTTGATAGTGTATGCTCTGAAATGTAAGAAGTTTTATGTCTTTCCCTGGTAGACAAGTTCTCTCCAACTTTCAATGCTTATTTAAGAAAGTATTTTTCTTGCATTTTATAATGGGATTTTACATAGGGATTCTGTCTTGTATTTTTTAAAACATCCTTTTTTTGTTAAATTTACCTGATGTTTTACTGTTACAAACCTATTTTTAAGGTTTCTGTAGCCTCTAAGCAAAATTATCTTGATTTCTCTCCTGTATCTTATTGCACCACTCAGCATATTTAATTTGCTACACAACGGAGATGCACTTATAAAAGGATGAGGAACTCTGTAGCTAAATTAATACTGGGTTTTTTAGACTTGCTTCATGGAACAAGATGCATCTCAGGGCAGAAAGTAATGGATGGGTAACGTACATGTCCATATTTTTTTGCTAGAAGACAGCTGCTTCATTAAGGAGCTCCTTTCCTTTGCATGGGACAGCTGCCAAACCTTTCATGAGTTTCACCTCAGAAATTTAAAGAGTGGTGGTATGGAACTTGACCTACTTTGCTAACTACAATTCTGCTTTAAGACCATATCTGGTTTCACTTCAGGCTGAATACCCTTATGGCTAATTGTCAGAGTGGGGATTTAGAGGGGATAGCTGGACACTTCCCATTTGGGATTTGGGATTTTTTTCAAGAAAGGGACTATTCCTATTTTCTTGCACATTGTCAGAACATCTGACAACATCATCTGATGCTCCTGAGCTTACCTGTTTGGTTGCATTTAAAGGATGTCTATTTTAGAGGCTTAGAAACAACATTAAGAATGTAGGAAAACTGAGGGGGTTTTACTGTTGTTTTCTTTCTTTCTAGATAATAGTGATGGAGAGATTGCCAGTGAATGTGAAGAATGTGATAGTATCTTCAGCCATTTAGAAGAGTTGAGATATAACCTGGAGCAGGAAATAGGCTTTGATAAATTAATTGAAGTTTATGAGAAAATAAAGGTTTGTGGAATAAGCTCAAGTGGAAATATTTTAAGAAACAAGCACCTAGGACTGTTTGCTGTGCCAGTTAACTAATTGTCTTGTGTGACTAGAATAGAAGTTTTTTCTATAGTCGTTTATTCTGTTATGGCACACTAAAATATTAACAGAGAAAATGCCCTGCCAGTGGATTAAAGAGAAAAACTTCAGGTTTAACCATGAATTGCATTTAATAAATTTGAACTATTTAATTTTTATACCCATTTTAATATTGGCAACATGGTTTGTTCTTTCCCCCAGGCTATACTTGAAGATGAAGATGAAAATATTGATATTTGTTCAACTGTAGTTCAGACTGTTCTTGGAAATGAACACAAACACCTGTATGCCAAAATACTTCACCTGGTAATGGCAGACGGAGCCTACCAAGAAGGTAATCTCAATGTATTCTGGCAATTATGGGTCATCTTATGACCAAGAAAGAACATATACAATATAGGTTCTAATAGACTTCTAAAACATCATAGTATCACAGAATATAGAACATATCTGTGCTTTGTTATATTGATTGGCTAAATTAATTAAAATTTTCCACTAAATTAATTTAAATTTTCCACAAAGGATATTTTTATTCCTGCAACAAAATGTGGCAAAATTTGCTGACCACTCTGATTTAACAGAATGTACATGTACAGTCAACTGTAACAATAATTGGCTTACAAAAGGTACAATGTAATTATTTAATTTCTGTAAAACAGTTATGCAGATGGGGAAAGTGGAAATCTAGAACAAAACTTTCAGAATCAAAACCTTTTTTATCTTAAGAATTAATGAACTCTTTATCCTATAATTAGCATTTTTCAGAAGACCTTGATGTGTATGTACCATCCATCTTAGTTGGTGACTCAGTAATACATGAAGAGAATTTATTTTGCTCTGGAGCCCTGCCCAGCTTAGCACAGGTTACGAGGCAGATGGATGGTTCCTCCATCTTTCAGAGTCACTCTTATGAAAAACCACACAGACAACCATCAGTAAGGGAATGGGTTTGGGTTTTTTCATTTCTCTCATGTCAAAAATTTAACTGCAGTTGCATATTTTTAAATTTCTAATGATGAAAGTTTTCACTGGAGAGAGGAAAAAAAGAAAGCTAAAATTTTAATTAGTTTTATAGAAATCAGAAGCATCATATATTGGCTTTAGAAGTGTGTGTAATGATCACCATTTAATGTATTTCAGTTTTGAAAAAATATTTGAATGCATGTTAACAAACATGTACTTTCTGCATCTTTTAAATTCTTTTACAAATGTGTTGCAATAGCAGTACAAGGTCGAGTAAGTGTACGGCTTTCTATGACTTTTATGTGTAAATACTTGAGTGGGAGAAGTTTTAAAACTAGTTACAAAAACATAGTATTTTTTTTAAAATTCTGATATAAATTACATTTTCCCAACTTTTTTTTCTACTGATATAGAAACCACTAGGTAAGAACTATCAGTTCCGTGTTGTTTTCATGCTGTGTTAGAGAAGTATGACAGAGAAATGTCTGAAAAATATTTTTTCAACCACAATTTATTGAGTTAATGACAGATTTGGAAAGATACACTGTAGCAGGTCATTTTTCAAGTGTCCAAAAGACTGGCAATGTAGAATAATAAGAAAATGGTTACTATAGTGTCACAATTTTCTTTTGCTTGCTACTGTGCCTTAAGGATATTTTAAAACTAGTACTAAAAGGCTTAAATGAAAATTTGCTGAAACGTTGGCATATAAATTATAAGCTGTTGTCTGAATCCTATTAAAATGAGCTGACTTTCATCTTGCAAGATGCTGATTAACAAGTGGCTATTTTTATTAGATTCAGTTCTAATTCTGTATTTTACAAATATGTGGTAGCATCCAAAAAATGATAAGAAAAAGTAATTCTTTACATTTCAGACACTTAAATTAAAAAGTCCTATGCTAGTAGGGGTGAATAGAGGACAAGTGACAGAAGGATCTTCATGAGCTTCTGTCTCAAAAGCCTTATACTCTTCAAATAAGAAATGTTGGGAAAAAATTACTATTGCTCTTTCCTAAGAGGATTGTTCTCACTGAAGCAGGCCACTTGAGGTACAACTGTCTTAAATTCACTAATCCAAGATGACACAATGTTCAATATTTGTGCATAGTGCTTTAAAGCAGCTTTGGTCATGGTCACCTCACTGGTGACAGACTTAGTGGATTCTTGTGTTATTGCTCACTAAATTGTGGTTTCTAGATTGTTTTGTAACCCTAGCTTGACTTGTATCTATGTGTATCTCCTTTTCACACTGTCTCTTCCCCCTCTTCTGCTTTTTACAGGTAATGATGAATAAACCTGACTCAGGAAATTCCTTAGTGCTTACTACATATCAGTGTCAGAAGTCTGCACAGCTGAGTAACAAATTGTACTGGAGAATGTAACATGGGGCAGGAGAGGCAAGACTTTAAAAAAGAATGTTGATTGTATGAAAAAGAGAAAAAACATGCCTTTTAAACTGAGATACCTTTAGAGTTCTCTTGTGTGGATTTGCATATGTGTTCCTGAAATATTAGGTGCCCAAAATTTTAAAAAACCCACACCAAACAACCAACAAGAACAAAAAAAAATCAACAAAACCCAAAAACCTCAAGAAACCTCAACAAACCCAAACTGTAGCCTCTCAAATTTAAAAAAAATAGAGAAATAAATACCTGTATATATTGTGATACAAAACAGAGACCTATAATTCAAACAGAACTTCTTCCATATGAACAGTTAGCTGGTAAGGCTGAGCAGTTGGAAGCATTGCTGTGTTGTGGAAATAAATCTGGCTATTCACTTACATACTTCAAATAGCTTTTCTTTACACTTACACAAAGAAATTATTTTGGTTTTATTGACCCTTGTGGTTATATTTTAATAGTATCTTAATTCAGTGGTCCAGTATTTCACTTCTATTATATTTTAAAGCTGAAAGCTTCTGTCACATCTGAAATATCTTGATGGTGTTTCTGAATCAGGGCAAACTGGTACATAAGTCATCATTGAAATGTCTGGGGAGGGGAGGGGGGTGGGGTGGTGCTGAGATTATAAAATCCATTTGGAGCTAGAATACTCTTTTTTTCAATATTTTTCTCCTTCTTCCCCTTCCCTATCCCCTTCCCAAAAATCCCAGCTGTTTACCTCTCTTGAATTTTATAATCTGGTCAATGATGATGTACTACACTGTTGAACTGAAAGAGGGGAGGTTTCCTGTTTGGCTTTAAAATCTGGCTGTTCTAGTCGTTGCTACAGCAGCCACAGGGGAAAATGAAATATTGCAGCCGCAAGTGCTGTGTCATACTTCACATCTTTTGGCTCCTATATTGCATAGCTTGGTTTCCACCACCCTACAAGCAAAAGCAGGTTTCTTCTGACACACATTTCCTCGTTCCTCATGTCAAAGCAGTAACACAGGGCAGACATTATGGATTCTGTTGTTTTCCAGTCATCATCTCTGCATCAGCTTTACTGCTTTACCCATTAAAGTAAGTCTCTTGTTATGAATTTGATGAACTGTCAAACTTCCAAGTGCCCTATTAGAGAAAAATAGGTTTGGGTTTGTTTTTTTTTTCAGCTACAACTGGTCACAATCTAAAACTGTCAAAAGTTGCTTTTCCACAAAGTAAAAACAAGTATATATAGATATATATGTATATATTTATTATTTAAACTGTCAAAATATGTACATGATTTTTGTATAATTGTTTTATGGTGTCATTATTAAAATTTTGCCCATTGAAAAGCGTTAATTTTTTTAAACAGTTACCAAACTTACTCTAGTTCAGCAGTATCCTGGGAATCTGCGGTGAGAATAAAATTAATAATAATCATTAATTGCCTTTAATAGATTATTTTTTATATCCTTATGTCTTTGATAAACACCTCTTACTTCATCTGATGAGAAACTGTGATCATTGTTGGAAACAGTGCTGGTTCTGTCCTATGCTGCTTCTCATTCTCTTTCCTTCTTTATTTCTTTTTTCTTTACTTCCCACAGTAAATTGTTCACCAGGCTTCTCTTCCATTCCACTTTTCACTGCTGCATAATGTATTCAAAGAGATGGTCCTCATGAGCTACATCATCCATGACACTTAGCAAACACACCCTAAAGACTTTATTAAAAAATGAATCTGAATTGCTTTCCTTTTTTGGATTTGATTTTTCAAATCAAACCTTGCCCACCTTTTGGAAGAAGGGAGGACTCAGAACCTTTAGATTTAAAATAATATAGAATAACTGTATGGAAACAGCAAAATACACCAACTGGTGTATTCTATCCTCTATGGTTTTGAATCCCCTTAAGGTGATACAATCTTACTGAAGTTAAGGCTTGGGCCATGTTCACTTCTTTTAAATTGGAATTGTATTATTATTGACAGTGTTCATTTCTTATGCAGTGCACTAGCTTGCTACTGGTAAGAAAATCGGCATTATCTGCAGACTGCAAGATTTACAAACAGAGCTTTTTACCAATTAATGATTTGAAAAATACATGTGGATTGTGGACAGCTTTTCAAGAATAATCTTCAAACCTGCCACCCAAGACTGAATATCCTTGAAATCCCTCAAAAGCTAACTTAAAACTGACACAGTAAATGAATTGTCTGCTAAAGCAATACTTACATCTGAAATGTTAAATCCATATTTAATGTGTGCTATAATGACATCAAGGACAGTGTGGCTGCAAGATAATTAATTGGTCTGTATGTAATTTGTTGAAATTAGTTGAGCATTTGGCTTTATGTGCATATTACATTCGCCTTGAAGAATTTTCTGTTGTAATTCAAGTAGCAAATTGAGATATGGAATGGTATTTTTCACACAAAACATATTCTGTGAACTATTTAACACTGATGTCTCTGTCCGCAGACTTGCTTCTTGACCCTTGAAGCCAGCTCTTAAGTTCAGTTGAGGAATGTTAAAAAAAAAAACAACTAAACAACCAAAATACCATTAGCAGAAAGGAGTAAGACCCCCAGCCGTGGGCTGGTTTGAGCTGAACAGGTGCAGTACTCTGCCCAGAGCACTGATGCCTAAAACCTTTTTTGAAGAAGAGAGCCTGAAGAGGCTTTTACTCTTCAATTTGCTGAACTCTGATGAGTGCATATCCGAAGTTACTACTAGAAGGAACTAGAAGAAGAATGTGTTATTTAGTTGGGCAACGTGAACCAAAGCAGAGCACAGGTTTTTCTGAGGTCTGGTAAGTGAATGGCTGGTCAAAATCGAGTTCTGATCTACCACATTCCTGACAAGGCTCTTTGTGCTCTTTAGAAATCTGCATTATTTATCAGTAATTCTTACTTCAGCTTTTAGTGCTTCTCTGTCCCTCTTGCTCTCATTTAAGTATAAATGCTGTGAGTTTACTCAAACACGCGTTCTCCACTCCCCTCATCGTTCTAAAGCTCTACACCTTTGCCCGAGCCCGTTGGAAAGCAGGGCTGCGCATGTTGTGCCGGCCCTTGAGCCGCCAGGTGGCAGCGCGCGGGCGGGCGCGGCGCCGCAGCCCCGTGCGGGTTCTGCCGCGGCTGGAAAGCTGCGGCCGCCTGGGCTGGGGTCCTGCGCGGGGCACACGGCGAGGCTGAGCCGGAACAGGAGTTCGTGAGGCCCTGCAGTTTATGGGTATTTCCTTGTACAAGGCCATGTTCTGAGAACGCCCATAAGTACAATTGTTTGTCTATTTGCAAATCTTTACATTCCTTTTCCTGAAGGATAGGAGGGTCATAGAACCATAGAATAGCCTGAGTTGGAAGGGACCTGCAAGGATCATGGAGTCCAACTCCTGGCCCTGAACAATCACACCGTGTGCCTGAGAGCATTGTCCAAACACTCCGTGAACTCTGGCAGTCACTCTGTAACCACTTCCCTGGGGAGCCTGTTCCAGTGCCTAAACACCCTCTAGGAGAACCTTTTCCTAATATCCAACCTAAAGCTCCCTGACACAACTTCAGGCCATTCCCTTGGGTCCTGTCACTGTCACCACAGAGAAAAGATCAGTGCCTGCCCCTCTTCTTCCCCTCACGAGGAAGTTGTAACTGCAATGAAGTTTCCCCTCAATCTCCTTTTCTCCAGGCTAAACAGACCAAGTGACCTCAGCTGCTCCTCGTATGACTTTCCTTCACCATCTTTGTAGCCTTCCTTTGGATTGTCTCTAGTAGCTTTATGGCATGGTGTGTCCAGTTACCCCAAATGACTAGATGCAAATTTAAATAAAATACAACACTTTTAGCACAGTTTAAATGTATGGTTGGGCTCTATAATCTTCCCCTCTGCCAGAGGCTGGGGTAGAAACATGCCCCTGACTAAATTACTGATATGACTTCTGTCTCCACTAAAAGCACCACATCAAAACTCAAATAAAGCTACACTCTACAAAATTTTATTAGCTGTGTTAACCAAAGACAAATATAGAAATTTAACTTTTCAATCCTTTTAAATGTTTTTCTTTTCAAATAACTGTGTGCCTTCTCAAGTCTTATTTTACCAGTTCATTCATGAACCATGTAGACTCAAATTTAGCATAAAATAGAAATCAGTGGTTACCATTCGTAAAACATTTTTTGCCATTTTTATCATAGCAGTTTAAATGGAGCGATTTGTAGAGTTTAAGTAGTAGTTTTAAAACCCATAAAGAGCTTCCTTTAAATTAAATTTGTGTGTTAATGCAATTCACTCTTCACATGCATTTCCAAGTTGATATGTTTTCCAGCTGAGCTGATGAGTTCATCAATTCAAATTGTAGCACTCAGAATGGTTGGCTTGTGCAAGAGTCTTAAAAGCACTTCATCAACTAAAGCTTTAATTGAGCTGCTTCCACAAAGATATATTAATTTGCAGTTACTTGTGAGACATGCATATGTACATATATATATATGTATATATGTATGTGTATATATATACACACATATGAGTTCAGCTGCTACTCCTAAATTGCTTGCCATGAGCATCTCTGATCTGGTGCACTCTTCCAGATTTTATTTCCAAGACATTTTTAAACCAAGATGGGATTTAGCCAATTCCATTCACTCTCTTTTTAACAATACAGTTTAGAGAACTCACAGAGCCAAAGACTTGGAGAATTTTTTCACATGAGCTGCATAACAAAAACCAAAGCCACGGGCAGGTCGCACAGTGGGAACACTCCAGCGAGGTAGCATTTGCTTAGTTTCAGGATGGCTGTGACAGTTCTTTCGCAAGTCATCCTTGAGGTTGACTGTATCAAGTATGAGGCTGGGGCGTTGCATGATTCACTTCTGCTTGGCTTATGGATGTTCCCTTAGGGACTGTAGTCAGCCAGGAAAAAATACAGTTCACATTTAAATAGGACTGTGGCTTGAGCTGATGCAGACGTGCTCTGAGGGGAAGAGAACCAATCAGGTCTTTGGCATACCCTAATTTTTGCTGTATCCTGCACACAGTCCTGACAGTAATCTCCTTCCTAAGGGAAGGGATGAAGTATGCATTTTGGCTGGATCCTTGATATAGAATAAAACTTCCTTCAATTCAAATTTTAGGCTAAAAGACTGTGGTTCTATCTCTCTTAAATTTTAAATCTCAAGCAGTACTTCAGGGAGGCCATACTTTCCTCCTATTGGCTTCCCCATCAGCAGTCAAATGTTCTTATTGTTGTTTGTTCTATTGCTGCTGGAATTTCTGAGTTCTGATTGCATTCTCAATGCTGTCAGAGAAGTTTTGCAAAACGCAGGTATGTAGCCTTTTTCTGAAGTGATTGATTTGATGGGGATACAGAAAGGATAGAAAACCTGAGGTGCCATTAATGATGAGCCAGAACTGTCTGTTGAGCTCTACCAACATGAGCCCTGCTTAAAACTGCTTTTTATAAGCTGCTGTAGCTGTTATATTTCCTCTATATTCTGTTTCTTCCTTTGTATGGAAGTGGTAAAGAAAAGACTGGACATGGCACTTACTGCAATGGCCTAGTTGACATGGTGATACTCAGTCAAAGGTGAGACTTGATCTCAAGAGGTCTTTTCCAACCTCATTTATTCTGGAAATCTGTAAAAATTCTTGTTAAAGATGTCTGAAAGGTAGAAATAAAATGCAACTAATTTGCCATTATTATAGAACATTTAATTGATCCTTTCCCACTGACATTAATTTTGATAACTTACATAACCATTTGGAGTATTTTAATCCTTTTCTTTAAACATTGTAAGAGGAACCTAAAAGATGAAGTCTATGACAGTTGAGCTTCTTAATAGAGTATATTTGGACATAACATTGGCCATACTTTTATGTCTTTTAATTATAAGAAATATGAGTATATTTCATTTTTTTAATACTCAGTAGTTTTAAAGCCTTATTTAGTAGATCTGTATTTATTGTTACATATATGAGAATTATTTCAACAGCACTACAACATCCCTGATGTGATTTTTAGCTTAGTAATATAGCACTTTTTTTCCAGCTGTGGAAAAGCCTGATTGCACTGACCTCTATATCCAGTTCCACCGTGGACTTTAGTACGTCAGTTAATGATCACAATGCTCTGAATAACTTAACTCTCTGTATTCACTTAATACTTCTTTGTCACCTTTCCTCAGACCACTATTGCTTTCTCTACATTGGACAATCCTGTTTGTCCAGAAACTTCAGCAAATTCTGACTCCACAGACCATGAGGTCAAACATTGCCAGGTGGGAAAGGAAGCACAGTTCAGTCCTGGCCCACAGCCTTCGTTAACCATGCAGTGATACAGTAGTAACTACTTTGCTCAGATCCATAATGGGCAGACTTTCCACCACAACCCCCAGTAATTAGCCATACATACAATAGTGGAGTGTGGATGAGCACAGTCATGAGGCCTCCTTCCTCCCAGTAAAATTAAAGAAAGCTTGAGTCAGATCCCACTGTGATTTGTTAAGCTTCTCCTGTTCACTACAGTCTGTTCTTTCCCTCTGATGATGATTATCAGGACCAGCAGAAGGAAATGTTCGCCCACCTTCATGCTTGGGCACGAAGCAGAGCGTCATTGATTAAACTGCTGAGAAGATGGGTATGAGCCAAGGCACCAGACTCTGAGCTGCAGTTGGGGAGGATATGAACACATCTTCCATTCTGCTTATTCTGCCACAGTGAACACAATCTCCATCAGAAGGATGGGATATAACAGATGGAGTTATAACTTAAACCACTTCGTAACAGCTCCTAAAGCTCATCTGTCAAGGATGGTGCCAGACTGCTTGTGCAGTGTTAGTAAGAGAAATTTATGTATGAACATACAATGTGAAATAGGCCTGCTGAGGAGCAAAAGCTGTGTAGCCTATAATGTTTATCTTGCATTAATCAAGTTGTAATGTATTTACTTAGCACTATTTTTGTTTTCACTTGCTGGCAAAATCCCCACAGATGTTTTATTCTGCCTTACAGCAGTTAAAAATATGAGAAATGTATAATTGAAATAATTTACTAATTGTGCAATTGCCTGGCTTATCACACAATAAACCATGTGGGCTTGTTAGAGGGACCACACTAATCCATGGTATGACACAGGTCAGATCACTTCCTACTGCCACTAGCTTTAACAAAGCTATCTATGATACCTCAACTCCGGTTTTTTCAGCTGAAATTCAGAAGACTGGCAAGCCTGTAAGATGTGGGGTGTCCCCTATCCCTCCATTCTGCGTTTCTGTCTCAGTGGTGTCTGAAGAATATGCTGCTCACAGTTACACTGATGGTCATGGAAATTGCAGGTACCTCATTTCTGGAAATCCAACTCTTGATGCTTTTGCAGCCTTAGGGAACTGTACTTTCTTGCCATAGGATAACAGAGAGGTCAGAAGGCTTTGTGATCGTTGGCCAGAAGACTGTGTAGAATAATAGAACAAACTGGGGAAAAAATGCACTAAAAGCATCTGGGAGTTTTTGTGCATACTAGACAATATATTCTATACTCATTTTCTGTGGCTAAGTTTACTGTTACTGAGGCCTAGAAGTAGCCAAATAAAACAGCAGGGAAGCCTTTTCTATGTTTCTTGCCTCCATTTCTCACTAACATTTTTACATTTGCTCGCTCCCTCTTCTAATGGAAGCTGGGGGGAAAGGGCCGAGTACAGCACTAATGACATGAAGAAAATTACTGAAGGAAGCAGCAGGGAGGCCATAGTTTCAACCACTCTCCCTCCCTTGCCCAGGAAAATTTCAGTGACCTCTTGACACCTCCCATGGGAAACTTTAAATTGACAAGAGTATTTGCCAACTAAATACAAAAAAATGGCCTTAAAATCGTATTGTTTCTGACTTAATCCCCCTAAAGTCAATGCAAGTGAGTTAAGGTTCCCACAGCAGCTATAACCCACTAACCTCAATCTTGATGGCTGGGTATATGAATGTGTATCAGGACTGATTAAAAAACACTTCCAGGCACTCACTAACAGCCACTGGGGAAACTGAAAATAAAAATGCCAAAAATTAAGTTATAGCTTGTTCGTGGATTGTGTTGGTATATTGGTTAAAACTAATGTTTCATGTTATGCAACACTACCTAGAGTCATAACATTAATTTGTCCCACGAAAATAAAGGGGAAGGCATTTCATGTTCATTATAATCTGATTGGTTATTCTGCCATGTTTTTGCTGGGGTAAGCTACTCAAGAATGATTGTTGTGACTCTTGGAAAATATTCTGGCTTTATTATATGCCAGTTGCCAATTTTTCCTTTGAAATCTGATCATGAGGAATACAGCGATATGAGAGTATGATGCACCTCAAGAGTCTCCATACCATATTCCCCCACACTCAGAGAACACGTTTGCCACCCAGCAACACTTGCTGGTCATTACTAACTCTGATCCTGCTTGTTAATAGTAGGATTAATAGTAGGATTAATTCTACTCCAGGAGACAGGTTGCTAAACTGGAGATCTGTAGTTTAGTACTAGGAATTGTTCATTTGCTTCCTCCCCAGCACATTATTTAATTTAACCTGTAGGGATAAATGCATCTGTGCCAGTCCTTGTCTCATTTGTCTTACCTTCTTTCATCTTTCCAGTCTTTTTTGTCACAAGTTGCCAAGCCTTCCATGTATGAGGCAACTTGGCCTTCATGATCCCCATGCCTGTTATATAGAAAAGGATCAGCACAATAAAGCCCATAAATAAGAATGCTTCCAGAAGATAATACCAGGAAAAAATGCTCAACAGTGTGAACTAGCATGCAGGAAAAGACCTAGCACAGGCCATTTGCTGACAGTTCTTTAGAGCACAGCTGCCTTAGCTATATGTAAGGACTATGACGTGGATTAAAAATACATCAGTTTTTTAGCACAGGTGTGACCTTACAGAAGAATTGTGGTAGAACTGCATTAGCAGTTTGCAGGTTTTTGGCACATTTACCTATTGTCAGTGCCCCAGTCCATCCACACATAGAGTTGCTGTTCGCATTTTCTGGGACACATGGGAAAACATTACTTGAAAATGAGTTTGACTATAGCTCATATAAAGTGTCTATTTAAGAGGTATTTAAGGGCTGATTCTTAGCTGGGGGATGAAATCCAGCTGCCTGTTTTCTTTGGCCCTGAGAGCCAGTTTCATGTGATTAACATTTTCAAAGCTGACTTCACAATGAAAGAGATTGAGGCTTGGTTTTGAGGCATGGCAAGGTTTTTTTGGGGTTGGGTTGGTTTTTTTTTTTTCAGTGGTGGGGGCATGCTAGTGAGTAAATATTTTACAGCCCACATTCCTAGTTCTACAAAATCAGTGACTCCAGGCTGTGGGACAATATAAGTAAGCACAAAGGCTGGAATTTATTGCTAGTAATGATCTATGAGATAAGATTTTTCAGCGAAGCCAGTGCAGAGTTCTCTTGCCAGATGTGTGGGAGTGAAAGTGACACAAATCTTCAGAAAAAAAAAAAGAGAAATCTTTGGCAATCCCAGAGTGATTATATAGCCTTGTAGCGCTAGCAGCCTCAGAGAATTCATTTTGTGTCTCAATGTCCTTACTGACTTAGAAGCCAAGTCTCAAGCTTTTATAAAAGAAATCCAAAGTAGTGCCATGAATACTCCATAAATTTATCTCACTTTCTTAATCTTATTTTGAACAAAGATTGTTTTGGGGTCTTTTTTTCTACATTCCTCTGTTTATAAAGAACTGTGCCAGCAGAATGATAGTGATTCTCCAAAAAATCAATGGGGAGCTTGTCCCTTTATTCCCTTACTTTCATCCCAATTAATTAAAAAATTTCCTTCAGAGTCAAGCTACATCTTAAATCCTTGCTTTTTGCTCCCAAGATATCACGGACAAAAGCACGGTACATGGCTGGTACAGTGATCACATCCAAACCTCTGCCTACCTCCTTTCATAAGTGTACTAGAAAATGCAGAGACCCAAAGCTGTAAAGGAACTTCTGTACCTTTCAGACAGCCAAGAGGCCTAATTTGTGCTAATGGGGCAGCAACTTTCCTTGGAGCTGAGGGTGCATTCCAAAAAGGGATACTACAGTCAAAGAAAATACTTTCCCTTGGTATAAGGATATTGCTTGGACTAGTTCGAAATTAAAGTGTTAGTGCACTTTAAATGCTCTAACACATTTTAATTTTTTATATCCTAGTACACAAACTCTTACACAACCTATCTCATAGCTTATGTATGACACCACAGCAGAATTGTTCAAGTGTGGCAGAGATGTTTGAAAAGTAAACATGCTGATAATCCTACTTGCCTGTCACACAGCTCTGCCCAGCAGGCACTTTTAGTAGGAATGCTATTTTAAGGAAATAAATCTCTCTGAAAAAAATCCCTAGCTAAGCATGCCTGTAAGAACTAACATGACAACCTTTTTTTTTGGGCGGGGGGGAGCAAACTATCAAACTGTTGCAGCACTCGAAATTCTAAAACAACTTAGTTTAGGATTTAATCTTGTTGTAGACTTTGCTCTAAAAACACATGAATTTCATGAAATTCATGAATCCATGAATCAGGAATCCATGTGACGTGGAAAGATGTCACATACTTATCCTGGAGCATCTTACCAGTCCCTGCTCCTAAGTCTGAGAGTGTAACACAGCTACAGACTCTTCTGGGACAAAATCCAAGCCAACTCCCTCTGCAGAAGAGATGTAGGTGAAGGGATTATGGTACTTTTCAACAGATTGCCTGATTTGGACAGTAGGAGGAACTGCAGGACTCATCATAAAAGACACACAAACCACACTTCAGATACATTATTGCCACACACTTGTCACACTTCAGCTTTCATGACCACAAAAGCACAAGTGGTTTTTAGGAGTTACTCCTCTGTAATTGCACTTTCAATAACTTCTCTTAGAATAAGACACTTCGGATAAGGTGTTTGTTAAGATCTGCAGAAATTTCTGAGTTTTCATTATGTTGTCACGCAGTTACCCAAAGGGGAAATAAAATCCTTTACATCACCTGTTTTAGAGCCTATGCTCTGAGTGGACATGAAAATTTCTCATCTAGAAAGACTGAAGGGAATGCTTAATATGTTCCAAAGATTTATTTTGTGTGAAAGTGTGAGTAGGTCTGAGGTTCCACCCTGTTACTGATTGGAGGATCCCAAGGCTTTGGCCAAGGATGTTTGCTCTTGGAGGGTTAATTTGACTGAAGGACCCTTCTACATAAAATAGCACAGTATTGTGAATTCTTCTCTATACATGAAACTTACTGACTAGCTTTGTCTTCTCACAGGATTTTAGAGAGTGAAGCTGTAGTATGCTTCTAGAAATACAAAGTAAAACATACGGCAGAATCTGGGAATTGTAGACCTGACACGATGGATACAGACATCTCCCAAAACCCACAACCTCCTGCCCTCTCCGCAGCCCACATGCAAAAGTGCCTCTGACTCTCCTCAGCAATTCCTTCTCCTATCTAAAATTGCAATTTTTTTTTGGTCAAATAATATACGTGCCAAGTATCCAGTCTCCAGACATTCAGCTTCTTTCAGATACATTGGTAATGAGGTGTGGTAGATGGAGACTAAATAAACTTTGATGAATGTTGAATATCCTCCGTGATATTTTTGCTTATTTAAAATGAAGAAGAATTGTTTAGGCCATGCAACTCATCTCATCTGTGTGTTTGAACACATTTGGGTGTCCCATGCTCCAAACACTTGTCACAGTGTTCATCAAAGATAAAACTGGACTTTAGTCATTCCAGCTCACTATCACTGGAAGTGGTTTATTACAGTTCTGCCTGGTCTCAGTCTAGAGTCAGTAACATGATAATTTTACTTCAATATTTATATGATTATTGGTTTACTGTTCGTATGAAAGAGCTTTACCCCGTGACTGGAATGCAGCCTTTGCAAGTGGGGAAAATACTAACAGCTTTTTAATAGCTTACAATTTGCTAACAATATAGCAAACTACTAAAACAGCATGTAAGCATTCCATAATGTCTAGGGCAGCCAATAATTCTAAAACTACATCCTGAATCACTTACAAATCTTTGGGAGACCAGATCTTAATGGAGCTGGGAGACACCTAGAGCAGGACTGAACAGATAACCTAGTATGCTCTGTCCCCACCAGAATCTCCCCTGTGGAGACAGCACTAATTCTAAAGGGGCAAAGAAGCATTAGGACCAACTCTGCAGCCTCACAGATTAGGTCTGTAGTTTATCAGCTGCATGCAAGGAAGTAAAAAGATAATTTGATTTCTTTAAGAATGGATTCTAACATTTCTGCTCCTCTTCTAAAATCTTCACAGCTGTACTATCTGGCTTGCTTTCTTTAAACAAGCATTCTCCTTTGTTTTTCCTTTAACCTTACTTGTAGTAAGGGCAAATTCAAGCTTGCTGGTTAATGAGATGCAGGCACTATGTTCCCATCAGCATAATGAACATTTAAAGTTCTTGACCAAGTGCATAACCCAACACGTTATTGCATTTCTACAAGGTACAGCACTGAATGCTGCAGCTAGGTTATGGGGCTCAGAAGCACCCATAAATGCAGTGTTTTCCTGTGACTAACCTGGTGGGAATGTCTTGTAACAAAAAGCTCACCCAAACACTGAGAAGTAGTAACATGTTTATTCTTTAATGCCACAGACGTTTTTTCTATTATGCATTTCCTCCATGTGACTCAAATTAAGTTATCGCAAAAGCAGCAATATGTACAAAGTTACAATCCCAGATTCATGTTATCAAAGAGATCCAGTTTACAAGGCGAATACACAAATGATATTGTACTCAAGAAAGCTGGATGCCTAGAACACAGCATAAAGATGTGCTTTCAGTCCATTTTGGCTTCTAGTTTTACAACTCATTTCTCCCAACTCTCTCCTCACAAATACCAGAACTGCAGAGATGCTTCTGGCAGGATGCAAAAGCCTGAGAAGTACATTTGTCATTGATGTAGTTAAAACTAGTTCACAACCCAGAAAGCGCAGTAAGGACAGCACAAAACTCAGTTTGCCAGCAAACCAACTGGATCAGTATCAACCATGCTGAGCTCCTTGCTGCTAGAATAGTTGCCGACAGTAACTGAGCTAGGCTAAATTAAATTTAAAGCTGGTACTAACTGAAAAAAAACCCCAAAAAACCAAGACACCAAAGCAAAACGAAACCGCAATCCCCCCTTAACCCCCTGAAAAAACCCCGAAACCAAAACCACAAAAAAAAACATCAACACTTTAATGAAAAAGGAATTAAGTCATTGAAGAACATCCTTGCTCATTTCCACCAGAGACTGAAGAAAGTTGGCCATGGGCCATCCTTCATGATGTGCTATACTTGCCAATGTAAAGCCAGCAAGATCAGCGTGGCCATCAGCGGTAAACTCTCACGAAAGGGATGTCAATGGGAATTTTGCATGGCCTTTGAAAGGGGATCGCCACCATATCTCCAGGGGTCATTTTACAAGGAAATAAGATTAACCTTTTCGAATCTGTGCTTGAGATCTATATTGCATGGGAAAGACAGGCTAATGTGGACATTACAAATGAAAAAACATAATCCTTTCTGACTAAATTTAAAAAAAAAAAGCTTTAAAAGTATTTCAGTACAAAAATGTAGCTCAAAACAAAAACATGCTTATGAACCTACAAATAAAATGAATTCAGACTGACTGCCACAAGACACAGTTGTGTTTTCCTTCTAATAGGACATAACAGCTCTTGTTCCATGAGTCTTATTATGTTTGAGTATTTTGCAGTTAGATAACCTTCCAGATGGAATTCACAAATAAATTAAATATGCCTTCATATGTATATTCTTGCAGGCCTGCATTTCTCTACATGGCACTCAATCAGTTTTGTTTTATTACTCTAAACATATATAGTGCTAACATGACTTTTTCAGGCACATGAATTATCCCTGCCATCAAGGGTAATAATCTTCAGGGACATTCTGTAGGATCAGAATGAAGATTGGATCTGGTGTTGTTCTTTAGTGCATTAGTGTATTTAGTGCATTAGTCTTTATGTTTATTAAGATTTCCACATTGAAAAATATGCAATTCTGAAATATCCCATACTACTTATCTGTTAAATTTCCTAAGGATATAGATGCAGATGACTATAGAGTGCATCTCTTAGCCCGTCTTCCCAACAATTCCTTGGCAAAACCTGATGGAATATTTGGAAAGATACTAAGATTCTAGAGGTTTTATAGAAAACAGTGGTCATATAAAAAAAAAATTTCTAATGTTGAACGTCCCTCCTACAGCAATGGGTGCAGCAGATGTCGTTCTCTCTGCTTGTGAGCTGCCAACTTATCAATTAGCCAGTGTTGCTCAAAGCCAGGCACAGTATAGACTGTCTCACATTTTAAAGACAGAGGAAAAACTAAGGGTACTTGGAAATGTGCCAGAAACAGGGATTATTGCAGTAAGATTTAGTTGAAATAGAAAGTGTGACTGTTTCAACAGAGTCAGCTGAAGACATGGAGAGAGACTTTTAGGCTGTTAGGCCCAGAGAGAAAAAAGAAGGTATTTGCAAAAGAGAAGGAGTGCAGAGAACAGTGGGTTTACTGCATGAAGGATGCTGACACAGAAAAAAGGAAAGAAATAGGTGTTACCAGTTCTTTCTGTTCCTAACATTGTCTTTTGCTGTTCTTCCTATTGTCCTTTGCTTCTTCCTTTACTCAACAGCTTCCAGATGAAGAGAAACAACATATGTTGAAGAAAAAAAAAGTTTATGCCTGAAATCCAGTGTCAGAAGTACAATTCATTACACCAAAAACACGTAAAATACAAACAAATATTAATAGATACTATAATCGTAGAAATCCAGCAGGTTGAGTAACTGGAGGGCCTCATCTTTCAAATCTGTGTTTTTAATGGATTTCTGCCCTTTGCATCATGTACTTAGTAAAAGCTGTACAAGGAACTAATGAACTGTGTATAAGGATGGGACAGTTTCAAGAAGTGAGGCTTCCTCACATAAAAATGTCCAGAGAGTGCAATTATCTGTTTATGGCTGGAAGTGAGAAAGAAGAAATGCCTCAATGTAACAGCAATCCTGCTCCTTTCAGTCCTGGCTCCAGAGTATTCCAGCCTCTCTGAGTCAAACGCTTCATGCGTAAGAGGGCAGCGGCATACATCTGCACACACCCCCACAGTTTTTTACATGGATCATATTTGTTTGAAAATTAACTACAGCTACTGCTCAGGAAGTAACATATTTACCTGACACTCTTCAGAGTGTTTACTGCTTTGGCTGGTATTCCACAATGTCTTTAGTATTTTACAGACTTTACATAAAACACTGTCAAAGAGCAGCCCTGATAAAGGGGTAATCTTTTCATCCTGCTACCCTGGACTTTCATCCTGCTTCCCTGGTACACCACTTGTGTTGTAAATTCCTTTACTGTTTTGATAGATATTTTACATTCCTTAGGCAGCAAACTAAGTTTAGACAACAGTATTTGTCTTGTTTACAAAACTATGCTAGAAAGGCTGGCAAATTATTACCATGAAATCTTTTGAAGAAGCTACGTCCAAAAGCGAAATCCAATTGTGAGATGAGACTTCATTTAGATTCAACAAGTCTCTGTTTCAAACGTACTGATTATCCTTCTTTCTGTAGTGACAGCACTGACATGGCAAGACAGATGAATACTGAGACATAGGAATATTCTTATGTATCAGATGTTTATACCCTTCTATTTATGTTATGATACTCCCTGGAAAGCACAGACATAGAGCAGAAACCCATCTGTATCAGTTTTCCTAAACTCCAGAATTCATGGGGGAGGAAACGTTATTTCTTAATGAACTGTACATATTTAGCAGCTTCAATATTTCCACTACTATCACTGAAAAATAAAATAAAATATTAGAGATGCATTCAGTGTGAGTGAGCACTTACTTGCAAATCCTAATAATCAGAGAATATCATTACCATTGGAAACAACCAAGTTAGCATATCCAGAAAGTAAGACAGAAAAGCCTGTCACTCTATCAGCTTATCCAAACCTACACAATCCATGCGTGAAAAAGAAAAAAAAAAAGAAAGGCAGCTTTTTATATATACACCAAGAATTCAGTAGTGATGACAGCAAATTTAAAGTTATAGAATATCCTGAATTAGGAGGGACCCACAAGGATCATCAAGTTCAGCTCCTGACCCTGCATGGGGCAGCCCCAAGAATCACACCACGAGCCTGAGAGTCTTGTCCAAATGCTTCTTGAACTCAGGCAGACTCATGCTGTGATGACTTCCCTGGGGAGCCTGTTCCAGTGCCCAGCCACTTTCCCTAATATCCAACCTAAACCTCTCATGACACAGTTTCATGCCATTTCTTCGGGTCAACTCGAAAGCTAGAACTACACACAAGCTTTTGGATTGCTTCCTTTCTGAGTTGCAGTTGACAAGATGAATGACTGGATCTTAAACATTTGTCTAGCTTTTCCATCACCCACAGACAAGGGGTCTTGTCTGATTTAAAAAGAGCAGGCTTTAATTTCTTTTTGTTTTATGGTAATTTATGTACCTTAGGGTTTTACTTCTCCCTTCATTCCCACAGTCTTGTAGAGAAGTATTTCACACAAAACACCCCAAAAGCAAGCGCATCATCTCCTGAACACAGAGGTATGTGGCTGTGTGTGTGGAGGGGGAGCGTGTGAAGAGAGGCACCCACCAATTTTCTGGCATCATTTATTTAATTAAGCAGTCCTACCACAGAACCGTTTAGATTGGAACAGACCTCCGAGATCAGCGAGTCCAACTGTTAACCCAGCACTGCCAAGTCCAGCACTAACCATGCCCATAGACACGCTGCACTCGACCTCACCACAAGCGTGCTGAAGGGCCCGAGGGAGCACAGCCGCACCCGAGGGCAGCGATGGACGCGACACGGCACCCCCGTCTCCTCCCCCGCCCGCGCCCAGCACGGCGGCGCCTGAGCCCCCGGAGCGGGAAGCGCCGCGGCCTCACCGCGTCCCACCGAGACGGCGGGAGCTGCGGGCGCACAGCCGGGGGAGGCTCGGGGAGGGTCCCTCGCCCCGCACAAGCCCGCCCAGCATGAGGAGTCTCCTGGGGCAGGCCGCCGCGGGCTCCGGGCACCCCCGCTTCTCCTTCTGTAGGGCCTGCCAGATGCAGGCCAGCGCTCCGGGTATGACTTACCACAGACAGCGAGCGGGGGCAGCCCTGCGAGCGAGCGACTGACCACCCACCCTCGCTCGCCCCCTCCCTCCCTCTTCCTCGTTCGCCGCCACCGCCCCCACGCAGTCGGCGGCAGCCCCAGGTGCCTGTCCGGGCTGCCCCCAACGCACAAGGCGGGGGGGAAGCGCCTGCTCCTTCTGTCCCAGGAAGCCGCCCGCACTCGCCCACCGCCTGCAGCACCTCGCGAGGTGGGGATGACGGGGAGGACGAGGCGGCCCCGCGCCCCGTTCCCGCCCGCGAGGGG
>VZTE01002597.1:508054-616151 GCA_013397775.1 Eulacestoma nigropectus
GCACCGCCGCCGCGGCGTCCGCCCGCCTGCGGGTCGCTGTTGCCCCGGGGAGCAGGGGAATATGAAGCCGTGAATCGGGGAGGCGATCCGGGCGCGGAGCCCGAGAACAGGTAGGTGCGGGACGAGAGCCGGGGGAGCCGCTCCCGCAGGCGGCTGCGGGGGCTGGGGGGAGGCGCTCAACTTCGCCCGGTGCTGGGCACTGCCGAGCTCAACAAGCCTTTTTCTGCCCGTGAAGCATCCTGGTGTGACTTCTCGCAGAATGTTTTTTTTTAGGGGGGCTCTTTAGTGGTGTTTGTTTTTTTCCTCCCCTCCCTTTTCCCAGCCCCTCGCTGCATAGGCTGGAGCTGGCTGGAGGCTCGCCTCTGCCTTTGTGGCTGCATACGCAGCGCTCGTGTTGTCCTAACGATATGGCAGTAGCACTTCCTGCTGTAAATCACTTCGCGATAGTTTTTGAAGCGCTTCTTAAAGGCGGCACTGTAATGAACCCCCTTGTCAGTGCTTGTGGTAAGCTCAAAACCTTGTGAGCTAGAGGCTGTTTTCAAGGCTGAGCTGTGTAATGTGCTGCAGTACTTTTCATAGAAAGGGTAGAAATGTAGTTCACTGTTGGCTTAGTGTTAGCATAAATGTAATTCTCTTTGCTGTGACCTGTTGGTGTAGGCTCTCTGGTTTTGGACCCCGTTGTAGTTACCTTTGCCATCTTCTTGTTGTGAAAAAAGGCTTATCTCGAATGTTCAGGGAGACTGATGTATTAAGGACTATGAAAAGTAAGCTTTATTATACTGCTGTACTGGGGATAGCTCTTTGTTCTGGAATAATTTGAGAGAATAAAATCACTCAGACTGAAATTTATGGGGACTTGAGTTTAAAAACCTTAGCTGTTAGTAGTTCTTAAAATATTTTAAATGAATAGATACATTAATGTAGATTGCTGTTGTTATATTCATGTTTCACTTATTGAAAATATCCACTGAATTAGTCTAGTGATCTCTTATTTTGCTCTTTGTATGAACATCATCATATAAAATGGTCTTGCTGACTCTTTTTCCAGCCTATTAATGACTTTTTCCCTCAAAAAATTTTAGAGCACGGTCAGAAGAGGAATGGATGTAACATGATACCCTTGCAGTGCTCAAAACACACAAATTCTGCAAAGATTTGTTTTTTCATTAAATAATACAAGGAAAATGGATGAATCGGCTTTGCTGGATCTGTTGGAGTGTCCTGTTTGCTTAGAACGCCTTGATGCTTCTGCAAAAGTCTTACCTTGCCAACACACGTTTTGTAAACGCTGCCTGCTGGGCATTGTGAGCTCTCGAAATGAGCTGCGATGTCCAGAGTGCAGGACTTTAGTGGACTGCAGTGTTGACGAACTCCCCAGTAATATTTTGCTTGTCAGACTACTGGATGGCATCAAACAGAGGCCTCGAAAACCCGGCGCTGGCGGTGGGACTGCCGGCACAAACGCTTTAAGGGTCCCCATCAGCACTGTAGCTAATTGCGGATCAAAGGACCTGCAGAGCTCCCAAGTTGGACAGCAGCAAAGGGTACAAGCACGGAGCCCTCCTGTTAGGGTAAGTACCACGTGGTGACAGTATTTTGGTGCATTCCTGTCTTTTCCTGCACCATTTCGAAAGGGTTGATGGCCTCTGCTTCAGGATAAGGGCAGTCAGATAGTTAATACAGCAAAACAATGTAATTTTGAGAGTTGCTGTAGATTTCTAGCAAAGCACATCAGTATTCCTATCAGTGCTGGTTTAATGTTATATAATTACTAATAATGCTTCCTTATTAAAACTCTCAGTTTTTGAGGCAAGAAGAAGAAATCCTTAACTGTCCTATTAAAAGACAGTCAAATAGAGCAACGTAACTTACGTGGAAAGCTTAAGTTGTTGTTAAGGATAGAGATCTTGTGAAGAACATTTGAAATTGTTTTTAGTTTGTCAACTGCAAGACTAGAGATTTCATTTTGGCTCATGCACTTTCTGAAATGATTCTTATAATCAGTAAATTTCCTTTGAGTTAGACATAACAAATGTTAAACATGAGCAGAGAAGTTTTGCCACTGGCTTCTAAGTACCTACATTTTTACTTTCTTTCCTTCAAAAAGAAATTTTTGAAGTCCTGTAATCTGCTAAATTATATGCACTCTCAGTTCTCATTTCTTTAATTAGTTTTTCCTCAAGTATTTTTTCTAGAAGATTTGGAAGATCTATGTACCATGATGGGAAGACATTGCCTTCTTTCTATACTATAATTCCTTCCTAAGAGCTATGCAACCTGTAGACTCTGTCATACCTTATAATCAAGACTCAGTAGCCTCATTTATGATTATTCATTCTAGAACCTGTGTCAGGAATTGTAATTTTATGAGATGACAGACCTTGCTCTGTTTTATCTAACGACAAAGCAGGACAGCTTCTCTGAAAGGGTTTGCTGCCCAGTTTATGCTGCATGCACATCCGAGTTCCTGTCTTTGAAGTGGAGTTTCTGAATGGTTTAGGTGGTTTCTGTCTTGTGGAGTTTATTTGATTTTTATGAAATGTCTTAAGGAGTTCCAAGAAGAGGACTTGAATGTGTTTTTGGCAGGACTAGTCTTTATTTTAAAGTGTATCTGAATTATTTAGTTTACTTAGCAAGTGAAAGAAGCCTAACACTGATTTTCCTCCGTTGTACTTAACATGATTGGAATCTCTCCAAAAGATATTAGATAGACCTCTTAAGTTTACATAAGGATTTTAAATCCAGTTGTTTTTCCATTAGGTGATACTGCTTTCTCTGCTTGCTAGAGATCTCATTAGGTTCTTTACTTTAGAATATAGAAATTATAATTATCAACCCACTTCCTGCTAATGAGTTTTATTTTGTATCTATATTAATTGGTGAGGAGAGAAGGTGATCTGTGGAGGTTTTCTGTTAGTGGTTTGTTTTTGTGTTTTTGGTGAGTTTTCTTTCCAGAACATAGAATCCTTAAAAAGTACTGCAAAGAAGCATCAGCAGTATCAAAACCAGTCTGGTCTTCTCCAGAACTTGAAGTTATTTATCATGATACCTTGCATTTGCAAATGCTCTTCAACTTAAAACAAAAACCCTTATGATTTGTTTATATATTTTTGTGTTGACCTTTGTAAGTAATTGGGTGTTTTCAGAGACTGCTTCTCCTCCAAAAAGGCTTCCGATGTAGCACTGTAAATGAGGGACTGTACTTCAGACTTTCTCAAAGCCTTATCAGACAAAATGACTTGAATATAGAATATTATCTCTCTTTTTTTTTAATGTCCTATAATATCCTGTTTTGCAACATTTGCATTTCCAGATGTTGTGTGGAGTAGAAAGTGATAACACATGGAAGGTTGCTTCAGCTTATTAGTTATGCTGTACCGTGTGCTATTAAAACTGTTACCATATGCATTCCTCATGGGATTAACTGATACTCAGTGTATGTTAGTGATAGTTTTCAGTGTTTTACAGTAAGTCTTATTCCATCTTTGGTTTTGGAGTTCCACAGGCATTCTTCTGCCTTCTTTCCTTTGGGAGACAGGGAAAGATGATGATCTCATCATTTGTCCGCTTTGTCCAGAGCCTTTTTTACTAGGAAGCCAGTACTTTAAAGAACATGAACCGACTTCAAGAAGGTGGAGATATGAACTACTTTTCTATTTTCTATATGAAAAGTGGTTTTGAAAAAAAAAAGTCCAGAAAGCAAAATGCACTGCCTTTAATGGACAGTGTTGAAGTGAATGCCCTGTTTGTTTTGCTAACTCTAACATAAAGGTGCTTGCAAATACAGTTCCTCTCTGGGAATTGAAGAGGAAAATCTGTTTCTAGATGAGTGGCAGAGTCAGATTTCCTAAACTAATTTTGCTGAAGGGGAACTAGTAAATGAAAGTTGCTGTTACGTTAAATGAAGTGAATGTGGATGAAAGCTGTCAAGTCATAAACATTCTGCTTATACCCTGAAGTAATACTAAGCTCATAAATGCCTTTTCAGAGAATGCCATAATTTTCAGAAAAGGTTAATACAGCATGTACTGCAGCTTGATTTCCTGAACTATATCAATGACTGTGGAGTGGCCAGCCCTGTTATTGCACAGTGTATTGCATTCTCTGTATGTATGTGGTGACACATGGCAATAAACAAACAAATGGTTCCTTGAGTCTTAAAACTAATGAAGCTGAGTGGGTGGTGGGGATTAACAAAACTTGTGCCTAGCGTCTCCCCCACTAGAGTAACCCTGTTTCTTTCTGTAACCTCTGTAAGCTTTCACTACTGTAACAACAGCAATTTCTCTGTGCAAGTTCTTAATCTATTTTGTTCCCCTACTGTTTTGATGTATAAAGCCTTCTGTGCCTTTCCCTGGTACAGGCTCGACAAAGGCAGCAGCATCCTGCTGTACCTGATGGAAAACTTTGCTGTCTGCCCAACAGTTCTGCTCTAGGCAGCCAGCTTGCCTGGGAGAACAAATAAAATAGTTATACACATACTTCAGCTTCCTCTCTGGTATGGATGCTAATTTAATGCTTTTTGCCTTTTTTTTTTCAAATGAAAACCTTCAGCTAGGTTGACAGCTTGGAAGAGCTGTAAGAGCCACAGCCTGCTGTCAAATCTGCTTGGGACTGGTCATCAGGAGCAAGTTAGTGAGGGCTGTTGAGGGGCTGTGTGATCGCATGAGCCTTGTTTCCTTCAACAGAGCATTCAAAAATGTTAGGGTCCATCCTTTTATGTTTATGCTGATGTTATTAATTTTTTCATTTTCACAGAGTATGTCAAACAAGAATTATCCTAAGTTCCTTATGGCAGATTTTTAAGGGTATGCTTATTGCAGGAGTCTTAAATGTAGCTGTGTGCCTAAGTTGCTAGATGTTGGAGAGCTGTTCTCTCCTAGATAGATTTATGATCCACCTATAACTTTTCCTTTGTATTTGTATTTGCCTCAGACATACTAATTCTCCCTCAAGTTTGTTAATAGTTCAGATTTCTGAAGTTAGGGCTGTCTTTTCCAGAGAACCTAGAGGAGAGTTGTCTAGATAGTCTGAAATCTTATCAGTGTGGAAAATATTTTGTAATAAGATTTTCAGATGTTTTCTGGACCAAATGTAGGCAGGAAGAGATAAGAGAAGAATTCAAATGATCTCCATTAACAAAAGAAAAGCATGAAAAGTTGGCCATTCCTAATAGAGTTGATGCTTTTGGTGAATAAGAATTGATGGTGTAGTTTGAATATATTACACTGTATGTCAGTGGAAAATCTTATCAGGAAATGTTATAGTGCAATGTCAAAGTCCTAAAGCTTTTCCCTTTTTTGTTGTTTTTTATTCTGGAAAGCCCCTAGAAACCTCTGGAGGTACCATTCTCAGTGAAGTCGACTTGAAATGAGAGGGTAAAGAATCATTGCAGGCTATTGGAAAATGCTCCTTTGGGTGTTAAAGGGGGCTAGAGCCACTACTATCTGAGCATCTGAGTTGTTTGTGATAAATGCTTTTACACTGAGAAGGAAAGAAAAACCCACTAACAGGAGATTGTTCCATGAGTTTCTGCTAATGCTTAGCAGTGGTGCAGTGTCGTGTAAACCCATGCATCCATTTTCATGTTTGTTTAACAAGGAAAGCTGTAGTAAAATTTTAAATTCCTGAATCCATACTGCTGCAGCAGTGGTCATTTGTGATCCAGTAGGCTTGCCTGGGAACTGCTGAAGCAGTTGTAATGCCAGAAAGGAAAATAAATGGAGCCAGGTTTTCCACCCATAAGCCATGGTGTTTGACCTTGCCACACATCTTGGGGCAGTAGGGACAGTGGGCCACCTTCTGGTCTGTGTGGACTTAAGCAGGTTGGGCTTCTCTGTCAGACTCAATGGATGGTGTAAGCAATCAGTTTTCTTTCATCCTCACCACCCTGGAGAAGAGAGCTCAGAGTGCAGCTCTCACAGTTTGACTGTTGAGCAGGTTGTGAAAAACTGACAGGAGCCAAAACAACTGCTGCTTTTGTAGTTGTGGCACTTGCCTGCCTATGGAGGTGCTGGCAGAACTTAGATATCAAAAGAAACCTCTTAGACTAGAAAATAACAATAGGACTGAAGATGTACATTCACAGATCAATAACTATTACATTATTGTAAATAAATATGGGGATCATAGCAGCAGGTGTAGATTGGAACAGATGTTTAAATCATCTTGAACAAGAGTAAGTGGAATAAAATAGTATAAAGAAATTTATCAGTAAAGGTCTGCTGGAGGGGTGTTCTTAGAGAAGGTTCCCATTGTCCTAATAGATCAGATTGCAAAGTATACCCATTTAAGGGAAAAAGTAGTTGTAGAAATATGCAAAAAACAGTGGGTAATGCAGTTTGTTCTGTGATAGTTATTTGTGATGGTAGGCTGGAGAATCATTACTTGATAGTACCTGATTTTGAGCTGACCCCCGCAAACAAAACGATACTCCATACCATATGGCATCATGCTCAGCATATAAATCTGGGGAAAGAAGAAGGAATAGGGGGGAAGTTCCCAAGTAACATTTGAAAATCTGAAGATAGACACCTATTCATGTTCTGGAGTGATCATTAGAAAGTATTTTGTGAAGTCTTTGTAAATCATATATGCATGCTTTTGTTTCATTTCATGCTTGCTGAGATACCAGATTCTGCTTTTGTGTTTACAATTGCTTCTACAATTTTAATTACATCTGTGTAACACTGTTGTATCCTATGTGAAACTAGAGAAAATTTAATGGAGATTATAAATATAAAAGGAAAGTGGACTGGCTCTCATGGTGTTAATGTGTTCCCTTTCAGACATAAATAATTAGATAGAGAAGGAGGATAAGCAAAAGGAAGAGCTGTCTCTGTATCCAAAGGCATTGGGCTAGGATTGAGAGCTTCCGGGCTCAGTTCCTGGCTTTGCTACAGGCATCCTTTATGACCTTGCACACAGTCACTCAAAGCTCTTTGTGCCTCTGTTTCCCATCTGCAGATATGACTGATAGTACTTTCTTTGTTTGACTCACTACTTAGACTGTATACTTTCCAGGGCAGACATTGACTTTTTTTAAATTTTGGATGTATCCATGGGTGTTTTACAATGGTTCCACAGTCTCAGCTGAGGTCAGTATATCCTGCTGTTAACTCTAAATCATTGACTTCTCATAGAGAACTGTTCATAATCTGTTTCCTGTCCCAAAGATGGTGCAATGCTTAGTGTCACATTGTTAAGAGGATTTAATTTTGTTTGGATGTTTAATAGGAAATCACATGAATACCTCAGTCAGGAAAAGCCAGACACTTGAAACATCTGTGGAAGTGGTAGTCCACCCTTCAGCTAGGGAAGTCTGCATCTGACTGGCACACTGGTGTGTAGATTTGAGTTTTTAAAAGAATAAGAAGAGAATATCTAATGTGAATTGTGTTGGTAATACAGAAATGTTTAATTCCATACTTTGAAACTGCATAGCTATCTTGAACCTGCCAATTAACATTAATCTGCTTGATAAAATAGCTGTCAAACTAGTGTAATCCCTTTTTTTAGAAAACAATTAGGTTTTGAAGTAAGCTAATCTATAAACTAAAAAAGAAGTCGACATTATTTACGTGTGATACTGAAATCTGAAATCCCTTTTAAATTTGTTTACGAGCTTTTTTTTTTGTTGTTGTTTTTTGGTGTATTAGTGGAAGATACTGTTGTATAGTTGCTTTGTCTTCATGTGGAAGAGAGAGCTGTCTCTATTTTCCTTAATTTTCCAATTTAATATTCCTCCATTTATGTAGATTTGTTTAAAACCACCTACATGAAATAAAATGGTGTCTTTTTTTCCTACACTTTAATGTGGCCAGTGAGTTGCAGGTTATTGCTCTACTCAAAAAGCTTTGATCATTCAGAAAATTTAAACTTCTGCATAAAAAGTAAGTCTCAAGCCCTTACTTTTAATGCGATTGTGAAGGGAAGCAGGTTTTTTTAGAGAGAATAAAAGTCCTTGAATTTTGTCTCATATTACCACAAAAATCAAATACCAATAAAATTGCTTTACATAGGTGATCCAGGATCTGGTTAGAAAAGTCAGTCAGTAGTGCTGTTGCTGTGTTTATCTGTGCATAGTGTCTGGCTTTCTGCAATGCATTCGGTGGCTTAATGGGCATCAGATATGGTATGGAGAGCTGAAGGGGCTGGTTGGGATGGGGTCAGCTAGAAATCCTTCTCCCCTCTCCATTAACTGAGTGAAATGGTTTTTAATGGAACTTCAGTGTTTAGTGCGTGGATAGGAACTGCAGAAAACAGAAAGCCTTAAGCTGCAGCTGTGATAATAAAACTGGAAACTTGTTATGATCCGTTGTTTGTCTTTCTTTTGGTGAACTTCCCCTTGCAGTGCATTTGGCCTTCTCCTTATGATACGCTTAACACCTTCCTTGGTCTTTTCTTTGGCTCCATTGTTGTCCTTTATTCAAACGTTCTCCTGCCTCTGATCTTACTGTACTACTTCCAAGAAAAAGAAAACATATAGTTTTCTTACCTCTTGTGTCCCATTCATCCTTGACTGTGTCAGACGTAAGGAACAAAAAATAAACAAGAAAGAAAATTTTCTATTGAAGTATATGGGCTACATACAATCTCGTTGTATATATGACTAAGATCTGCCAAATACACAAAGAGCATAAAGTGTAAGTTAATATTACTGTATTGCCTAGCCTCCTGGGGTTTTTTTTCCTTTTTTCTTTTTCTTCTTCTCCTTTAAATCATTGACTATATCCTCATCCTAGTGTGGGCAAGAATGTGTCTCAGTAATTAAAGCTGGAATATCATCTGGTCAGCCCTGTTCATGCATACACCTCGTTACTGCCTTCACAGAGGAAAAGTGTGCATCTGTTAAAGCTCGTTTCCTGTCAGATCCCTCTGTGTTAGACAGAAAAACTCATCTTGGAAAATCAGCAGTGAATTCTTGGGTTGGTTGAACTAGATCAAATTCTTTGCTTTTCTTTTCACATCACCAAATCAGAGTCTTCTTGGAAGGACAGGTTTTTTTTGGACTGAGAATTGCTGCTTTGAGGTGAGCTGGGTTAATTTTAGAAAGCAACTGGCCCTGAGGTGGTAGAGTCACACATCCAAGTGCTCTTTTCTGCGCTCCTTATCTTTCTTAGTTATAGGGGGAAAGATGAGAGCACTGTCCTCTGACTGTCAGACTGAACACTGGGACTCATCCTGGTTAGACTCATCCTCATCATGCTGTACTGAGCATGTCACTCACCTCTTTCCTATGGATATTGCCAGAGTTGCCATGCAGTTTGGGTGCAGAACCCGAGCTGGTCAGCACAGAGGCAATTGGTTAAGTCTGTTTTCACATTTGCATCCTCTAAAATGTCAGGAGATCTTTGGGACTCAGAAAGATGCTCTGGAGATAAGGGAAATCACTCCAAAGAGAGAAGTCGAGCCCAGTATTTTGAATTCTTTAGGCATGTGATGCTTATATACATATCTTTAAAATGTCAGTCAATGTTTCCTGGAAACCTACAGGTTTGGATTCTCCAGTTGTAGGAAAAGTGAAACACAGAAGTCAGTGTTTCGTTTACAGACACTGTTGCCAAAGTGTCTCAGAATCTGAGCCTGCTAGGTACATGAAAGTCAACTGTGGTGCATATGAGCAGTCCACTGTACCTTTGGAAGCTTTGGGCTGTAACTCTCATTTTACACTTGTGCCAGTGAAGTATGTGATTTATTGTCCAAAGCTAAGTTTTTGTAGTGTAAGAGTATAAACACTTCAGAATTTTAAGTAATTTCTTGTCTAGATCTGTTCCTATCTTAGTTGGCTCTTGATGAATCCCCTCTGCCCCCCCAACCCAGCATAAGCACTTAAATTTTCAAGTATTAAAAAGCCAGAACCTGCAAGAGTGTGTTTGATCTCCTACAAATGAGGACAAGATTCTCTTGTGCGCCATCCCTCTCACACAGTAATTCTGTTTGAAATATTGCTGATATGCTCAGCCTTCCACACCTACTTTTTCGAATGTGGTGTAAATTTGTTTGGTTTTTTGTTTGTTTGTTTT
Source organism: Eulacestoma nigropectus (assembly GCA_013397775.1). Classification (NCBI taxonomy): domain Eukaryota; kingdom Metazoa; phylum Chordata; class Aves; order Passeriformes; genus Eulacestoma; species Eulacestoma nigropectus. The sequence goes on from VZTE01002597.1 coordinate 518,080, forward strand.
TAATTGACCTGAAAGCTCTGTTCTGTCTTCCTTGTTTTTTCAGAGTTGAATATAGGTAGTCCATTTTTATATTCTGTAAATGTGCAAAGTATCATTTTATAGTTTCTAGCTGGGAAGTATGCTATTAATCATAAATGTGTTTTGATCAAAGGTAAGCATTTCAGTCTTGTTTAAATATGAATATAGATATCATTCTCCTTCTCTCTAAAGTGAAGGACTGCTGCCAATGCTGCTCAGAAGATAAGCCTGGCATCAAGTGTCCTGTTGGACTTTGTAACACCTGAAGTGCTCCTCAGTCTTTAGCATTTCTTTGTTAATAAAACTGATCTTATTTCATGGTATTAGTGTTGCAGAAAGATAATATAACTCTGCTTTCCTTTTTTTGTAAAGGAAGGATGTGTATATTACCTCTCTTGACTACTTCTTCTTAGCATCTAAGCTTTCAAAATATACATGTGCACTGAAAGCTTTTTAAAGAACTGAACCACTGTTTTACCTTGTGTGAACCACAGTTCTACAAGACAAGCTTTTGAAAAGCTCTGATTAAAGACAAAAGTACTCATTTCCACCTGACTTTCAAGCTGCTGAACTCAAGAGAAGGAATGTAGTCTTACTTGCACAGAGGTGGCAGAACGTCAATACTGAATAATTTGAAACATGTCTCTTCAATTATTCTTTATTGGTGTGCTATCTTGGCCCTTTAGGTTATAGTCTCTATTTCATTTATATTAAAAAAATGTGTAAGAATGAATCACTTCTAAAAAGTGTTAAAATGAAAAATAGTCAAAGATAATCAGATGACGATCGGAGTTGGCATATATAGGGCATAGCTGTTCTAGCAGCTTATTTTAAACAAATCCAGTGAAGTTGAGTTCACTGCACTATGGTAATGTGCCCCTGAGTAGCGAAGAAGCTTTTATTCTGAAGCTGAGCTTGCTAAAAGAAAATCAGTGTCTCATGGACCTTCAGTTGTTCATGTGTGCCAGTGCCCTTCTCACATGGTCTTTTTCATGAGCTAGATAAAGAGAGGAGACTCTTAAATCTTATCCACACTAGCAGACTTAAGCCATTTTCAAAACCTGTTTAATTTAACACAGTTTTAAATCCACAGCCTTATTAAGTTAACAAGCCTTCAGCCTTGCCACCAGGTTCTGTAATCCTCTTAGGTCTTGGAACTAAGCAGGGCAGGGATAGTCAATAAGTAGATGAATAGATAATCTTTCAGAAGACAGATCTTAAAGTTGAGAAATGCTGATCTGAATTTCCATTCACTATATACACTACCACAGTACTTACAACTTGAGGAAAAAGTTGAAATTACTATTACTCTGTTTGGGGGGAGGAAGAGTAAATAAAGGATTTTTAAAAAAATGCATTAATTCCTGGTTTGCAACCCAATAAAATTAGGTTAAATTTTAAATATAGAGTAAGGTAGATAAAAATAACAGTTTGTTTCCTTGCCATTGTGCATATGCAGGTTAAAATCTTCTTGTGGTTGTTTCACAAGCTATTTTTGAAAATCTTTCAACCAATCAGGAGTCTATGGACCAGAATTTAAAGAACACGAACATTATGCTGTTAATGTGGCCTTGGCCACCACTGCAGTCTGCATATTGCTTCTGTTCAGTTTTGGCTCTTCTAACACTACTGAGCTTAAGCTGTGTCTGTCTCCTGAGCATAACTCCTGAGGTAGTGGAGTTGGAGGAATTTAAAAAAAGGCATATGTAGTGGAAGAATTCAGCCTAACATGAGGATTCCTGCCAGACGTGTTCACACAGGACCAGAGGAGGAACAGAGGAAGTGGATCATAGAATCATTAATGTTGGAGAAGTCCTCCAAGGTCATCAAGTCAAACTTGGACTGAATATCACTATGGCCACTAAACCATATAGTGAAGTGCCACATCTGCTTGTTTTTTGAACACTTCCAGGGATGGTGATTCCACCACTTCCCTGGGGAACTTGTTCCAATGTAGGATTCAAACCAGGTCCAGGAGATGCAAAGTGTGACCCTGTGTTTGGAGAGGGTAGCAGAAGAGCTGAGCACACAGCTATCCTTGAGGCATGAAAGAAATCACTTATCTCATTGAGAGGGTGGGAGAAGGCCTCTGGGAGGAGATGGCTGAAAAGCAGGGAAATTTCGGTACTGATGGGTGATAAAGACCCAAACAGTCAAGTAATAAGGGAGGAAGAGGGATAGTGGTGTTGAAAAGAAAACAAACTCTGGTAGTAGGCTTGGAACGTAGTAATAGACCAATTAGATAAAATATTACAGAGGAAATGGGATCAAGCAAATGACTCTTGGCTCGCTGGAATTGAATTAGAGACTTGGTGAGGGGGAGACTTGCTGCAGGAGCAAGTTGAAGGGGTAGCTTGATGTTTGAGGAAGCTTTTGGAGAGCATGAAAATAGAAAAGTTGCTGTGGAGGTGTTGGCTAGACAAGAGGTGAGAAAGAAATTTAAGTGTGTTGACTCACATGCCATCTCATTTCCTTCAGTATGTGTGTATTTGAATACTGTGTATTTTATTTTTCATTTTTTATTTTGTAAAAATGTGTCATGTATTATGTGACATTTAGACTAGTACAGTTCCAAAATGGTCGAAGACCTTCGATTCGGGACTTTGAGGATTACTTCTGGAATATCGCTCAAGCACTTTGAGATTCTTCACAGGATTCTGAGAATGTCTGTTTTATTACTAATAATGTGTTCTCATTGTTCTTATAGAACCAATAAAGCTACAAATTCTAATATTTCATTCAATGAACTCAAAAAGAATACAGGAAGATGGGGGCTAGTGTCCTAGGAATTGCTGGGAAATTGAAAAAGATTCTTAAAGAAGGAAGAAAAAATAAACATAATCTGTGACTATTTTGATTTGATGGTATTTTCTTTCATCTTGCTTCCATGTTTCCTCAGTCTTTTGTCTATTCCTTCAATTAGTAATAACTAAAAATAAGGATTTAGACATCTTGCCAGCCTTACAGAGCATGGTCGCAATCTATTCTTTTGAATTCAGTCGTGGTGATGAGAATGGATTTTATGGTACATGTTCTCCAAGCAAAACAATGGAATATTTGCAGTATGTTTGCAATCTGTTGGAGCAGCTCACCTTTCTGTAATACCATTAAAAGGAGAACTATCTTTCCAGAACTATGTTTTCAAAATATATTATTTTTGTTCTGTAAGGGGGACTTGTGTTTATTTTTACTTTAATTAATAAGGGAATTGGTTTTTCAGTGCAGAAATAGAATAACTAGTGGGCTGTTTCTGGAAACGGGTTCCCAAAGTAGTTTACAATTTCAGTAAATGTTTATCTTCTTGTACTGAAACCTCTGAACCCAGAAAGAAACATAAGGGTCAAGGAAAAATTATTTCTGATTTCAGCTCCTGTTGTGGGTTTATGCTCTTTTCTCAGGAAATCATACTTTTTCATATATTAAATTCAGAATTGTGTTGCTTGCAACAGGGAACTGATGTAATTTATGCTTTATTTGTTTTTCTATCACACTGCCATTTAATGGAACAGCATGAAAGACATCAAAATTTATTTTAAATGGCATAGGAGAGAAACTGTTTATCCTCTGCAGTCCATACAAAGGTGGTGTGGGTTTTTTTATTTAAAAATAAAATATTAAATACTATGTCTTACACAGTTAAATAAAGAATATTCATAATTGCATATGCAGTGATTGATAGGGAGACTTTTTTTTTAAGTGTAATACTTGTTTCAAATTTTCTGAGTTTGCACTAAAGGAATCCAAGGAAGAAGAGGGTATGAGTTAAACCAGCTCAACTGTCAGGAAGTGTTTGTTCCTTTTTTCCCCTGCAGCAATCAGAATTTTACGTAAAAAGAGCCATTTTTAAAATGTTCTCTGAGTAAAATTTTATGTAACGTGGCATCCTTATTCTTTTTAGAGATTTTTTAATGTCTGCAGTTAGGCTCTACCACACAGTTCCTTATTTTTTGATGTTGTTGGGAGTTACATGAGTTACTGAGATAGATTGGTTGATGAAGTTTATGCCCGTTTTCTTGGGATTTGTAGGCTGTGGTTGCCTAGGTGGGTGTATATTTTTGTCTGTATTGAGTGTACTGCTCAGTTCACAAGTAAGAGCTTATATTAGAAATGATTGAAAAAGAAATAAAATTATTTTAGAGTCAATTTTGTACTTGCAGTCATGGAAGATATGGACTTAAAATATTCAGAGGTACAGTCCTTGGAAGAAACCTTTGCGTGTATGAAATTTTTTGTCTTCTTACAAGGGATTTCAGTACTGCTTCACTTAGATACATTTAGATTGGAGTCCAGTTTCACTTGCAATAGCCAGATTGAAGTTCAAGGTAATTTATCGGAGTCAAACCATGGACTAACTTGGTCATTTTAGTTAGACATGTACAGCTCAAAAAGCCTTTTAGCCCAGTATGCAGTAACCACAGCATAGTCTGACCTATGGTAAATGGAAAACAAAGTATTCCAGTATTCCGCACTATGTGTTTCAAGCAAACCTTAAAGTAGTTGCTTTCAGGAATTAGTAAGTTTTGTTTGCATAAAATACCTTGTGATGTTGCAGAAATCCTCTTTGTGCTTAAACAGATAGCTTCACCCTCAGATCTGGACACTGGCTGCAGTTTCGTTCAGGAAATCATCATGCTCTCTCTTCTAACTACTGCTATTTGCAATGTTAGGTTAGCACCCCACATCTTCCTGGGAACAGCATCTAATTCTTGGGAAGTCAAATACCTCTGGTGCTCAAAGCTAGAACATTAGTAAGAATTTTTAAGATTTCATATAAACCAAAATCAAGTGATGCACTAATTTTCTAGACTTGAATGCATTGTTATATTTAAAAACTGAGATTCATATTCTTTCCACATGTTTCATTTTTGGGAAAGAAGTAGAGGCAATGAAATTTTTGTAAGAGTGTGGCTTTTTTAACTTAAGGAAAACCCTTTGCTTTTGCAAAAGAATACCAAACTTGGCACCAAATTGTTGGGGCTTTGTCAGTACCACAGAGCTCTCGTTTTGAGTGTGGATTCCAATTATTGAAGTTTAGGCTGAACATACCATTAGATGCCAAACTGTGCTTTGTTTTTGGAGAAGGCAGTGGTACTCAGTGGATGAAATAGCATTTGATTTGTGCTGTGTTTTGAAACAAGAATACTTTTTGCAGATTTCTTTCGTCTGTTCAGCATATAAAATTTAATGGATGAAATCTGTCCAAAGTGATCTTATGTAAACACTCACTATGTTTATATTTTTCAGGATCTTGTAGCTATAGAAATAAAATGGCAGTTTTGAGCTTTTCTATTAAAATATACATTGGAAAATATTCTGTTGGATTACAGAGGAGTATTAATGGCTTCCATAAAAACAGATCTGGTAAAAATCAGTAAGTGCAGTAGATATCCTTCATTAGAGGGAAATTGGTCTTAGTGTTCTTTTGGTAGCTGAAGCAATAAAGCTGCTGTTAAAGGCACCGATCAGCAGCATAAGTCTGGAACAAGGAAGACTACTCTGTGAAGACTGATAAAACTGACCATAAATACCAGAGCTGGGTCATTGGTGTGTGCCTGAAAAAAAATGGAATTTTTGAGAGAGGATTAACAAGAAGGAAGAAATGCATCAGAGCTGTGCATGAACCATCAAGGTAACAGACAACACTCTAGGGAGCACAGTAATTTCTGATAGCACCAAAAAATTGCAAAGTATACATGGGTGCTGTTTCTTGTTAGTTTATGTAAGTTTTGGATAAAATCATGATTTTATGACTATTCTTGGTAAATACTATTTTGAATTTCATTTTGTCTTTCTAATGAAGGTGAGTCGGCAAGGACCTAGGAATGTTGGCTAGCTGTTTAGATTGAGGGCTAGCAAATGTTTTGTACTTTATCTCTCTGATTTTTGTTTGTCTTTGCCTGTAATGTTTTCAAAAGGCATTGAAAAAAATTGTGCTGGATAAAGAAGTCCCATGGTTTTTTTGTTTTGTCGTTTTGTCAGTATGCATTAAAACTGCCTTAAGTGAATCACCTTAATAAAGGTAAGTCAGCCTTTGGTTCAGTATTTAATGTACTCCGAAGATTGGTACCAGTGATTATAGTGGTTTAATCATGTAAGCTTTTGGCCCCCTTTCTAGAGGGGAACAACTGAAGTTGTTCCGCTCTATGGAAATAAAATATTCACTGGAAAAAGGATTAAAACCCAACTGTTCACATCCCAGGCGAGTGCTTGGGTCATTGAGCCAGAGAATTGTTTTGTCATCGCTTTCAGTGCTCTAATAGAGGTTAGGGGAAATCCATGCCAAGACGTCTGTGGTTTGGTGGTTAGATCTCATGCCGTGTTGGATCATGTATTGCCGGTATGAATGATGCTTTTTATGGAAATAGAACCTTTTTTTTCTTTTTTTTCCTTAATCTCCTTGGTTGTATCCACAGTGAATAATTTGATGAGATAAAATAATTCTGATTGCATATTTTGTCTAGGAAGTACTTAATTAACCACGGCTCAAAGTGTGGTTTTTCTCTACTTTTTGACTATCAGATGGGGAACATAACATTTGTTGTTTGTGTTGGCTTAGCTGTGATAGTTCTCTTCTCATTTTCCTCATGTAAAGATGAGATTAATTTAGGAGAAGTTTGTTTGTTTCTGACTTCTGTTTTTAATGAGAAAATAGTATCTCTTGGGATATGCTTTCAGATGTTGGAGCATTATTGTTTTGAAGGAAACTAATATTTGGCAAATCATAAATTAAGGGTTTTTTTCACAAGTTAAATTGCTTTTAAAATTACAGCTTTAGAAGCATACATAACTTTGAATATTACATTTCAGGTACGCTGTATCTCTGTGGTCCTATAGGGATTATATGTCTGCTATTGAATTTGAAGGAAAAAATAACAAAAGCAGTAATTTTAGTTTACTGTTATTCCCTTAAAAATACTAATATCAAAATACATTGAGATGTATGTGGACTTCGGTTTTTCATATGACCTTGCACATTGTATCTAGCCTTTTTCCTATTCAAGTGTGTTCTTTCTAGGTGGTAGAAAAAGGAAAAAAAAGATTAAATTTTTTGTGCTTTATGTTACAGCACAAAGTGTTTGAAAGCTTAGGTAGTAAATCTGCATTTGAGAAGAATCACTGAGCAGTGTGATATTACTTTGTTTCGTCTTTTAAAAAGTAAAATGGAACCTTAATCTTCTACCTCCAAGGAGAGAGAACAACTGAGGCTCTACAAATGTAGTATTATTGAGAAGTACAAATGCATACTCATCATGGCTCTAGATGAAGAATAACTGTTCTACTTGACGCATGCAGATGAGGGAATAAAAGGACCTGTAATGGGCCATATAAAATGTTGGCACTAGAAAGCTGGACTACTGGTGTGTAGAAACCATCCTTTTGTTCTCTTTGCACATTCTTCATTTACTCTGTGCAATATTTCAAATGAAATTGAAAACTAGAGTTTTCATGTGTGTATTTTACTGCTTACCTTTTTAAAAATAAAACTACTTTTTTATTTATCACTTGGTTATTTTTTCTTTATGTGAATTACTTTTATGTATTGCTTGAGTTTATGTATTTTTAATCTCTTGTAATCAGGGTGCATCAGTGTTGATTGTCTTGTTGCAGCTATAATGATTTTTAAATTCATGGCTTTGTTGCAATTTCTGTTGGTGTGAACCATTTAATATAATTTTGAGTTTGGAAATGCAGTCACCCAGCAGCGTGTGCACAGAAAGGACTGCTGGACTGGCTTGGCACTCTCTGGTCTAATCTACTCAGGGATAATTAGTACAAGCATTAGAGATAGTTCCAGCCAGGCAGCATTAACGCGAAGTTTCTAAGAAACCTCTTGCGTCTAGTTTTGTTTCATTAGTATTGGCAGTGCTGGAAGCAGAGGAGAGTGCTGCCAGGGTTATTATCAGTGTATGACCCAGCCTGTTGTTGGCTGGAGGTGGAACCCAAAACACTGGAGTCTAGCTTACATCACTATTGTGCTTTGGATGTTGCTTAGTCCAATATTGGCAAAATTAGGAGAAATCTTACTCTAAGTGACATTGTGCTGGAAGCTTCTCTGAAGTGAATCATCCTTGGATAGACAAGACTGTTAAATGCTAAGCATATCCACCAGTGTTTTCCTGTGTGTGCTTTTAGATTTTGGATTTTCCAGTTTGTAATGATAACACTGCAATGAAATGTGCCACCAAGGCACATCAGAACTGCTGTCACTGTCAAAAACTAAGTGTACCCTCTAGGATTTTAACAGTAAAAATAAGCTGTTCATCTATCTCTTAAGCTAATATGTTGCTGAGATGAGAAAGATGTGTTAATAAGCAGTAGCCTTTGTGAGTGTAGACTTAATCATAGTAGATTTAATGATAAGGTTTATTAATGGAATCTTTGCCTCACACTTGCTCTTGTTGAAATTCAGTGTGCTTTCCATGACAATTATTGGTGAGAGATCTTAATTTAAATGCTAGTTTCTGAAACTAATTTGAGGCATATTTTTTGTAGCAGGAAGTGTATGTATCCCATAACACTCTTCTGCAGAAACCTGTTTTTACTGTTGGTTGGGCAACATCACATTTTTTTCTTTCTGACCCAATTGTGTTTATATCCTTATGGTCTTTTGCTAGACTGGCAAAGACTTGGCTTTTAAGGTACTAGATACTGCAGCTTTGATCACATACATAAGCTGTGATTTTGGTTTCCCAATGATGTATTCCAAAGGGACCCACTGCAAGTAGCCCGTAGGTACGTCTGAAAAATAGCAAGTGTCTGAAATCCTGCCTCTCCGCAGCTGAGTTAACTAATTCTCAATTGCAGAAGACTAGTTCACTGGTATTCACAGTATGAAATCCTCTCTAGAGGGAAATGGTTATGTTGAGGATTTCTTCAGAAGTTATTTTTTCTTCAAAAACAAAAAACTCCCCTTAAAATAGGACAGTCACTTAAAATAACAACAGCAAAAAAACCCTACCCAATATTTCAGTGTCTTGAGTACTTCCCAAAATACATAGACCTTTTATTCTCAGTGTGTGGGGCTGTAGACTCTTCAGCTCTTGTTTGTGGGAAGTGGGCACTGTCCACCCAGCTACAGGCTGAAGAGCTGTAAGTCATCTCTACGCTCATGCAGGCCATGCCAGAAAAAGAAAAAGTTATTTGAGTCAATTGTGAAAGGTCAGTAGAAAATGAACAGGGAGTAAAACAACTGCCAGGGCTAGTATGCATCTCTGATTCGAGGAGATCAGCTACATTTAGTATTACTTTGCAACAGATGCTTCCAAATCAGCATGAAGGATGTTTTTTTCTCCTTGGTTTCTCAAAGGTGAAATTGCTTTAAATGCTCGATGTGGTGAGCATTGTAAGTGCCATTGGTGGCAGTATGCTAAAATTACGATATAATAGAGTTAAAATAGATATGAAGTAAGTAAAAAGTGAAATTTTTAATCAGGCACAAAAGCCTTTAGCCGTAGCTAAGGATCATCTGTAGACTGCATAGTAATTGTAGGTTAAATGTTTCCAAAATTCCTGGTATGTTAAGCAGGATTTGACTCACAGTAAGAAAATTATTTTTGTTGGGGTTTTAAAATTTTGAGCTTTTTATCTTTCTTGCTTCTTAAAAAGCATCTTGGTGACCTTAGAGGGCACAATTTTAAGAAAACAAATTTTCAATGAATGACCATCGGTACTTATATTAACCTAGGTTTCTCAGATGAAGATCAGTCTTATTTCATTAACTCAAAGAGAAGGTGGACAGGAAAGAGCTGTCAGCATGCTGGCTGGGTGAACAAGTCAGTGCCATGTGGCACTTTGAGTCCCCTGTACCATCTTATTTTTTTTCAAGATAACTTATATTTGCTGTCAGTATTGTGTTTGTATTCAAAACTAATTTGTAGTTTCAATACTCAAAACTGATTTAAGATTATTTTTCTATAAACCTTTTAAAACTCAATACCATATAGTATAAAATAATGTGAGATTAAATATTCATTGACAGGTGTCGGGGAGAAATCTTTCTTTTATGGAAACCTGATGTGTCAGACAGGGAGAGCTTAGGATTCCAAGCTACTGTAGAAATTGCTTCTTTTAGTAATAATTCCAACTCACAGATTATTTTGGAAATTACTGGGACAGGAGCAATGAGCTGTTCTGTAGCTCCTGCCCCTAAATTATTTTGGGGTGTGGCAGTGACTGACTAGGCAAATTGCTGCCTTCATCTTGAATTGATTGGTCTTATTTATAAATTATTATGTAGACGAGGAAGGCTGTAAAATAAGTTTAATTGTAGTCTTCAGTGGTATAAATAAGGAAAGAGCCACTGGTTCCTTCAAGATTTCAGGTCTTTGTTGTGTCTTAATACATAACTTAAACATGGCTCTTAAAAATGTATAACTTTAGTAGTAGTGGTAAAGTATTAAGTACTAATTTCTATTCTGGCAAAATTAGTATTTCTTGTTTTCTGTAAGTGTATAAGTGAAGTGAAGATACTGAAAATTAGTTTCAATGTACACATTCTGTAAACAACTGTGGAAAAGGCAAATAAGTTATTATCAGATTAGAATTTTTTAGTTTCTTAGTAGTCATTCACTTGGATAAACTTACGGCAAGTTATATTTCTTTATAAAAGAGGTGATGCAAATATTTGTAAGTTTTGGTGCAGAAGAGTGACAATGAATAATCTTTTATTAGTTTCACCTTTTTTTTGGGTGTTTTTTCCTTGTCGTTGAAGTCTGAGCCCTTAGTGGAAAGATTATATTATGATACAATAATACTTTCTAAAGTATTATACTTTCTAAAATATATTCAGTGAATTGGATTACCATTTAGATCCTGTTTCCAGCAAATGGGGAGTTGAGGCCTGTAATTCTCAACAAGTATATTTGAGTGGATCAAAGAGAGTTAGATTGAATCTGATTCACAAGACTGTCTCCTGTAGTCATGATGCATTTTACATGCCACTCATTTGTTTTTTCCTTCTCTGCTAAAGTTCCTTGCCAGAGTAGCTTATCCTACTGTCCATTGCAATAAGTGTAGCAAGCTGTGAAAATAACATGTTTTCAGGTGTAGGATGACACCTTTGGAACAAATAATGGGTTTTACTAAGAAGCTGTTTTCACTTTAGCCTGTATGTGAAGATGGAGGCACAGCAACACCATCAGTATACTACTACGTTTAGTAATCACTGTATTCATACATTCATAAATATTGATTGGTATATTATGTGTTCAGCCAGTGTTACATACACAAGGTACCTCTCAATACATTATCTGTCCTATACTGTTCTGTTTCCTATGATATTGGCAGTTTTTGTGCATGATTTGGTTTTATGTAAGTGCAGGCACCTTTTTAATGCTACAGATGGCGGTTGGGGTCTTTATATGGTGCTGTTTTCTTGTGTTCTTTTACTATTTGAGAAACCAATACAGATGGATAACTATCTCCAGTATCCTTTGCTGTGGTAAGCTCAAATACATGTGTTGAAAATCATGTACTTGCAAATCATTATGTAATGAAATCAGGTATTTCTTTAATAAAAGAAATGCCTTTTGTTTTGTTTTGGTTTTGTTTTATGAGCAGATGAAAAGAGAAATACTAAGCAAAGTCAATCTTTGTCCAATGCTAAATTCAACAAACTCCTTAATGGTGGTTGTATAAAAGCTGTGGCTGTTTATCCACAGCTAAGGCCTTTTTTTAAGTTTCTACTTATCAGGATGGTTTTTTTCTTTGCTGATGAATTAATACTTTCTAAAAGAAAGGCAAAATAAGCATACTATGATGGGTACAAAGAAACAGTTCAACTGAATTTGCTGAAAGAGATGAGCTTGTATCAGTGCTTTAGACCGAATCTAGAAGTATTCTTTCACTTCAGGTTTCTGTGGTCAAGGTTGCTCCCCAGCCCAGCCATATGAAAATATAACAGTATGGGAATTTGAAAAATTTCTGTATTGCAAGAGAGAGTATTCTCGGTAAGATGTCGATTTTTTCTGACTCTTTGTAGGCTTGGGTGGAGTTGGACACTGTGGAAAAAAGGGAAGGACTGGAAGCACTCAGAAAGAACTAAAATTTACAGGATGAATTCAGAAACGTCCTTTTTTGCCCTCAGTAACAAAGTACATCAATGAAAGCTGTCTTGTAGTTATGACTGTAAGCTACTGTTAAGTTCCAGCTCTTAAGCTGAATACGTGACATTGGGCAAATCACTTTGTCTCTGTGCACTGTATCATGATCTTTGATAGGTTTATCTGTAGCAATTTCAACTGTTATCACTCCTGTCTTTTGCTGAAGGTTACTGATAAAGTCATCTTAGGCTAATGGGCAGGTTATGAGCTATGCCTGCTGATGAGCTAGCACATGGGGTTTTTTCCTATTGTCCTTGCCAAACAGGCTATAATCTTCAGCAGGAAAGTGGATTAGAAAATAGAAGCAATAACATTTTAGGTGCTATAGTAATGTCTTCCAGAGAGCTTGAATTAGTCTTCAGGTCTTGATCTGTGAAATTAATATAATAATACTTTTTTCCTTTTTAAAAAAAACTTTGTCCGCTGCTTATTTACTTTGTACCTAAGATTAAGGGGAGTCAGAAATCATCTTGTGCTGCATTTAGATATTGGAATGAGGAAACATCCATGTACCCTAAAAGAAAAATAATGCATTTCTCTAGTTTATGCAACTAGATATCTCAGCTGTTGTAATTTACAGAAAGCTTGCCAAAGTAAATTATTTTTCATTTATTAAATACATTTCATGTGATTTATTTGATGCTAAACTTTTAACAAAAAATGATTACACCTGAAACAAGGATTGAAAGTAGTACTGTTTTACACAAGCAGGTATTTATTTTTTTATGATCAGAGGGCTGAAAGACCTTTCCTGTGAAGACAAGCTGAGAGAATTATAGCTGTTCAGTCTAAAGAAGAGAAGGCTCCAGGGAGACCTTAGAGCAACCTTCCAATACCTGAAGGAAGCCTACAAGAGAGCTGGAGAGGGACTTTTTACAAGGATGTGGAGTGATAGGACATGGGGGAATGGCTTCAAACTTTAGGAAGAAATTCTCTACTGTGAGGCTGGTGAGACACTGGAACAGGTTGCCCAGAAAAGCTGTAGATGACCCAGCGCTGGAAGTGTTCAGGGCCAGGTTGGGATGGGGCTTTGAGCAACCTGTCTAGTGAAAGGTGTCCCTGCCCGTGGCAGAGGGGTTGTACCTGAATGATCTTGAAGGTCTCTTCCAACCCAAACCATTGTGTGATTTCTATGGTTTTTTATGGAAATTACAGATTACTGATTTCAGTAGTGGACTTGCATTGGTATGAGTTAGCTAGTAGTAGCAAACAGAGCTGGTTTTTGGATGTGATATTATGAGTTACTACAATTACCTAAAGTAGAAATAAAAGAACATATTTTGGGTGCCTTTAGGCAGATTTTGATACAGCAAATGTAAACCATGAACTGTGACATCCAATATTTTTGTTTAAAACTGAGGGTGGTTTTTTTAAGCTGATTTGCTACTTGAAGTAAAGCCCCATAATAACCAAACTTTTTCGATGACTACTGCATTTGACTACATTTTCTAAGGTAAAGTATCACTTTTAAATTAAGAAATTTAAATATTTAGGGGTTTTTTTGGTAAAATTTATTATTAGTTTTATTGAAACATGGGAAAAGTGTATGGTCTATCATGTATGCATGATGCTATCATCTTGACCTTTAAAAGCAGATTTGTTTTGTACCTTTTGGGGACTTGTAGCGAGAAGGTCTGAAACACATTGACTTTTTCAATTATTTTTTCAAATTTCAATTTGTTAGTTATTGTAAAATATTGTGACACAGTAAATTTAATTTTTAATTCCCTCCAGTGTTTTACTTTAAAAAAGTGCCTATTTGAGTAAAAGAATAAGGCAAACTGAAATTGATTTCATCAATTTCCAGTTCTTCTTAATTAGATGTTTTTGTGGGTTTAGTTTACATTTGTCATGTGGTGTTAGCCAAAAACCATTCATTATAGGTAGTTAGAATAGATGGGATACTTCAATGAGAAAACTGTATAAATTGTCCGTAGCTTGTGCAGTTGAAAATTGAGTGGAGTTTAAATCACACTAAATATGATTGGAATTGCTGTTTGTCTGGTAGGTGGTGCATAATTTACCTTACACGTTGAGTTGTGCAGAGATGAATTTGTAATAATTTTTTTTTTAAAACATTGGTTTTGAATGAAGATGTTCAAAATGTGTAAGCCGTATCAGCTTGTAAAAGCAGTGTTATTTAAAAGGAATTTGGTCCTCTCTCATTTCCATGCTGAAAAGAGGACTAAAACTTTACTAGCTAGGCAGAGTTGTCTTTGGTTGCAGGAGTGGGTATAATCATGCCTTGAACCTTCGTCCTACCTGTCCTTTATGGTCTTTTTTAAGCACTTAGGCCTGTCCATATCTATTCCTAAATAATCACATATAAACATACAATTTAAGACTGTAATTGTAAAATGATTTTTTTCCCCCCTATTAATCTGAAATGAAACCATGCCCTCAAATAAAGTGACTCACATTATTGTGTTCCAGCATTGAAATGCTGAACAGTTTTAAAGAAAGAAAACTCACAGCAGAGCAGGTTTGTGTGCTGCCAGCAGCTGGGCTCTGGAGAAGATGCTCACAATTGGGCTGTTGACTGCTTCTCCTCTGAAGTGGCTGGAGATTTTCACTGTTGCATCTAAAAGATTAAAGCTACTCTTAACGTTGAGTTTTGGTGAGTACGTGGGAGGCTATTTGAATTTTTTCCCTGAAGACAGTAGTTCAAATACTCCTGCCGGAGTGGGAATTGGTCCCCTTTTATCTCACGCTGTTATTTGTTGCCCTCTGATTGAAGAGTAAGATGGTAAATATTGCTCATCCCAGCAGGCAGCTGGAGGGCAGACAAGAAGAGCAGCTCTGCTAAACTGCCAAGGATTTCGGCCTGAGGAATGAGGAGCCAGTTGGCAAAGCTGTAAGTGATTTCGGCAGATCTTTGCGCTTATTTGTTTGCAAAAGTTGAGATGTTCTGAATTGAGGAATGGATTGCAGGAAGACCCATTTTAAATCCCAGTGTTAGGCAGGAACTGGCTATCACAGCTGTGTGAAACCCTCTCACTGGAGACTGGCAGCTGGGTTATTAAGTGAGATTGAAAAAATCAGAAAAGAAAAAACATAAAGAATGAAATACCATGTGCAACATATCAGCTATCCTTTTATAGGAGTGATCTCTGGTTTTCCACAGTTGGGCGTGATGTGGAAGTAACTGGTTGTGTGATTTGACATGATGTTGCAACGTTTCCAGTGGCAGTTTTCATTGCATGAGGCTGTGAGCTCTCGGAGGCACAGAACTATAAATAAAAGGAAAAGTGGAAACAAAGACTTCATTTTTCTTGCTAGTGTGTAGCACCATCATGGGGAGAAATAATCTGGTGAATTAAAAGAAAAGGAGAAGAAATATTTTTTTTCCCTCAAGGGTTGCTGGTTCACAGTAGATAGCTGTAATTTTGAATCATTTTAGTGTCGCCCTGACCACATCCTCAAGAAACCTTTTTTGTTTTGGCAATGGTTTAAATCGTGCCTGTCTCACTGGGTTAACTAAATTGTCAATGTGTTGTTTAAAATGTTTTGTATCATTTTTGTAACAGTAAGTTTTTGTAACTGTTTCCATGTAATGCTTATCTTTTAGAAGGTTTATTCAAGCCACTTATTTTAAGCTTTGTATTCCCTCTTTATGTGTTTCTGAGAGTTACGTTTGATTGCCAAAGTATATTTCAATATGTAGGAGTTCTAAAGTAGTTCAAAATTTTGCACTTTTGCAGCTGCCACTTTCCCGTAATCTTTGGATACTTTTGTGTTTTATTACCAGTATCTTTACTACTCCTAGGCAAAGAACTGTAATCAAGGAAAATGTTAGTAGTCCGTATTGCTGACTGTGAAAATGACATTCTTGTATAGCTGTTGAAGAGGTCCAGTCTTTGTATTTTAGACTCTTAAATTGAAATTATTCTTTTCAGGTACTTTTTCAGAGAAATTTTCGAAGAAACATACTGTACCTCTATATACGTGAGGAATGGTTATTGAAAGAAGTTCAGTCTCTGCTAATATTCAGCTGCACAGGTGTGTTACGAAAGTGGGAGGTCTGCCTTTGTTCCTCAGTGTCTGTGTATCAGAAGAAGCAATAGCAACACAGAGAATATGTTGTGAAAACTATTAGTATAGATAAGGATTGTGTCTCTCCTAAATAAATTCAAGTTTTCTGAGGAAAAGTGTGAGTATATGAAGATCACATATAGACTGGTTTGAGATGGGTGGGGGTGCAGCCCCTTTTCTCTTACAAATGCATGATGAAATGTTGATGAAGACATGAGAGAGAATAGATAATTAGGAAAAATAGAAATATCCTTTAATTTTGTATTTAATGTGGTATTTAATTGTATCTACAACTAATTCACTACTTACTTTTGGTAAGTTTATGGGTAAAAACTCAGATTACATTGAAGTACAACATGAATATTTGTCTTTGGACATTCTCTCAGGTCCTAATGACTTCCTTTTAATTTTTTTTTTCCCTTAGATTGAAACTGTGTGTATGTTCTCTTTTAAAGACCAGAACAAAAGTGGCAGGAAAAAGTAAGGCCATGATGAGTTGCAGAGCATTACAAAAGGATGAATGACATTCCTAAGGGAAACAGAGTAGGAGGGCAGGGCAAAGGTCATTTAAACGCTGGACAGTAGCAGCTATTTTCTGCTGGGAAAAATGAGGGCCAACAAAAAAGCTTATTTCTTCTCAAGAGTCTATATTCTCTGCAACAAATATTCAGAGAAAACAAAACCTAACCTTCAGCATTCTCCAAAGTGCTTCCTTCTAAGACTCAAAGCCTTTAATGCATCTGCAAAACAGAAGGCTATTCCCAAGGAAATTAGTTATATTTTGACTGTGTATGTTTGTTTATCTAATGTATTCAACTACATGTTTTGAGGCGTCGTAAGGAAAACTTGTAATATGTTTAAACATTCGCTTTTTTTTTCTTCAGTGTCCAAAACATGCTTCATATTTAAATAACACAGTAGGTCGTTATTGCAGAAAGCTGCTGTTCTGCTTTTACTGTCAAACTGCTAATGAACTAGCTTGTGCCAAAATATGAATGGATACTAGCACTCGTTCACCCAGAAAAGAATATTCTGCCTGGCTTCTGGTAGCACTGTCTAACTAAACTGTAACCTTACATTGCTTATTTGTTTTGAGAAACAGAGGAATAAGAGAGTATTTTCTGTTGTTGTTACGGGTGTGATAAAGTGCACAAATTCTGCCATAGTAGGGATGCTGACTACCAATGTAATAAGCAGTTCCTAAGAGGAGTCTATGTGCATTGCCATAAGTGTAAGTGTGTGAGCGTTTTTAAATCATCACTTGTGATTTTAAAAAGCATTTTGCAAGCTATAATAACATAGTCATTAACAGTGCATTAAATAATTTGGAAGTACTGATTAGTTTTTCTTGGATTTCCTGACATAATTCATGAGGTTTTTGGAGTAACTGGAGTCCCACTGCACATCTGGAGACAGCTGATTTCTTATTCATAGATCTTTTGAAATGCTAATATAAAAATGGTATATAGAAAATAGCTAGGCTGATGAACATTAGCTTTTCCATTTCCAGTTGCCTGCCTCACATACTGTAATCCAAACTATGAGTCAGGCTTCAAAATGCTCTGTCAGAATGAGAAAGTATTTAGCACAATGAATTTAAATGGTGCATTTAATAGTTTGGAAGATTTTTTTCTAATGTTATCTGCAGTAGTTTTCTAGAGTTTGTTGATTATTCAACACTGGAAAATGAATTTGCGTAATATAGTTTTTCAATTATATTTGCTTTCAAGTAGGATGTGGAGGATGACAGGAGAGATGTGCACATTCACTTTTTATAGCTATTATTCTTTTTGACAACTAGAAAGTGTCCACAGTTAAAGGCTTTAAGTCTTTGTGCTTAGACTTTAGCGTTTAGTTTGCACCTGAGTTTTTACTGTTGAAAGTATAATGATGGTATATATGCCTGGTCACAGTATTTGACTCAAGTCTCAGTTGCTCACACGAGGAAGTGGAGCTCAGTCCATCTTGAGGAAGGAATGAGTGAGACTGGGAAGGGGCAGCTAGAAACTAATCCCCAAAATGTTTTTCATTCCGTAAAATTTGCATATTGCAGCTGGTTTCTGTGGGGCCAGATGTATTTATATAAGATTATCTATAGCTAACTAAAAATAAAAGTCTAAGGAGAGAACAGATGTTGTAGGTCTTAAAGCAAGGGACATTTGATGTGTACCCTTGGTATATAAATGATGCTTTGTTCTAAAAACTTGTGTTTGAGTTGCTTTATTCCTACAATTGCTTGTAAGCCTTCTTTTCTCCTTCTCCAAGGTATTTAAGTGGTGATTTAGCTGATCCACTCAGGTAGGCAGGGCCAGAAAAGTGCTGTGAACCAGAAATGCAAGGAAGGGACTGTTTTTTCCTGCAAAAGCCAATACTTTCATCTCTTTCCATTGTCAAAGAAGATGGAGTTTAATAGCTTGCATTTGACAGCCACACTGCAAAGCTTGATATGGCAGTGCTGCTTATTGTGGACCCTATCATTACACTGTCTCAAGCATTCTCAATAAATTTGCTCTCCTTATCTGTTTTTGCTTGTGAGTGTTTGGAAAGGAAAAGTGTTCTTCCTGTTTACATACAGATAGAGCATCATTTGTTTTCTTGGTGGCTAGCTGAGTACTTCAGGTGTTCTATCTGAATTAATGATTGTATGACGTCTTTCTTTTCCCCAGATTTCCTAGTTGTTTCAATATTAACTCATAACATGTTATCCATTCCTAAGTCTGCAGGAGTTTCCTATATGGAAAAGTGCACGTTTGTTTGTTTTACCACGTTGATGTTTGCCATCACTGGTACCTATTGTATGAGTCTCTGAAGCACAAAACTGAGTGTTCTCTATTTTGGAAAGGAAAGGTAGAGACAAAGGAGCAAAGCAAGTCTCTGCTAGAGAGAATGAGGACTTCACGTTGTTAACTTTTTGTCCCTGTCTGTAAAATGGAAGTTACACCACTCCCTCGTCTCCTTGAAGCAATTTTGAATATTTATGAATAACTTCCTTTTGTTTAATTTAATTAAAACTTTAGTAAAGGAAACAGAAAATTGGGTATTCTGGGTTAGTCAAATGAGTAAGACATGGAGACTTATGATCACTGATTAATAATAAGAAAACAGTGTAATGCAGTCTCTTCTCTAGAAAGTTAAAACAGTGACTATAATTAGAGACTGTGTTATGATAGGGGGACAATGTGAAGTTCTGAAAGCATTCTCAGAATTTACTAACTTGGAGGACTTGAGTATGTCATGTTACTGGCTTTTAATCTAAATTGTATTTGAAAGGGAGAGACAGTAGAACTACCTCATGTCTAAATGTGAGTTGGTTCCAGTAATGAAGTCATGAGACCAGCTTTTCCGTATTGCTGGAGGGGTTGCTTTGTTGTTTGACTAAAATGCTTTTCTTCTTCAGATCCCCGTATGACATCAGTAGGTAAAATACAATCCCTGTGTTATATGTCTTTCCTGTATCTTAATAGAGAGGGCTTTTTTTGGATTATTAGTTTTCCCTTGTTGCCTGAACAGATGAAGTTAAGCTTGATATCTTACAGATTTCTGTTGTATGTTTTTATCCCTTTGGTAGAAAGGGAATGGGGGAAGAAAGATACTGAGATGATCTGTGGGATGACACTTGTTGAGCCAGTCACTTGACTGTCAGAAATTGGGGGTCTTATCAGTCCAGTTTATGAAAATTATTAAACTTTTGCATGATTTTTCAGTCTGAAACCAAGGCAAAATACTAACACTTCCTGAAGCTAGTGAGAGAAGTAGTCTTTAGATGAAAATCCTAATTTTTGTTGAAATGTGTCTTATCAATACCCTTTCTCTCAAAGATAGAACCAGTGTTGTTCTTCCTCAAAGCCTGAAAGAGAGCAGGTTCGAGTTTATGGAGAACAGAAGATAAAATTGAAGAAAGGAGAAGCATAAAACTCTTAACCTGTGAAGTACTTAAATATGCCAGGGGTGGCCAGTTGTAGCAAAGACATGAAGGGGGGAGCGGGTTTGGCAAGTCCTTGCAATCACAGTGATAATACAGACACTTAAATAGAGGTAGAGATAAATATAATTTTTTATCTACTAAGCACCGAACAACCATACAAGAAGGATATTGTTGCTTGAAATAATTTGTGGAGTTGTAAAACTCTTGGAAAAGTGCAGATTTCTTCAATTACTAATGTTAAAAGGTGAAATTTCATTTCTCTATTACTATGTTCAGATTTTCAAGCCAATTTTTATGTGTATGCATAAATATATAAAAACCGACCGAAAGCCCCCAAGGTAAACTGTCTATATAGAGGTAGATCTATGTTATGCTTTATTTTATATGTCCAAATATATTAAAATTTGTTCTGACTAATTTTTCTTTTGACTTTATATTTTACTGATACAATCTCAGAGGACTAAAGTTGAGAAACTATATTAGCATAATTTAATTTGTGAACACAGTAAAAAAAAGGCTCAATATTTCAACTTTGAGTTGTTACTTACTGGGCTGACTTGGGTATCAAAATCTCATCTAAGGAGAAAAAAGCTAACTTCTAGGAGACCTTTTAGCTGAACCTTTCTTAATGCCATATGAAACATAAAGAAGTATCATTTCAATGACCTTTTGGGGTGATGTAATGGAAGAATAATCTCTCTATGGTTGTGTAAAAAGAGTAGTTTAGTACATTCTGTGTTCTGAAACATCAGCTTTATTTCTGGAAAATCTGAAATTTGTCTTGTGCATGAACCAATAGATTATCATCTCTTTGGGATCCTTTACCTTCCTGTTTTTGATGTGAGATCTTTCTCTAGAGGGGCATTTTGAGCGCAGGAAACAGTCCATTCTTGTAAAAGACATACTTAAAGTCATGTAGGTAAGATTTTCTATCTTTTTCTGTGTTTGTTCTTGAATTTCATTGGTGTGATAAGACACGATGTTTCAGAAGCCATTACAGCCTGTCTGGTATTTTTAGGACGCCAGCCTGCTTCACTAACTGTGAAGCCACACTGATGTAATTGAAAGTAACAGTTCAGAAGAAGCAGTAAATTATTTCAGGTGAATGACTGACAAATTTGAAGTCTTTAGCTACAGCCTGAGAACACAAACCAAGCTAAAGTCAATATGATGTTGTTTATACCAGAAGCTGTTAAGGTGAGCTTTTACTTAGGAGTATGTGGGTAGTCCTGGTCCTTACTAAGAGCCAGCTAAAAATGAGTTGCTCCTAGTTTCTCTGATCTGCAAGTGTTGAGGCACCCTGGTGCTCTGAGCAGCCTATCAGAAGTCCTTAGGCTCAGTGGTCACCCTGTAAAATGTTTCACAAACTGAGACTTGCTTTATTGAGGATAGGATAGGATAGGATAGGATAGGATAGGATAGGATAGGATAGGATAGGATAGGATAGGATAGGATAGGATAGGTGTGGTTTTCCCCTTTGTAGGGAAGTGAAGCAGTCACTGCTCAAAGACCTGCAGGGTAGCTGCAGTGTGGATTTTGGTGGCTGTCCTGCACAGTTGGGTCTGCCTGTTACTGTCCTCTCAGCTAGGAGCTTTTTTATTAGGAAGTCTGGATTTATAACTCCCTGTCAAGGCGGATAATTTTATTTAACAAAGAGACTATAAGATAGTGGACATTTGTCAGTAAATGAAGTGGTTGGTCTGTGTGGGCTGATCTGGAAGCACACGTAGAGACCTTTCTTCCCTAGAAAGACCAGGTGAATCCCATTATCTCAGTTTGTGTGGTGCTGAAGGAAGCTGTGGTTATACTGTAATTGTTAGTTTGGTACCCTGCTTGTATGTTTGCTTTCTAGCAATTTTCCCTTTTTTGGCTGATTGGTCTTTGTTCAACATGTTGAATATTAGCTAGTGATAAACTGCAACAGTCAAACCACTGAACCCAAGCGAAGGAAAAGACTGATCCTGTTCCTTTGGCTGGGGAAGAGTAGAAGACCACTTACTTTATTTCTCCAATTTGTGCACGTGTAACTTTCTTGAAAGGCATTTCAGCTTTGAGTCTCTTCTTTTTAAGAAGGTTGCTTACTTTCATGACATTAAGATTTAGGCCTGTACCAATACTGGAGTGACCTGTGATGCCTCTTCATGTCCTCTGTGTTAGCTGGTCCTATAGTGTTTGGAGTTTGCCAGTGTCCCTTATCATTCTTATGTCCCCTAGCAGCCATCTGGAACAGGGATGCTTGGAGCTGGTGTCAGATTATCCATGTGCTCAGTGAGCAGCCAGCAGCCACAGAGAACCAGGCAGAGGATGGCACTAATGTGACACTGCCTTTTTTTTGTGCCTGCTTGTTTTAATGCATCTTGATAGAGAGAAGAGTGGAGCTGGCCAAGACCGCAGGGATTCCTTTTCAGATGTAACCAAGCCAAAAATTGCCTTTGGCTCCATAACAGACATGGAACATTTCATACAAATCGGATTTTTTTCTGTAAAGTCATATCGGATCTTGGAATTTTCATCCACATTATTAGGGTTTATATTCTAGCTCATGTTTAGAGCAGATGTTAACAATAACCGTTGCCATTGAGAACAAGATTCCAAAGTTTGTGTGGCTTTTTTATTATTGTCTTTAATATTTTAAAAGAAAATCAATTACATGCTTTTAAAATACATGCTCTCTTGTAATGATGACAATGCTGATTTCTAAAATGCGGTTCTTTCTGATATATTTTTATGCTAAACTCCTCTGTACAGTGTTCAAAGCCTCACATTGAATTTAACAGAAAACGTTGGAGTATGGGTAATTTTTGGGACAATGTTAGAGATATAGGTAAAGAAAATTTAGGAAACCAAGTTGTACTATATTTTACAAATCTGGAGAAGCTTTTACTTGTAACTAGTTAGCAGTGTATTTGCAAGGGCAGTTTAAGACAGTGCTTTGTTTACTTGCACCAAACATTGTAAGTACATTCCAGAAATGTCCTTTTTGTTTGTTTGTTTGGTTGGTTGGTTTTGGTTTTTTTTTTTAAGGAAGGGAGAGGAGAGACAATGTCTGACTTTTCATAACGTCTAAATGATTTAGTTGGAACATCCGACAGTCAAACGTTTTGTTACCAAACTGTTGAGCAGTACAGCTCTGCAAAAACAAAGAGGAAGACATATTAAGCACTCCTGGCCTAAAGTTTGAAAACTACAAAAACAGTGTGATGCAAGAAGCACAGGAGATACTCTTTTGCCATTTTTATGTAGAGCTGATTATTTACTGTTTATCTGGAAGTTTAAACTAAATATAAGCTGCTAATATAGACTTAAAAACTGAAAGGAAATTAAATTTGAACACTTGAATAATGAGATAATATGTTTTATTTCCTTTAGGCAATGTGATAAATTTGCACTGTGTTTTGCCTGATGTGTGGATGATAAATGAGGGTTGCAGAAGTGTGTGCACATACACAGTAGAATACTTAGGAGCACCATGGTGTCATACCAATTTTTTCTGAAGGGTAGAATTTTGTTGGTACTGTGGGATGATCATGTTCATGTTTAACAAAAATGGAGACATGTTACAAGGAAAGTACCTTGATACATGCCACAAGAAACTTTTCTTGGTGTTCTCCAAAATGAAGACATGCTTCAGACACTATTTTGGGTATTTTTTCAAGCTAGACCTTATATATTCTTAATTTTTTTAACATTGCCAGACATTTATGATAGATAATCCACATAATATTAAAGAAATTTTCTCTGATTTTTTGTGGTTTCATTGATATTTTGGAAAAAGAACTGTAGTAGCCTTGCTTTTACATCTTAAGCTGTATTTAAATAGAGAATCTGTGGCTTCTTTTTTGTGTTTAGATTTCCTCCTCAGTCTGCAAAGTTTACAGGTTGAATCCAGGGAACTGAAAAAAGTGGAAAGTCTTACAGTTTTAGTAAATAAGGACTTCTGTTACAGTCATCACAGAAGGTTATTCCTTTGGCCTTTCCTTCCTAAATTATATATAGACTGTTAAGGGATCCAGAGGAGACTTCAGACAAGCCTACTAATAGGGAAGGTTTGAGTTGCCTGTAGAGGAGAAAAAGCTCTGAAAGGTAAATGTCAGTATGTTGTTTTCCTGGTTTCTTCTTGCACCTCAGGTCTCATAAATAATGTTAAAGACTACTCAGTCTTTGTTTCCAGCAACTCAAAACATTCAGGATAGTAGGGGAGGCCTTACAAACTCAGGTTTAAAGAAAAGAAAAATGTCAAGATTGGAGGTAACCTTAATTTAATTTCCACATTTTGAAACCTTTTTTTTCCCAAAGCTAGAAGAGTTAAAATTTATTTTTGAATACATCAGGGCATATGTTTAAGTAACTGTAAAGCCTAGAGTTTTGAAATAAATCCCAAAATCAGAAAACTTGTCACAGAAACTGGAATTATGTGACTGAATTATGAAAGCACATGAAAATTGGCACAAGTGTAATTCATGTACCATTTCTTTGTAAATACTGCAGAGCTGCAAAACTTGTGTTCATGTGACTTGATTCCTCTTTGATATTGAGGAGATGTTACTTTGTGTGGTGCAGAGGCATTAATGGTATCATTTATGTAACCATTCTGATTTGGCAAATCCCAGATTTCCAAATACCTTCTTGGAGTTTGCTTCCGGTATAGGGAATATTGGAAATATATTTTTTTCACTGAAAGTGTCTGCAGATAGATGTAAACAGTATCTTGTTGTATTGGAAGGATTTTTAATGCATTTAGGAATATCACTTCCCAGGCTCTATATACGTATTCTTACAGTCTGGATGCTGTCGTCCAGGATTCGTAACTGATAGAGATGATGAAATAGGGTCAAATGTGACTTTGTACTTGGGTAAAGCTAATCTATTGGGAAAGGTGAGAAGAGCTTAAATAGTATTAGAAGCAGAAGAAGAAAGCAAAGAGAAAGATTATATGTAATTAGTTGTCAACTCTTGAAATAATTTTTTTAAAATGCTTAAAAGAGGAAAACATTTATTGCTTAAGCTTTTAATGTGATATCGAGGAAGAAGTGTCTCAAACTGAAATTCTTCAGTAAATCAGTCTTATTCTGAAGATCTTATGCAGGTTGTATTAACATGATATTTGTTTCTAAAATATAGATGTTTTATTTTGATTTTATAGAATGTATTGAAGCCTATAAATTATGAGTGAAGTATAATTTCTTAGTCCAGGAATCCAGTAATTTTGGGCTGTCATAATAAAGTTCAAGACAAAGTTTTGGTTGCTTATAAAAAAAGAACAATTTGTTCAATATAAACAACCCTCGATATATATGTTTGGTAATTCAAAAAGGGCTACTTTCCCAAAGCAAAAAAAAAAAAAAAAAAAAGCAGAAATAGTTTCATATAGCAAGTGGCAGAATGAAGGAATAGCAAAATGAATAGAAATGACAGCTTTTATAATCAGAAGAGTGATAACTAAATAACAGACTAAAGTTACCATGAGTGCTCAAGTGCATTACCAAGCACCTAAATCTTTGTAGCTTGGGATACCAGTGAAAATCTACTAATGGATAAATTTTTTGTCTCTCAATGTTTTCCATTAAAGACTTGGTGCCTTTCTGGAGAAAGTGTTCTTCTGCATCACAGGCTTGATGTGCTCTTTAGAAACAACCTTACATACTGGCTTTCAGACAGTGCAGGGACAGACTTACGAGTCAGCTCTGTTGAAGGCAGCAGATTTTGGACAGAATGTCATGATATTTCTATATGATACTTTCCAAAACTGTGTCTAGGATCACATCAAATCCTAAACCTCAGCCATCCTAAAAAGAGAGAACAGAGTTGAGTGAATAGAGGAAAAACTGAAATGTCAGGACAACTTGACAGGAAGGTTAGTTGGGAGAAACATGGAGGGGGGCTGTTGCTTACAAGATAATTTGTTTCACTTTGAGCTCAAGTCAGTGGTTGAACAGTATTTACCTTGCTGGATCACTGAAAGTGTGTGACAACAGCATGTACAATGACCTAATATGCGTGTTGTTTCACCATATGCAGGTTTTTTACCTACAGGAATAAATATTCAGGACCTTCCTCAGGTCCATATTTCTGTGTCAGCACCGATTCACACAACGGTGCGGAGTGGCACAGTTACAAAGCTGAGGGCTGTGTTCAAGTCGTTGTGATTCGTAGGGCTTTTACTGTATATTTGTGTTTCTTTTAAGAGTAGTTGATCCATTTGAGCCTATGTAAATAAGCTACAGTTTCATACAAGAGCTGAGCAAAACCAACTCCATTAGCAGTGGGCCTTAAGGTTCAAGCTGTCCTACCATGGTGACAAAAAGAGATGGAGTTTCACTTTATTTGAGAGTCCTGCTCCAGGAGTTGTTTTCTATCAGGGCTTAGTGGAGTCTGAGTCAGAGAACTCTGAAGTGGGATGACTGAATTCTGCCTTCCAAATATATCTCAACCAGTTGAGTAGCATGAATAGCTAAGAGAGAGAATTAAAGAGCCCTCAGCCTTTCATTATCCTATCTGATTCTTAACTCTTGGCTTCAGAGCAGTGCTTTCCCATAATAATGCATTATGGTTGCACTTGCTTAATTAAAATACTTTTATTTAAATGAGAAAGTTGTACTTCTTGTAAGCTGTTCTTGAGTATTTATTTATGGAACATAATTATTTTGTGCATTCCCTGTTAATGTAAGTAGATAGTTATTAATTTGCTTACTGTGGAGTCTCAAAGACAGGAAGCCCTTGCACAGTGGAAGAATATCATGAAATTAACTTCCATGGAATAGACTTTTAATGAGATTAACCTGGCTGGAGTGAGAACTGCTTTAATTATTTCAAAGAAAGAATCACTGAGATCATGGCATGTATCACATTTTACAACCAGAGGACTAAAAACTTCTTTAGGCTGGGAAAACTTTGGCTGGATCTATAATAGCAAGTAATCAGCAGTGGGAATGGATCCACAGAAGAAAAACAGTGGATGCTGAGGACTTGATGGCCACAGCCTGTATTTCTTCAGAGGTAATACTTTGAGTGAATTCTACTCTGATTCCAGGGAATGTTTGGATGAGTAGACCACTGTTGGAGCACACCTTCCATTTTAGTTTCATCAAAAAGCAGTGTAGTTCATATATGTTACATTAAGGCTGCTCAAAAATAAAAAAAAAAAAAAAAAAATTGTACCAGAATATGCTACTTACAAAATATTTTCATTCATATAGCTATTTGATTAAAATCATATAGAAGCATATGCTTTCATTTATGGCATGAACACATAAATGAAAACTATGAGCAGATCTGAAACAGTGCATAATATAAAATATAAATAATCTCTCTTTGCTCTGGAAGTAAAATGGTCATTTTTCTTGAACTGGATAAAAGAATGGATTGTTTCTTTTGTGTTTGTATCATAGAAAAATGGAAAAAAATTACTTTCCTTAACTTTTCCAAATACTTGAGAGTAAAAAAACCCAACCCTTGTATAAACTGGGTTTTTTATAGATACAGTCCTGTGAATTGTGGTATAAGTCCACGACATACTTCAGATGTTGTTTTACAAAATGACTACAAAGTTCTCATAACATTCAGAGAGGCGAAGGGCTTTTAGTAAAATGCGTATGACAGCAGAGTAGAATTGCTATTAAATTGTTGCTTGAAGTAGAAATGATGTGTATTTTGAAATAGAGGACTACATTCAAGAAGCAGCTTTGTGCAAGATTGCCATTTATAGGCAGTGTCTACCAAATACAAAAAAAAGATGGTGGAAGATTTCCTGATAAAATGATATGTAAACACGGAAATTTAATGTGTTGTGACAGCATAGTAATGATCAACCTGTTAGTGTCAAATTTCCTCTTCTTTCCGCAGTGAATGCAGGCACAGTTGCCGAAAGCCCATTCATTTAAGTAGTTTAACTGTTTCTAGTTCCTATGTCGCAGTGCAATCTGTTCTGTTTATTGTAACCAGTTAATAATAAAATGGTATCAGTGCAAGTGGACTAGAGGAGCAGAACTGGTGTAAGCAAAGTCAGATTAACTGTGATCTCCTTGGGCCCAAGTTCTGATACTTTTTCTGCAGTAAAAGACTGAGAGGTGAGCAGGTTATCCTTGCAATGTAAACATCCTATTGCCTAGCATTTCTAACCCTTGCTCACCTGTCATGCTTAAAACCACAACAAACCTTTTGGAGAAACAATTGCATTGAGAAGCAAAATGGAAAATCCTTTCCTGTCAATCCTGAATTATCTAGTTATACTTTGTGTATTGCTTATGCAACTCTCTCTGCCTCTGACGGTGGAGTTAGAGTACTGAGAGATTTTGTTTCATTTGAGCTGATAGTTTTTGTAAGAATTAGGCATTCCTGTACTGTGAAGGACAGTCTAGGCTTGAGCAACTTGGGAGAAAACTTGGCCAAGGTGTGGTGGAGTTCATCATCTTGCTTCATTACTAGCTGCCATGTAAAACCAGTGGCAACTTTCAATGGAATAATGTTAATGTTAATTAAGATAAACACATGGAGTATGGTTTTCAGCACTACTTACAGAGAAGTAGTCACAGATTGCTGGAAATGTTTAATGCCGGGCCCCGGGAGAGCCAGTTCATCTCCAGGGACAGGGAGAGCGGGAGGGGGTGGGATAGGCTTGCAGAAGGGCCGAGTGCAGAGCTCCTCACTGAACTCCCCTGCGGAAAGGAAGCATGGGAAAGGTGGAAGTGGGGATGAAGGATACTGAAGGAATTAGGAAACACCGAGCATGTACAGGATAAAAAAGCCAGATCTCAGGGAGGGCTTGTAAAGCTACAGTGACGGCAGATGGGAGCGTGGTGATGCGAAGTTACGTACCAATTCAGACCTCATAACTCAAGACAGGCGGATCGGTTTGGGTTTTTTTACTAATACTTTGATGCTAAAATGGATTCATTTTGAACAGTATGAAATATGAAGCATAATGCTTTCTTTAGGCATTATGAGTTCAAGCCTGTTCAAGTAGTACTAAACTGAGCAGAAGGCTTGCTTGCTGTTTGTCTGCTTTTATAGACTGGATGAAATAACAAGGAAGTGCAAACTCCAGCCTGTCACTGCACAAGAGATAAATGTTAATGCAGCATTCTTCTGCCTCTTTTGTTATAGTAAAGAGCATACAGGAACTTTTTCTTAAAAAAAGATGCATAATTTCAGCTAGGATTAGTTGCCTTTTCAAAATGCCAACCAGCTGCTTCAAGTAGAGTACCATAAAAATCTTTTGCTTTGAAGCATGAAAAATTTAAAAGATGAGTAAGAATAAATAGCAAATAAAGTTATTTACTCTGTGCATGCAGTGGATGTATATTTGTGTATGCTACAGTGACAGCTAAGATTAGCACCTTTTCTGCAATAGGCAAGAAGCTGTTTGAAGTCAGGATATTAAAGGAATCAAATTGATTCCAAATGAATTTCAATAAAATGAGGGGGTTTTAAAAGAAAGAGGACAGTCCTAAATCAAGCTTAGCAAAAGTCCCCCCAGTTTCTGGCAACAAAAGTTTGCAGGGAATACTGGAGAAGGATGTGTGATGGTGATGTTGGGTTCATTCAGAAGGTTGAACAAGCATCTGAGCATTTACAAAATAGTTGAAGTGATGGTAAATAAACCTAAAAACACTCTCTCAGAAGGTAATGGAATGTCAGATGCTATCTGAGGATTGTAAAATCAAATTCAGACAGAAGAGATGCCTGTGGTTACTCTCATTTTAAATACCATTAACAGGGCCGTTGTAATTTTAGAGCTTGTACTGTTTTGGTGGGGAACAAATTAACACTTGATCACAGTGGAAAGCAAAGCATGCTCAGATAAAAAGTCAGGCCTGTCAACTTTGATAGGTTTTCATCAAAAAATGCAGCAACCTCTTAATTTGCAGCTCTGTGTTTTCCCATTGCCCAGGTTTTGGAAGCAAAGTATTTTAGAGATTAAAGGAACGTTTCTTCATGCTGATCTCACCAAGAATAATCTCACCAAGTCACTCCCTTATTCAGAGTCATTTGCTCGCTTTACTCCTCCTGTATCATGTTCTAACTCCTCACCTTCAAAGCTCAGCAAAATTTTGCTTTTAGCAATCTCATTTCTCATTTATTCTTCTCAGATTTTTTTCAGTCTATCTTCTCATCTAGAATTCCCTCACCTTTTCTTGGTGCAAGAAGTAAACATATTCATTTGCACATCACATTGAGGGAAGCTTCTTGATGTTCATTTTCAAAGTGTAAAAACCTTTAGAACAATACAGGGCATTGCTCTTAAATTTTTACATTGTTGGTAAACCCTCTGGAACTTCTGAAGCTCGTGTTAAAGTATCAGCTCCCTGAAGCAGGGACAAGGGCCTCCTGTGTCTCAGTGATTTCCTGAGAAACCAAACGTTCCAATCTTCTACACTAAGTAGATTAATGACTTTTTTTCTTGTAAAGTTAGCAAGCAGAATGTGTTCTGTAAAGTGCTGTTTTAAAGTTCATTTTGTGAGAGAACTTGGTATGTGGTCAGTAAAATGCATCTTACTTTTCCAATATTGATGGCTTATGTTTAATGCAAAAAATGGAAGAAGGTACTGTATTCTGATTAGCCATAAGAAGAGTGGCAGATGACATAGTTCAGTTTGTTGCCACTACTCCGGCACAGCACAGCCTCGTAGTACGGCGTTAATCATGGAATCTTTTCTAGGTGTTAGCAATGCCCTATGGGTTTATGTAGATTCCCTTTTATTTCTTTCTAATGTGGTGAGGTTTTTTGTTAATGTATTTTAAAAAAATTTTAAAAAGACTGTATTAAACCAAAGGGAGATGTTTCTAAGCATTGCAAGATGATTCCTTTCTCTGAGGTTGCTGTTGACTGTATCCCTTTAATGACTACATATGGTACAGAAATCTCGCCAGCTGTCATGTATGGTATGTCTGCCCCACTGACTGTGTAGATTACAGCAAGATGTTGTTTTTTGGATGTTTTGATGAATTAATTTTTTTTTCCTTTCTGGTAACTGGTAGAAGTTGTTATAAGGTTAGATGGCAGTTCAGTTAGTAGGGCAGATTTGGAATTATAACAGTTGCAGTTATTGATGCCTAGTTTGTGGAAAGGTCTATGAAGGTTTCTCTAGCTGCCTCCCATTAAGGCTATGGGAAAGAAGAGCATTCTGAGTTTATGTGAAAATTTCTGTTTGTTCTGGACTTGGAGGTCAGAATGGCACACACCTTGTTTGGGAATTAATTATTTAGCTGTTTAAGCAATTGCATTTGTGGCTTTTGACAGCGAAAGTAAATTCTAAATCACTGTATTAGAAGAATAAGTATGAATTTAGGCAGCAGCAAAAGAATGCCAAAGATGTGTAATTTCCAGTTTATGTGGAAACTAAAATGAAGAGTGAAAGGGAGGGCTGTGTTTTAGCTATGTAAGAAGGAATTTAGGCAAAGAGTTTTAACACTGAGATGTGGCCTGTATTTTGGTAGTGGTCAGAGGGGTTTTTCCTCTTGTTTTGTGATTTTATGTTCATATAATAAGCAAAAAAAGCAAGTGATATTTAAGAAGCTATTGGCACTGGAAAGTTGTCACACTTCCTGTAACAGATTTTGGATAGGAGTGAATAGTTATGAAAGGCATTTACTAGATAACTGTGCAAAATGAGGCTTCTTGATAAACAGAAAACTACTATCTTGAAATTAGGTGTTTTGAACAGTCAAATAGTTCTATACTCTGAGCTTCAGGGATATATCTATCTTAGACAAGTACCTGAGACATGCTATTTCAAAGTCTTTTGCTAGGTCTTTGTCAGGCTCTTGACCTTCATACACTTTATCCTGATGTTTTTAAATTTGTTTTCTTCTTTTCTCACTAAATTTTTCTGATTCACTTTCTTCTTTTCTCCCTCCACCAAAAAAAAAATACTTTTTCTTATGGTTATATAGGCACTTTTTTCAAGCCAGATAGAAATAAATAAAAATACATTAATGGGTCAGTAATCAACTACATCTATTTTTCATTTTCCAAACTGTTTTTCAAAAAGATGAAATTAATAACTAGGGTAATTTTCTGCAGTTTTATTGGGGTAGAGAAATTTGAAACAACAGAACTTTTCAAAGCACTTGGTTTTCACTACTTTTGTAACTCTGGATGTTCATGGGGGTTTTAATTATGAGAAATTGGATATGATTGGGGAACATTAGATATATTTTAACATCTCACACTAAGACTTCTTCAGGGGCATACAGAAGTTAGTGGCACTTTGCAGCAGGACTAGTAATTCCCACTGCCCAGTCTCAGAGTTGTACATGTATCTTTGCCAAGAGGGGTGGATGTATTTCTCTTTCCTTCTTCTTGCAGTATGCAGTGTTCTTGTCTTAGAAGCCATAGGTGATGTTACTTGAAAAGAGAATGCATTGGAAATTACACTGCTGGGAGAATCTAAGTGCGGAGTGAACCTGTGCTGCGTATTAACTTGGTGTGCTAAAAGAGATCAGGAGGTCCATGCTGCTGTATGGTGGCACTGAGACAAGGAAAGTTAGCAGTTTGATGCGGACATCAAATACTCATGAGTTGTAACATACCAAGAGAAAACCAATGGAGATAGTGGTGCTTTCAGTTTGAGCAGTGATGTTGGTGTAACAGCTTCTAAGAGCAGATCTTTCAAACAAATAATTGCTTTTGGAAATAGCTATTTTATATAAACATCTTAGCTCTATGTGGTGCGCAATTTAAGGTTTTGTTTAGATTCTTACAAGGATCAGGAGTTTTTCAAAGCAAAAATGTTTTGTAGTAAACAATTAATCTAAAGGTTTTTAAAGATTCGGAATGGAACTGTTTGATATGCAAATCAGCAGCAATGCAGACCTGCATTCTCTTCTGCATCTTGAAAGTTATCTCCTCAGGTTTTCCTGTGCAGAGCAGTTTTCTCATAATTCATTGTGTTTGCTTGTAGAAGAAGCAATCTTGAACCTGTCAGGTGCATACAGTTAAAGTATTTGGGGATAGGCTGTGTGCAGGATATAATTATTTTCTCCTCCACTTTCTCCTATTTTTTACTTACTTATTTTATTAATTTAGGAGTTTAGTTCAGTGGAAAGTGTTCAGAATTTTCTTTACTTAACAAACTTTGGGAAAGGAAGTAGCTGAGAACTTTGCATTTTGACTAGGCAAAGAAAAGAAGGTGGCATTCTGAAGACTCATTTTTTTAATTTGAAAAAAAGTGTTTACAAAGACAGGTGTTACACAGAAAGGGACTGGGAGAAGTGCCTTTGGAAAGCTTTGTGAATGTCCCTTCCTAACCTTCCATATTATTAGTGTGATTGCTTAGGCCTTAAGGCAACATTTTTAAATTCCTTTCATTCTCCTGTATTCCAGCTTTTAATTTCAAAACAACTTTGTGGGACAGTTGCTCATACTTACAGTAAACAACCTTACATTTATTTCTTAACATCAGACAAGTAAAAATGCCAGAATGTTTTCTGCTAAAAGTTAAGTCAGAGGAAGCAAAGAGGGCTTTAATAAAATGGCTACTTTAAGTAGGTCATTGAGAATTTGCCTCAAAAGAACACATAAGAATTGCTTACATGAATAAAGGAGCTACCCATCTGTTATAAAATATAGGTTTCTCTGAGTCTGTGCTGTGAAATTCTTCTGCAAGTTACCAAGAGCAAAGTTAACTGGTAAAGTCCTCAAAAGAGTCAGGGAAAGGGCTCTAGGAGCACTTGGTGTTTCAACCTGCATTAGATGGCTGAAACCTTGAAAATTAGTAAAGAGTATTCTGATATTTCGTACACTGTTACATGTAGAGCTACTGCTGGTGTTACTTATCATGTACAAGCATTAGAGAAAATTTACCATATTCTGTAATAGTTAGCTAATAGCAGGGAAGCTCTGCAGGTCTACTAAAGAATTTTTAACTTCAGTTGAATTAAGCAATAGCAAAAATATAATCCCGTTTCTTCATTTATTAAGATCCTAAAATTTTTACTGATTGCAGTTATTCAGCTTTTCCAAAAGTATCATAAATATGTTGGCTTGATTATGTTTTTTATTGTGCACCCTGGTATTTTTCCTAAGGTAATCTTTCTTCAAAATGATGATTGTTATGTAGGTCATGGTTAAGTTACATACATTTGGGTTTCAAACCCCTGGTCTCTTTGATCAGGGTAGCCTGGCTAGCTAGTTTCCTCTTGATGCTAAACTTCTACTTTTATTAAAATCAAAAGCTGTATAGCGAGTAACTATATTTGAATATAACATTTCAAAACAAGTACAAATTTTGTACGGTTTTAAGTCAAATGTTTGGTATTTGCTTTATGTGTGTGGAGAAAAATGAGATTCAGTACAGCTGTATCATAGGAAACAAGTAGAAATGAATATACTTACCAACATTAATATTGCTCACTTCTTTAATCTAGTGAACTATTATACAAAAACCCCCAAACCCTGGTTTGTTGTGTTCAGTAGAGCAACTGTAATTTATATCAGATGTTACCAAAGGTTTGTTTTTATGGCTATTACAGTATACTGGCAACTTGATACAGCCTCCTGACATAAAAATATCTTACTTTTTTGTCATCTAGATAGCAGGAACCTCAGAGACACTTTAACTAGAAATAACTTCATTTGTACTGATGACCTCTGCAGTCTTGTGAGATAGTTCTGATGGCAGAAATATGTAAAGTTGATTACACTAACAAGTTAGTGTTGCGTACAGCTGAGTAACGCTCAAGTCAGCCTTTTTTTGCACAAATCTGACCTTGTTTGAGTTGTTCCTTGGATTGAGAAAAGTAAATGCAGGGAGCCAGCTTTTAACATTCTTCTTGGATTATGGAAATACTTTGTGTTCTGGAGCTCAGAAAAGAAGCAGGGAGATTTAGTTTCAAATGTTATCACCTCTAGGTTGGTCTGTCCTACAAAACTGAGTATTTAATTTATTAGGCCAAAGCAATATACCTGTATCTTAACACAGGGAACACGTTTCCTTCCTTTAGAAGGGAATCCTACTTAAGAAAACACATCTTTTAATATAAGCAGTTTAAAAAGGTCTTTGGTAAAGTATTTTCATATGCTCTATGTCTCAAAATACATGAGGAGTTAAATGCAAGCAGAGAAGGAACAAAGGAGGCTGAAACAAAGAAAATTGAATTACACAGATCAGGTGGCTATAAATTAAGACTTGAAACTACTTATTGGAGCCAGTGAGATGAAAGAGACATGAAAAAAATACAGATGCGAAAGGGGATGTTCTTGCATGCAGGACTGGACAGCTTAGTAAAGCCAAAGAAGGCAAGGAAGCAAAAATACACTTTAAAAAAAGTAATAGGAAGGATGCATTTGAAAGATTTGAATCAAGAAAACAATAATATGAAATAGAATAGACCAGAAGATTAAAGGAAGCAATATTGTCCTTCAAAAGGTTTGAATGACTAGGAGTCTGAAGAGTAAATCTCAGGTATATCTGTACCTACTGGAGAATGTACACAAAAAGAACTCACTTGACCCAAATCTGCCTTGCAAACAAGCTTTGGCTGCAAACATTTGCATTATGTTGTCCTTATGTAAAGGAACCTTTCACTGGCAGTCAAGTATGCCTTACAATACTGGTTCTTTGGGGGGGAAGAAAAAGAGTTGACTGAAAAATCTACCTCTGTATCACTAGACTTACTGTACTTCCAATTGCTGTGTAATTTGAGATTTTTTTGTGATAGTTTCTCATCTTGTCCTGGTCATTAATGTGACTCTTGGTTTGATTTAGGAACTGCATGGAAAGAAAATAAAAATGTAGGTGAAGAAAAATCCATTTTCTGTCTTTTCACGTAAGAAAGTTGCAAATAATGAATGTTTATTAAAGATCCTCTTGTGACATGGATCAACTTCCAGTTTTTAGATTTTCTGCAAAGAAAGGTAGGCCTAAAAACTGCTGATGAGGTATCTGAGCAGGCTGGATTTTTCTGGAAGCTGATAGAGCTTTGTTTGTCCATGTAGACAGTTTCAGAAAACTGTTTTTGTCCGTCTTGCTACCAACATAAGCAGTACTTCTATAAAAGGTACTACTTCCTCACCTCTTGGAAACACTCAGTGTCTAAGAAGCTGAGACAGGTGAACCAGCATAATTATTCTGGGTAAATTCAACTGGCTCACGGGGAAGCCCAGGCCACTTCCCAATCTTGCAGCCAGAGAAAGAACAGGGAATGCCTTGCTTGCTTGGAAAAGTGACAACCAGGAGCACCGTGTCTGGGAGGCTTCGAAAGAAACAGAGATGTAGATGATCCAGTATCTGTTCCATTCATTTCCTTGAGAGAGGACTTACTATTTTTTGCTACTTTAGCTTAGCTGGTTCTTCAAGTGCAATAAGTACAGAATGAACACAGTTTTGTGCCAGTGTAAGCATATTTACATTTGGGCTTCTGCCACCAAAACTCCTTTATAAAGGAAATCAGATCTCATGTTTCTGTTCACGCTTAAGTTTCTCTTGGCTTTAACTTATGAAAAATACGTACAGTTGCGTATTGTCCATTAAAAAAATATAAGTAAAGTTTGAAATAAGGTGACTGAAAAGGAAGTATAAATCCAAAGAGCAAAATGGTGCATTCTGTAGGTTTCTAAGACAAAATATCTGGGTTAAGAGAAGAAAACTGAGGAACCTGAGCCTCATATAATGAATGGGTATGCATTTTTTCATATTCTTGTTAAGCCATTTGTTTTGATGTTGTCATGTATTATTTTCTTTACAGGAATCTGGCATGTGAAATGTATGTATATCCATGCCTTAGCTAAAAATGAATTTAAACAGTTTGTCTATCAGCAGTAGCATTAGAAATTCAGATGTTTTTGCATAAGTATTTTGCATAAGGACTAAGGAAATAATTCTAAGAACCTGTCATGTGGAATCTTTCTGAATTTTTTATTTTAATTTCCTAAAATGGTTTTTGTTGTTGCGGTTGTTGTTGCTGCTTGCTCAAAGAGCTGGCAGAGTAAATGACAGCTGTAAACTTAAGGGTAGGCTGCAAAGTTTTTCCAAAGCCTTTCTTTCATGTTTAGCCGAGTGAGAGACATGGAGTGAAATGTAAACTCTGGCTTGGCATATCCTCATGGCCATCTCTCCTGGTGAGCAGCCGGAGGGGCAGAAGGGGGGCTGAAGCTGCCTAACCACAAGGGCCTGGAAGGCGCCAGCCATGAGCCGCAGCTCCAGGTTGTTCAGAGGAGGAGGAATGTGAAGATGGTGCTTGAGGACTCTTGATCCTATACCCCTGAAAACAGCCCTCCCCATTGTACCCACACTTTCTCACTTCATCCTCCCCCTGGGACAGAAGGAAAAGTCATCCACTTCTCATCTCAGTCATTTAACTACTTCTCTTTAATTCCTGGCAATCCAACTGGGAACTGTGTGTTTTGTTGAACTTTGTTTTATTTGGGATTACGGACTGGAACCATTTCTATTTAACGTGGGAAACAAGCTTTGCTGAAACTCAACCTATACACTGGGGAAGGAACTTCCTATAAAACATAAACAGATGTTTGTACTTTTGTATGTAGATTTGTTTGTGGGAGCCTTTGTGATAAACTGCATAAAGGCTATATGGAGTTCTAACAATTAAATGATGACTAATTTAGAGTTTGATCGCTTTGACATGATCTGCTGCACTGGTACTCCTGGCTTGTTTTGGTTTTGTTTGTTTTTAAAGAGATTTTTTTTCCAACTGTATTTTATACACAAAGCTGATCTAAAACCTATTCCTCAGTGTGGGGACATAGAAAGCTTTCTCCCAGGACCATGGGGCAATTCCTGGGGGAAGCCAAACTCTTTCCTTCAGTGCAAGAGAGATTCCTATGTCCTGTAGTAGCCATAATTGCTTGGGGCCTGCTTTCTGTCAAGTAATTCTTGGTTCCTAATCCTTTTGTTTGTTTGTTTGTTTGTTTGTTATTGTGATGGAAAGGGATAAGCAAGCGGTGTTTCCTCTCTTGTTTAGAGGCGTGTTTCTTTTTGTTTCCTCTCTCCCACAGTTCCCTCTTTGCACTTGTTCTTACTCTGTCTACAAGGACTGCTTCCTTCATTCTGTCTGTTTACTCTGCAGAGAGCACATAAAACTAAAAAAATACAAATATATATATAATTTTTAAATTCTTCTATTGTAACCATTAATTTTCCCCTCACTCAAAGTTGAGGCCCACAAATTCTCTAGTTGGTGTCTTTTTCCGTATCCAGGTTTGTACAGAGTGTGTCATCATTGTGCACTGATGCAATTAAGTGTGATCGTGAAGAAAAATATTATTTGCTTCAGTCTGGAGATTACCAAATGTGAACAATTGCTTGGATCCTGCTAATATAATATTTTTCATATTCATCCTGGATGCAATAGAATGAACTTCAATTTTCCTGTATTCATATATAAATCATACTCCTCGGTACATATGTATATACATATGGTTTTCCTTTGACTGTTTGGTACAGAAAAGCGATTACTAGATAAATTGATCTTTGAGATATTATTTGTCCATTTGAGACATTATTAATATGCATGGACAAAAATTAAAGCTGTCCAAATGAATTGGATTATATTGAAAGATAAAATTTTGTTAAATGTGAAATACATTATCAAAACTCTGTCTTCTGCCCAATGGACAGACTCAAAGTGATAATTCCTTCTGAGAATTTTCTTACGTTGTGTGTGACCTCTTGAGATACTGCAAGTGCAACTCCAATTTAGAATCTGAGCTGGGGGAAGACTTTAGGGGAGAGACATACTGTGGGGTAGATGTGGTAAATAATATCGGCAACATTGAATTTCATTAAAATTTGCCTATTCCATATAGGCTGGCATCAAAGATGTGAAATACTGTGCTCTGTGTGACTATAAAGGCTACCTTTGCTTTGGGAAGACTCTATTAGTAATGCAGGTTACAGCTGTTTTGCATCATAAGGGGGTTAAGCACTCCTTCAGGTATTTAAATTTGGAGAAAAGAGAGTTTTGAAGGCAGCAGCCCTAACACTAGAGTTGTAGGGTTTTATGGCTCACTCCTGGAAAATTTGGAGGTACAGGCTGAGCAATTAAAAAATAATACCTGCAATGTATGTAAGGGAGGGTGACAGTGTTAAGTTGTAATCCTTCTGATATGCATTCAAGAGCAGCACCAATGATCTATAGTTTTCAGATATTGTGGAGGAATCAAGTGAAGGAAACCCAAGGATGCACACCTTCAACAGATCTTCTCCAGTAATTCTTATTAGCTGTGGTTTCAAATAAATAATTTTAATAAATAAGAGTTGCTCCAGGATGAAATTTCTCATTTTTAATAAATTGAGATATCTTTTTCAAGCTGGAAAACACCTCCGTTATGTCCTCACCCTTATTATTCTCTGCTCACGAAGTAAATAAGGTGAAGAAGATAATAAGAGTCAGGCAGTAAAAATGCCTTAAAGGTCTTGTAGCAAATTTGTTATTCCAGTGTTATATTTTCTTGCAGGATTTTTCTGCCAGATCTCTCAAGTGGTCAGGTTGCTTTCCAGTTTGCTTGCTTTGGTTTTTTAAATGTTTAATCTTAGTGAATTAGTACATGAGGGTTAAAGTATTATGTTTTTCTTCCTCTCTTGTGTCTAGCAACATTGTAGCAGTATTAAAAATGATAATGAATCTTAGAGGGATCTTAAGACTGCATAGAACTGAAGCTCTTCCTACATGTGTGGGTAAAATCAATAGAATCATTGCATTAAAATATGTGTATGATTTCACTTTGCTATTTCATACTTTGCAGTTTCGTTCATACTTTGCACAAATATAAATTCTATTTAGTAATGCTCATCTAATTCTAATGATTTATTATTTTTTTCTTCTTCTTTAGGGTGTACCTCAGTTACCGTGTGCCAAAGCATTGTATAACTACGAGGGAAAAGAACCTGGAGATCTTAAATTCAGTAAAGGAGACATCATCATTTTACGTCGACAGGTGGATGAAAATTGGTATCATGGAGAAGTCAATGGCATCCATGGCTTTTTTCCTACCAATTTTGTTCAGATTATTAAACCTTTACCTCAACCTCCGCCTCAGTGCAAAGCACTTTATGATTTTGAAGTAAAAGACAAGGAAGCAGATAAAGACTGTTTACCATTTGCAAAGGTAAAAAGAGAATAGAATTACTATTTTCTTTTAATAATTTCACACGCTTGGATAAGAAATAATACAACTGTTTTGCAGTCTTACCTGCATTTCTTATTGGAGCTGCACACGTATGAAAAGGACAAGTAATTCTGCAAGTATTTCTCCTATATTGATTAGTTTTGTCATCTCTTTCTAAATTACATATAATTTCTTTGAGTTTTTTTTTCTGAAAATGCAATTTTTCATAATTGCAGTAGTGATGTTCTTAATTTATGAGAAATAACCTATGTTGTGAATTAAAAACATTCCATCTTCTAAAGAAACGCTCTAATTGTAGATGTCAAAGAAGTTATATCGCTAGCAATGTTCTTAAGTACGTGAGTAGGAAAACAACATCTAGGGAAGGTTAGGTAATGAGTCAGCTGAGAAGGAAAATGGTTGTGGTTCTGTTGATTATTGCCAAGGAATTGAAGGGGTGCTGATGAGTAACATGGACTGAACATGACAGGAAGACTGGCACTAAGGACAAAATCAGATCACTGAGATGTGGGCAGTTAGCTGAACTCTGACAAAATAGGAAAAGGAACAGCTTGAACTGACTTCAACCCCAAAAGTGGCATGTTCCTCTTACAGAGTGCCTTCTCTGCGGTTCTTGTCCATGTCCTGCCTTCTCTGATTACCCTTGTGTTATGGAGGAAAATTAAATGAGAAGTTAAATTAGAGCTGGGAGACATAATCACTGCATGTTCACACAGGATGATGTTCTGACTGTAATTCGCCGTGTGGATGAAAACTGGGCAGAAGGAATGCTGGCTGACAAGATAGGAATATTTCCAATTTCATATGTTGAGGTGAGTAAAGCCTGGTCCTCAGTAAAGCTATACCCACTGTGTATTTAATTTTCTGAAAGGAAAAATAATCAGTATTGGTGATGATTCTAAAATAACCTGAGATATAAATAATCTTAGACCTATAATACTCTTTGGGAAAGTTAATGGCCTCAGCAGTTGAACCAGTGATTTTCCCTTAGCTATTTGACACCTATTTTCATTGAATGGAATTGAAATTAGTGTAATTGGAGGCAGTCACTATGTTTTCGTTTTAATACTGGAGTCATGCAGTCAATCCAAACCACACTTAGCCACAAAATGAAAGCAGTCAGCATGTCAGAGAAACAGTTAGCTTTGCACTGTCCCTAATAATCTGCCTCCCAAAACCAAATTAGCACAGCTAGGAAGTCAAAGAACATGGGTTGTTTGAAACAGGTAAAGGATCAGTTTTGTCATCAACGGAGCCATATATAAAACTTTCTGTATCTTCCTGCATTTCTTATATGTGTTATCATTTACAGTAAGAGGTAGCAGTTGAGAGCATTTCACCAGCCTTTTCAGTTTTAAGAGTTGAAAGCCGTATCTTTTATATAGAAAGACACCAGTGATTACGAACAGCATGTACAGTCACAACAATGATTATTCAAATTTGCATTACAGAAAGATACAAAGGTTTGGAATAGTGTTTGTCCTTTTCTGATAGGTATGCTGTGGATACTTGGTAAGATACACTTCCCTGCACTGACAGTATTTTATTTAAATAAATGAGGCAGAATGATGAAAGAAAAAAATATTTGCACATTATTTCTGAGATGAGAAATATGTACTTCAGGTCACAGAAGAAATGTGTAACCATACTAAGAATCAAGTCAGGTTTTATTAATTCAATTTCTGAATCCTGTGATGAGATAGGAACTTCAAAAAACATTACTGCTTTCAACCAATATAGAATTTATTATTTTTAAAAGGGAAAAAATATATATTTATTTTTATAGCTTGATGTAAGGATCTGTATACCTGGGGATAGAAAATTTCACATGACTGTAAAAACAAGAAGACCAAAAAAGTTTCAACTTGCTTAGTGCAATTTTGGCTTCAGTTTAAGAAGTTTTTAAAAGCCAGTTTAACAATTTCTTGCCCTTGGGTCTTCTTTCCTAGCTTCTTGCAATTAGCTGCCCCTTCAATACAGCCAGTAAAGCTTTTTGTAGTGTTTTTTTCAAACTAAATTACTTAACTTAGTCTTGTTAGGAAAAGCCCTTTCCTAGGGCTGCCACTTGAACTAACTATTTAGCTAACAACTACATTCCTATCTCTACAAAAGTTGCAAAAAGGAGATATGGCCTTGTGATGTGTAGAGGAAATTGTGGTATTTCCTGTACAATGAGGATAAAATTTTAGATAATATTGAAGTCCATGAAAATCTCTGATCGTATTTGAGGACAAATTTTGCCCTTTTATGATTGAATGTTTGCTTCTCTGATCTTTTCTTTTATAACTTTCACTTATTACATTTGTGGTAATAATAAAAGTAAGACTGAACACATTTTGAGAGAAATTTTAATAGTGATTCTATTAAAACTATAGTTTGTTAACTGACTCACAACATTTTTTATCTGTAGACACATAACTGTGAAAAAATTACTTCTATCTGCAAATGAAAAATAAATAATGCAAACATTGAAAAAAAATTAAATTCTACTTTGTAAGAAGTGCTAAACCCAAACTAACCCTCTAGTTTTACTAGAGTAAGACCTGATTAATAAATCTAAATTGCTAGGCTTTTGACCATTGGAATTTCAAGGTACT
Organism: Eulacestoma nigropectus; assembly: GCA_013397775.1. NCBI lineage: Eukaryota > Metazoa > Chordata > Aves > Passeriformes > Eulacestoma > Eulacestoma nigropectus. The sequence goes on from VZTE01002597.1 coordinate 560,842, forward strand.
TGCATTAAAACCGGATCAGCCAGGTTCTTTTGTAGTAATGAAATAAAATGCAGTGAGTTTAGAAAATGTATGATTAAGTTCATAACACAGTTATCTCTGTTCCAAATAGAAAGATTATTCATAACTAAACAGATATTATTAGAATTTTTCTGCATAGATTGCAGTTCTGGGTACAATATACATTTCTTAGACCTCAAATTGGATGTTTTGATCTAATTTAACACTTCATAAACAAATATAAATGCCCAGAATAGAATAAAAATCAGGGAAAAGGAATCACTTTTGAGTCAAATTGTCAGTAGAAAATAATGTCAGTTTTTGTTTACCTTTATGTGAGTGAAGAACACCTGAATTAATTTTTAAAATAAATATAGCAAAGCACAACTCTAGGAGACCTTGCAGTAGTGGTAATTCCTGCAGACGGCTGCAGGCAGACGAAAGCTGTGTGCTGACCTCAGCCCTGCCGCAGCACCGAGACGTGGCTCAGCCAGCCGCCTCCGTCCTGCCCTGTTTGGAAAGTTCTTCTGTTTCCTGGGTTTGGTTGGAAAGGGAATTGAATTTCAGGCTTCCTGTTACAGCAAAGATCTTGTTGCATGGGGAAAAAAAAAAAGTGAATGTAAAGGTTGGAGTAAAGAAGCTTCAATGAAAATCTGTGTGTTAAGGAAAACAACTGATGTAGGAAATGCGGGCCTAGATACATAGGTATTTGTTGCAGAAAGGAATGCTAGATTGAAACACTTCATAGCATGACTTGGATGCATTCCCTTGGTGACCTTGAATGTCTGCTAGCCGTTTCATTGGAGAATGCTGCAAGTTCTTAATCTCTCTTCTCAAGGAAGAAAAGTAAACTGCCAAATATTCTGCAGCTGTTGCTGTCCTCAGGTTACTTCAAAGAGGAGGCCAGTAATCAGTTCACTTCTGTCTTCAGATTCATGCAACTGTCCTTTGCTTGCTTCTCTGCATAAGAAAGCACAGTATGCTGCTCATATTTGAATCAGTCTTGAATTGATCCCATGGGCAAGCCTTAACTTTCCCTAATAGGTTGTTCACTGTATGGAGTAATCAGATTCTTCAGGCATTGATAGCTTCTGAAGGTAAACAAATATAATTAGGTGTAACAGGTACCTTGAGGTGGTGTTAGCAAAGTGGCTTTTGGTTTTGCTTTTCATTCCTGGGTGAACCCTTGACTTCTCTGATTAGGAAGTTCTTTGCAAATAAGGAAATAGATTACATAAGAACAGAAACGGTTGCAGCCATTGTATCAGACAGTATGGAATACCTTAATTCTCAGGAAGGACATGAAGAATTTCAATCTGAGTTGAAAAAAAAATTGTGCAAAATAGATAAAATTATTAGACTTTGAAAAGCCTGCATGTTCTTCTGTGATGACAAATAAAACACTGACAAGCTGAATAGCAGAGTAGGCTTTTTTTGGTCTTATTTTCTACTTGTTTCATGTCCTTCAGCCTCATATCAGTGTTTTGTAATGAAATAATGTTTTCACTGGTCTGTTTAAAGTATGTTTGCTCTAAATTTAGAATTCAATAATCATCTAAATAATGGGCTTCATTGGAAAAAACAGTCTGTTCATATCTTCTGTTATACACAAGTAATACAACATTATTTTGATCCGTATGATCCATCTTGAGTACTAGCAGGAAGGAAAATCTAGCATCCACCTTTTTCGTAGGATTGTTTACTGCTGTGACATTGTCTTCTCCTATCCTTCCTTCTTACAAGAAAGATGGAGAGGGACTTTTTACAAGACTATGTAGTGACAGGACAAGGGGGAATGGACTCAAACTGAAAGAAGATAGGTTATGATTAGATATTAGGAAGAAATTCTTTACTGTGAGGGTGGTGAGGCACTGGAACAGAGTGCCCAGGGAGGTTGTGGATGTCCCATCCCTGGAAGGGTTCAAGGCCAGGTTGGAGGGGCTCTGAGCAATCTGGTCTAGTGGAAGATGTTCCTGCCCGTGGCAGAGGGGTTGGAACTAGATGATCTTGAAGGTCCCTTCCAACCCAAATGATTCTGTAATTCCAGTTCTCTTCAGTTGCATTCTAAAGTACCAACAATAAGAACATTCAGGAAAAAATTCTATATTCTCAACTTCATAGCCTGTTTCAAATCCCCCATTATGCCCCTCCTCCACTGCAGTATGTTCCATGTAGTTCTTCCTCTTTCCTAGAGGGTTTTTATGTCAACTCCTCATTGTTCCAGTAGTCCTGGTTTTGAACTTCATCTTTTTTTCTGTATATGCATGAAATTTCCTTCCAGATGACATCTTGCAAATATCACTTGAAAACCTCTTCTATATAAAAAGAAAAAATCTTGGTTCTTTTACACTGCCTTATATATCTATATCTATAGATATCCACTTGTGTTCAGAGTATAAGCCAGTCATTTGTGGGAGCTGCATTTAAATCAGTGTTGATGCTATCATGATTAATGATTTGTTGTTTGTCTAGTAAAGTTTTGATGGGGTAGAATACTACTTTAAAACTCTTCATGGGCATCTCAAGACTTGTAGGAAAATGGTAAAATAAATAGAAGAAATAATATGCTGAAGAACAGAAATAGTAATTCCACACTGACTAATTTCATTCTTTCATCTTGATGTTCTTCAGAAAAGATTTTTCCTTTCTTCATATTCAGCTACACTTTTCAAGTAACAGTATTCATATTTAGTAGTACATGTTTAGAAAACTGGTGCTGGTGTTACTTCAGCTTATGATTAAATGAGAGTTCTGACATTATTATTTCTAATAGCTCTAAGATTTTCTGAGAATAAAGGATTTTTGAAAAATGTAGAGAGGTTGTTTGTTGGTTTCCTCCCCTCCTCCCCATTACATAGCTTACATTTCATTGTAAGAAGAAAATGTGTGGGATTCCTCATAGCTTCATTGAAAAGGAAGGATTTGTTTGCATTTAATGTAGTATTGTGTTACAAATTAGCAGATAGAAAATCTCATTGTGAACAAAAATTCTTTAGCTAAGCTTTAAAAAAGAGAAAAATTGGCACAGAGATGGTGCCTCTACATTAGAAAATTCAGAAGCTGAGAAGGTATTTCCACAAAATTGCCCATATATATTTCTTTTCTCCTTGTGCCATCTTATGCCTGTGTAGGTGCTTATTACCAGGCAGTATACTGATATAGCTGGATATTTAGTCCATCCTACTGTGTTCTTAAACCTGCATTTAGGAAGCCTGTGTTTTCACTGCTGGCAGTGAAGATGTGCACAAGTAGCAAGGGATACTAGGAGGAATATCTTCAAGAGCCCACATGCAAAGGTGTGGGATTATATCATATAATCAAAACAAAAAAAGGCTGAAAGTTGAAATAAGCATCCAAGAAGTTTTGTTACACAGATTTTTCTGTTATAAGGTCAAAGGGGATTACTGTGTTTTAGTCTGACTTCTAGATGACACAGGCAGTGGTTATTGCTGAATTAATCCATTTCTGGACTATGGCATTATGTCCTTTGTTGGTCGAAATTTTACCTCTGATGGGTAGTCCAGACCAGCCCAAAAATAAGTGTGTTGAGTTCATAGTGAATAATTTGTCACTCTCTACTGACTGATTTGTAGAGTATGCCACAGTTTTAAGTTGCATGGTTTAAATTATATTATGAATAAAAGGAAAAGAGATATTTTGTTACATTCAGGTGACTTTTATGAATGAAAAAATACTAACATGTTACTGGTTTTTGTAGTTTAACACAGCAGCCAAACAGTTGATAGAATTGGACAAGCCCTCAGGTTCTGCTGTTGACTCTGGAGAAGGTACCTCTGGGGCAGCCCACAATTCAACCCAAAAGCACACCGATACTAAGAAAAACACCAAAAAACGACACTCTTTTACCTCCCTCACCATGTCCAACAAGGCTTCACAGTCTTCTCAGAATCGCCACTCCATGGAAATCAGTCCTCCTGTCCTCATCAGCTCCAGCAACCCAACGGCAGCAGCCCGCATAAGTGAGCTGACGGGACTGTCCTGTAGTGCCCCTTCTCAGGTAATTCATTTGAAATCAGCTATAACTATAAAGGCTTCTGATCTTGTCAGATTACTTATTTTAAATTATTAATTATGCCTAATTAATATGAAATGTACACTTTCAAAAAACTTATCTTCCAATATGAGAACATTTAAGGAAAATATTTTCTAACGCTTCTTATATAGTGATAGCAAATACTTTTGGTCTTACAGTTATTATTTTCTAAAGTGCCACAAAGATTTTTATTAAACTGTGGAAACTAGAAACTGGAGTGGTTTAATTTCTTGATTTCTTTTTTCTAAGTTGAATATAATAATGAATATTAATAAAGTGCATGCTATAAAAGTAAAATATTCAACTTGAAGATTACACTAATTCCAGAAATGTAGCATATTAATCTGGTTGTGTTAAGTAGAAATATTTATCTGACTTTATTTATTTGTTCAGTAGTTCATGAAAAATTGGCTGTTTCATATAGTAATTACACTTTGGGAAAAGAAATATCAATGGAGCTCAAGAGGTATTAGTGGTGTTTTACATGAGCTAGTAAATATCCTTTATTTGCACGTCTTTGGGATCTGACAGCCTTTTATGGAAAAAAAAGAAAACTGATATTGGTTAAAAGTGTGTTTCATGTTGCTGGTTCAACATATCTCCAAAGACTGAGAAATGTCAGTGTGGAAAAAAGAAGTGAGCAGTGTGATCCACCACTGTTTGTGTATCTGACTAAAAATTAGTTCTGGTTTCAGGTTACAAGTAGTAGAATACTGGTGATTTTGACCATGAAGCTTACAGCTGTGTCAAAACCAGCTCTTACTAAACTACGCAGAACTGACTCTGCTGGGTTTTTTCTCTCTCCCAGGTTCATATTGGCACTACGGGGCTGATTGTGACTCCACCCCCCAGCAGCCCGGTCACAACAGGGCCTTCCTTCACCTTCCCCTCCGAAGTTACCTACCAAGCTGCTCTTGGTGTAAGTACTGCTTAAGGAGACTCAGCCTTCCCATTTTTCTTTGGTCTTGTGCAGTAATTTTTTCTTCTCAAGTTCTGATATACTGATTTGAAATTACGGTTTTATGGAAATTGTGTCTATGTGATAGACAATGGTATGAATTTAACTATAGCAAAAGCCCTATTGCTACAATAATGTTTGCATCTTGTCATACATATCCATTTCTCCAGCTTTCCTCTGTAATTTCTCTATAGTAAACACGAGAAGTACACTTTCTTCCAGAACAATGTTTCTTTTAAGCGTGAGTAAAAAAAGAGATTATGCTGGGGGGAAAGTCTGGGGAAGCAAGCAGGTTCTTGCAAAAAACATCAACTTGGGACCACAGCTGCCAGGTATTTCTGTCTTACTTAGCTCAAGATTTTCAAGATTATCTGAAATAAGCTTTAAAAGTCTGCTGTCTCCTCATTAAATAAGGTGATTTTAGTTGCGTGGACACCTGTGGCAGATGAAGAACGAGTTTAGCATGTTTAAGTTAGGTTCTTGGAGATCAACAGGAAAACATGCAGCAAATGGCCATCTTTTAAAGGAAGAAATACATTGCAATGATGTTTCCTTTAAACAAATAAAAGGACATTTTCTTCCAAAAGTGCAGGATTTCTTTCCAAAACCTACTGGAATTTTTTAGTTTCCTATGCTTATGTTAGAAAAACTGTGGAATGTCATATATCGTACTGTACTCGTCAGAGCTTTACCTTAACTGCAATAAAGATTGTGGATACCAGTTTTCAGAGATCTTTACGGGAACTTAATGACACTTTATTTAAATCATAGGAGTTCTTGAAATTAGGTTCTTCTTTCGAGTCTAAAATTGTGCCCTTAATTTTTAAGGGGTGGGGCACAGTTGAATAATAGATCTTCACTTACTTTAAAAAACCAACTAAACAACCCAAACAAAAAACCCCGAGACTTGATCTTTTTTAGGTGTCGCTCCTTGCAATCTTTAAACCAAGTGAAATATGATGAATAGCCTTGCTGCTGAATAGGTCTAATTTTGTTTCCAACTTTTGGCACTTGCATTATTTTACACATTTGTCTGCAAAATCAAAGGCAGTACTCTAGTATCAACATTTTATTGTTTACGAAAATGCTTAGGTGTAGCTTGGTTGCATTTTGACAGCTTTCTTTGGAACTCTTAAGTTACATTTTTCGGTCCTTTAAATTACGATGTTGTTATTTTCTGAATTATCTTCAGTACTTTCTTTTGGCATTGTACATACACGGTGACACATGCCAGAAGTGGGTACAATACTCACAGTCTTTTTCAGTGAAGAAGATATTGATAGTATGGCCTTTTTACCTTTTTAGTCTGATTCTTGTATCATGAAAATTTGCCTGAATGTAGCACAAAGTTTATGTTCAGCTAAATATCCACACTGATGCCACAAATTTTCATCATCTTTTGTGATGTAGTAACTGCTCTCATCCAAGTAAATGTATTTCACATTCTTTGCTCTTCCAACAGATAACCTTACTGTTGACAGTTACATGGACCATGTGCTTTTGCCCTGCCTTACTGAGTAAGGCAGATTGAGCTGTAGCGATGCTTTGCCTTATTGTGGTTAAATTGCTGACTCCTTCAATCTGTGGATTATCTGTGAAATCCTACTGTTAAATGTATGCTAATCTGGAAACAGTTAATAATCTCCATATATTTAGATTCATATTTTAATGTCACAGAGCAGATGAGGTTAGAAGGGCCTCTTGAGGTCCTGCTCAAGCAAGGCCCTCTAGAGACAGTTCCCAGGACCGTGTCCAAATAGCTTTTGAATGTCTCCAAAGATGGAGACTTCACAACCTCTCTGGGCAACCTGTGCACATTATTAGATCTTGTTCAAGTTGGTGTCCACCAGGAAGGACCTGCAGGTCTTTTTTTGCCTGTGAAGTGTACATCTTACACTAGAAACAATTAGCTGCTTACATACTAATCCATGTAGTCTTTTATACTTCTTTCATCCTACCCTTCAGAAAATACCTGTGAGAACTGAGCAAACAGAATCAGTTTCAGTATGTGATGAATACATATTATAGTATTGGCTTTCTGCAAATATTAAAATGGATGTTGTATGTATAATGTTAAAGTAGCTTCATTATAAAGACAGTTTTGTAACAATAACTAATACCTTTATTTCTGTTATTAACTAAACTTAGACATAGTAGTGAAATAGCTGATATAGTTATGCTTGTGGTAATTGAACTGTCTGCTTGGTTGGATAACATCCAATGAACATATGATAAAGACCCCTGCTACTGAACATGCCAACTATCAGCAACCACCATCTGCAAAAACTATGGACCAAAGCCCAAGCTGGAGGTGATAATAAAAACTGACAAAAACCACAGCTAAGAAATACGCATGCTCTAAAAAGGCGGACCCGAGGAGGAGCCATGCTAAACGGTTCCTGGAACATGTAAACTAGTTTGGGGAAAAGTTTGAATATGCATAATTGATTATGAATATGCATTAGGCCGATGCAATAGAAAAGGTATGTAAAGGGTATCCCCACAATAGCAGGTGTGCTCTTGGCTGAGTGCCAAGCACCTGGCGCTGTTAATTTTGCTTTATTGTCTTTGTCCCCTATTGTCCTTTATTAAACTTTTAAATTTTAACAGGAGAGTGAACCTCATTTTTCACAAGTATAATTTGTGCTGTTAGGCAGAATGCAAGTCTAGCTGACATATATGCTGCATGCTGCAAACATTGAGTAATTGATTTGATTTATGAAATGTTCAAGTTTTGGAGAGGATTGAGCAAACAGCATTCAATGCATAATTTCAGAAGTTCTATCAGAAGCTGTTTTTTTTTTTTTTTTTCCCCTCTCAGTACCAAACACTTCTGTTTGTTATTAAGAATCAGTAGTTCTTTATTTGATGCCAACATGGAAAAATGCTTTAGTTTGGTGCTGGTGCAGTCATTAAACCACCTCGGGTGCTTTAGTTGCTTAAGCTTGTTCAAAGGCGATCTCACCATGGGTACCCACAGGAATTAAATTACAGTGCTAAATGCAGCATGGAGAGGAACTCCTGCCATATGATTGTCCTGTATCTTGGGGTGCTACTTTCTCTTTGTGGTAACCATGCTCCTGCTTATGTTTCCAATTAGGCATATAATTCCCATTGAGAACCTGAATTATTCTCTGCCACCCTCTTTAAAAGTCAATAACCTTCTGTACATAATGTTCTGTTTCTTCTTGACTTGTTTTCAGTGTGACTAAAATGCAAGCTGGCAGCTCAGGCTAGAGTCAGGTCATTCCTGTGTTCTTTTACGATAGAGGATATTAGATGATGATGCAGTTTGTAAAGTCACAGACTGTGGAGTGTATCTTTTACTTACACTTTTCCTCTTGCTTCATAAACTCTTGTTTTCATTTTAGAAATGTGCAAAATGGTTCTGAAAGGTCAAGAGAGAAAGTGATGTTCTCGTTTCTCTAGATGTCTCCCTTCTGGAAATACCCTTCCTGACATTCTGAGCATTAATTTTAAGCTGCAGGACAATTGTGGTTGTATGTTTAATACATCAGAAGTGGTTGGCTTGAGTCCTTTTGCTCTTGTATTTTTTTGCTTTTGTAAGTATAAATTCCTGTGTTTCTCTAAGTTTCTCGGTTTAGCTTTTTTCTTAATTTTGGAATACTAAGCAACTGACAAGGAAATTGGATGGGAACAGGATGAGTTGCTCTTTAGCGTGAAGGTAGTTTATTGGATCTCCTTTCTACCAGTCATTTTGGAGTTTATAACACTATTGAAAGTAATTGTTCTTTGAGAGCAAGCTGTTTATACACTTCTTTTAAATAATGCTAAACTCAGGTTAAGGGAGAAAAAAGAAATCTGAGAGGATGAGCATGATTACCCATCAGTGAAGAAGAGAAGAATATATTCCTTTACAGTAATTCTGAATTTATGCATCTTTGCTACATTTATCTGCCCTGAATCTCAAAGCAAGGAAAAGCTAGTGTCTTCTCTTATCTCCTGTAAGGAAGATGGCATTTTTATTGTCAAAAGGAGACATTTTGAGCTGTCATGTTGTCTAACAAGTTTCTCTAAGACAGTTTTGATTAATTCCTAGCCCAAGGGAGTCTGTGACTCTTTTATCTGTGTACATGTATAGGATTACATTTTAGTTTTTTACATTGCTCTGGTGGTTCAAAAATGGCAATTGTATTAATTTTGTTTTGTTCATAATAATGTTTTATAGATGCTGTTTGATACTCAATATTGTATGAAGTAAATAATTTACAAATTTTCAGCCAAAATTGACATGAATAAGCTTTAGGAATGAGAGTGCTCTTGTCAAGTAACCATATATGGTCTCTACTGCTTGTATCATTTAAGCAAATTTTAATTTTCATTCAGAAAACTTGTGATAATTTATTTTAAAGTTTTATTTTACAGCAGCAGTTCTTTAGACAACAGCATTAATTCTTGGCTCGTATTTTGAGGTTTGATTCTTTGAAATTGAAGAAGCTATTAGCTGAGACAGACTTCTCATAGCTAGGGCTTTTGGCTGTGATATTATCTCTTACACTGTTCTTTGGGACTTCGAACCACAGCTTTACCCTTAATGGGGGCATTAATTGGTCTGCTCATCTTGGCCACTGGCATTTTTGAACCTTGTAGGTGTTTAGTGTATTTAAAGTTCTTTGCAAAATATAAATAACAGATGTCAAGTTCAGTAGCTGTTGGGTGAAAATATGCACGTACAATTATGTAAGGCTCATTCACTTGGAAGGAAATTCTTGGATGTAATTTATAAGGTAGTTATCTAACGGAGGAGATCTAGTTGCCATAGATTTTACTGAAAAATGATCTTGAAGTATGTGATTTGAATCATGATATGGGAAAAACAAACAAAATATACCACAGCAATGTTAGAGTTACATTCAAAAGCAGCAGCAGAAAAACAGTGTAGCAACAAGAGATAACTTATCTTTCTTTCATTCTGCCTTTACAGTCTCTTGAGAAGTGAAAAGTATTTTGGACTGCAGTTGACCTAAGATGTCCATACTACTCTTTCTGCATATTGGAAATGTTGACTTTGAAATGGTGTCTTGGTGTGTGCACTTAACTAGCAGAAATAGGTGGTCTATATTTGGATGGTATTTGGAAGGTTTCAAAAGTTAAAAAATCCCTTATTTTTCTGGTCTTGTTCTCTCGTACATGCACAAAAAGAGAAATTGCCTTTTATGTAGAAGTACAGAAGGTAGTTTGAATTATTATTAATGAGGCACAAGCTGTGAGGGCTATATAATATACTGATGACATTTAGCTCTTTTATGTAGTTCCAGTGTAAGTTCAATAGTGTAAGTCAGGAGGTTTTAATAAGAACTGTCCTAATTTTAATCAACCAAAATTCAAATCAACTTTTGTTGTGAAGAGGAAGCAGCTGGAAGAAACAATGAGGTTTTGTATGAGAGACTTGTTTTTGATAACATATAGTTTAGGAATTTTGTTAAACATAAGCCTTAATTTGTTAGCCCTCAGGGAATTTTGCAAGCCATATATTTTTTCCTAGACATTGTGGGAGTGAAGACTGTTAATGAATGTTCTTTTCCACTGGTGTGCCTTTTATTATTCTTTGAATGAGCTGATTACTGGTCTTCAATTAACTGATATGGGAATGCAGCCTAATTATATTTAAATTTAGTAATATGCATGTGTTTCTAGAGCATGAGTATAGATACTTTTTGAAGTCGTAACATACATTAAGTAGCAAATTATGTAATTTTTCATTTTCCAATTTAAAAAAAAATTATCATTTATTTGCTGTTTTATATGCTTGAAAGTACATCTGGTGCCTGAAAAATAGTTGCAGAAGCATTCAGTTTTTTCCCCCTCAGCTACCTAAAATACTCTTAATTAATGCTGAGCATATTTTATTGGATCATGTGTGGTTTCTGTCTATTCTTTCATGGAATGTTGACTATGGGAGCCATCAGAAGTAGCATGTGCCCTGGAGGTAGATGTGTTTCTCAACAGCTAGAAAAATGGTTACATGCCAGAAAACTTCTTGAATACTTTGCTAGATCATTTGGATCTATTTTACCAAGTTGTAACACTGCAAGCTGTGGAGCGTTAGTCCTCTTAAAGTCTATCAAGTAATTTATTTAGATTTCTTGGTACTTGCCAAGTCTTTGCGAGTTTAATTGGGCTGTAGCTCACTGCTGGTCTCATTACCATACTGATAGACACGGGGAGGGGAGCAGAACCTGAATAAAGCAGAATAAAATAGTGCTGTGAAGGTGCCTTTATTGCAGCTAAAGCTTCAGTGTATATTATGTGTTCAAATGAATAAAACGCAATGTTCAGCATCTTTAGAGATGCAGGAAGTATGGAACTGTGACAACCTTGATATTGTGCATGAATAGCTTTAATTTTAAAGAATTCCAGCAAATCATCTCCTAATGTGGATTTAAAAATTCTACCATATGTAAAGAAATATAGATGCCTAAAAAAAAAAAAAATTGATTTATATTCTATTGACAGGTTGCATGAAAGTTAGATACTCACATTCAGCTTGGATTCAGCCAAGACATTTGTTGAATGTCTGACTGGGAGGGAGAAATAACTTCAGCTGTAAAACAGCTGAAAGAGAAATGTTGGTATTTCAGTGTGAATTATCTAGATACTTTAAAAAATTGTTGGATAGGTAGGAATCTAGAATGTGAAGCAAATGCAATTGCTATTTTTTAAAATAACTATTAGTATCAAAGCTCTCAGTGATGTTTCTCCAGCAGGTCATGTCTTTTTAATGTTGGATACAGAAGGCCTATTTGGTCTTAAGAACTTGTTAATGTATGACCAGAAAAAAAGCTCTAAATAAAATAGGAATATTTCACAATGGAACATGCAATTTATACCATAGCTAAGCATAACAATTTTGACTGAAACACTGTAAGAGTTGATAAGTTTTCTCTAGATTTGAATGTCTTTAATTATGCACTTCTTTACCGTGCCTTGGCAGTGTAAAACTGGTTTAAAGAGCTGTCTTTTTATTAACATTTTCACCAAATGCAGCGAAATAATAATCACACAGTATAGAACTAAAACTCAGTTTGTTTCCATATAGGTTTTCGTTTAGAAAAACAGAGAAAAAAAAAAGACAAAACCCTTTAGAAGTGAAGTGTTTGAGGGGAATTAAAATGACTTTCAATTACATATTTTCCAAACTGATAATGTAATGCTGTGCATTTGTATGCTGATGTATTGGAAGTGCCAGGCACTACTTCAGGATATTTTGTTAATTAATATTCTAGTTCCGTGGGTTTTAGGAAGATTATGTTTGAAATTAATTCAGTTTTACATTTTCAAAGGTTGGGGGTTTTTTATTACTTTTTGTGTGTGTTGTAATACAAATAGTTATTTTTGGAAGGGGGGAAGGAAAAGCTCTCCTTTTGTGAGTGCCTTTTCCCAGGAGTGTCAGTACACAAGGTCCTAAAGAATTGTCTGAGGCTTTACAGAGCAGAAGGTAACAATTGCTCCATTGATTCTCAAAAGGCACAGAAGTCTGTAGGCAGGACCCCCATTACGAGCTGTGGTGCCTTTTTACTGGGGTATTTGTTAAAGATTACCAATCTTGATAATACTGAATTTCAAAAGCTAACTCTTTAAACTAGAAGAATAGGAGAAAGAGGGAACAATAGCTCAGTGACTATGGTCTCATATTGTGCTTGCTTTTGTAACCTATACATCAAAAGAAAATTTCCCCCAGAAGGGGTGCTTTTGGGTGCACTGCAGCTGAATTGTATATTATGTTTCAGCTTCAGATTACAAAAACAATCATATTACGAAGTACAGTCAGCAGTGGGATGCAAAATCTACCTCCTGGAAGGCTTCTGAATTTTTGTCAAGCCCTATCCTAAACATGTTATAACTGGAAACAGTGCTTTCCATTTTTCCTGTGCTGAGAAATTGCTTGTCACTTGCTTAATTAGCTGCCAAAACTTCAAGATTTTGAACTGGAAAAAAGAGAAATAGAGACAAAGCTAACTCCAGTTATATTGTAACAGTAGGTAAAACAATACTGGACTCAGTTCTTTTTTTCCACTTCTTTAGAATATGCTTTTTTTTTTTCAGCTGATTCAACTCATCAAACAATATTGATCATCTGTTGCTATTTTTTTTGTTCTTATAAAATCAGAATATGAATCCCCCACTTCCACCACCACCTCTCTTGTCTGCTGCAATCATTGCATCAGCCGCTTCTGGACCTCAGTCTACAACTGTCATACAAAGGTCTGCATCAGGATCAACTGACCAAGTGGCACATTTACGACCACAAACTCGTCCAAGTGTGTAAGTAAAATTGAAACTTTTCTCCAGTCATAAAAACAGAACGAGATCACTAACTTCACCTCTACATACAGCGCGGCAGCTGGCTCTGTTCTGCTGGAATTGCCAAAAGGCCAAGTGTGCAACTCAGAACAAAAGCGTGCAGAAAGGTGATAGCCGCAAGCAGCCTTCACACTGAGCATGGTTTATGTCTTAGATAAATATAATCAGCTGTTCCTGTGTATAGAAAGGACTCACTTCAAAAATATAAAGTGTTTATCATGCAGAAGGTGAATGAATCCTTGCGTTAGCACTGCATACTGTATAACTCAAAAGTGTCATTTCACTGGAGTGAATTTATTCAATGTTTTCCATTATGTATGGTATGAAAAGGCTATTCTCATGTGGAATAACTTACGCCAAAACACAGAAAGTGCTGCATTTCATTTAGACTGTTAAACATGTTACTGTCAGACTGCTTGTGTCAGTTGCGATTGAAATTTGACTGAAGATTCTACAGTGCACTTAATTAGTGGGTGGCAATTTGGAATGAAGGCAGAAAGCTGCTAGTTAGCATTATGTCTTCACGCTTGTAATACAAGCAAATGTGCGTCATCCTTTTGGGTGAAAATATTTTGTATATTAACATGTGTTGCTAACAACATCTTTCTTCTTGAAAACTTCCTTTTGTGCAGCTTGGGGAATAAGAATGATAAAATATAAAATTCAGGGGATGCTGAAGCATCTAATCGGACATGTTTGAATAAGGGCTGCTTTTGTTCTGCTCTTGTTATCTTCCCACTCCAAAAGATGCCCTTCTTGTATAGCAGGTGCATCTGGATTTGGGCTGTTTCTTGGTGTCAGGCATTTTAACTCTGGTTCTTATGGATTATTGCGCCTAGCGCAGTTAATCAAGTTCCCATCTCATTTACTCCCATCCTCCCATCCCGTCTCGGAAAGGTTGCTCTATATGAGAATACTAATGAAATTTGGAATAAATTAACTAAAAGGGAAGTTAATGAACATCAATGAAAGCACATCAATTGCTTTCCCATAGAGCTTCAGTGTGTGGCTTTGTAGATCACTGCTAAGTCACGTACCAGTGAAGCCTTCTGCTGCCAGTGTACCATATCTTGGTTTAAAGCATATTTTTTGCTGGCTTTGGGTACCTATATTGCCTTTAAAGGATTTTTGTACATATTGCAAAGTTTCTTGGGTGGACAGCAAGGAATAAAAATGTAATGCAAAAAGGAGAAGCATGCAGTTAATGCTATTGTTACTGTGCACAGGAGACAATTTTGATGAAAGAATGTTTTCTAAAGCCACTTTTTTGCCCTTGGGGTTACAAGGGGAGTGGGAAAGACTAGCATTACAAGCAACTGTGGATCCTTTTTCAAAAAAGGGGGTAGTCTACCCGTCTACTTAATTGGCTGCCTCTTGTGAAAAGTATATTTTAGAGAAAATGGGATTTATTAGAATGCTATTTTCGATAGGCCTGGGTCAGTAATTGTATATATAGTTCAAATGTTTTTCTTAGGTTCAAATGTGGCAGAAAATAGAATACTGTGGTGGTTAAAACAGTATTACTTTCTAATAATAGAGAACTGTGCAATCCTATTTGAAAACTTCCCTAGAAACATTCCAAGATGCAACTGCAGGAGCTTCAGCTTTTTTTTTAACTTTGTTTCCTAAGAATTTTTTTTTAAAAGAAAAAATGCAAATGTTTCTGGACTGTCAATATTATTTCAAATGCACTGTATTATGCTTTAGTGTTGCTTAGAAAACAAAAAAGGAACTAAACTTTACAAGCGAGTTAGCTGCTAACCACCTTACCCATAGACTTCAATTTCTAGTAACACATATTTTTCTTTTGCACTGAAGTTTGCACAGGAGCTTCCAGTTTTGCAGTTTGAAAAGTAGTTCTGATGCTGATCTTTCACTCCCAGCTAACAGAACTTCTCCATTCTCCCCAGCTCTCCAAATAAAAAAAGAAGTTGATGTGTCACAAAGTATAAGAGATATGATAAGCAGGTGTAGGGAGAGAAAAGTGGAATATGCTGGGATGTGTGGTTGATAAACACCTACTTAAGTAAGATCACTAACTTCATTAAGAAAATGGACGGTCCTATTACAAATATTTTGCATTCCATTAAAGTGCAGTTCAGAGGATATTTCTAATTGTCATTGTTTCCCATTAATATTACCGTAACTTCTGTTTTGATATTGTAGTGGTATGATGGATTATCACAGCCATTTCTGCCATGCCTCCTCATCTCTGACTGAACTCTCTGTGCCAGAAAACACAAGTCATGTTTTCAGCTCTTTTAGTTTTATCACTTGCATCACTTTTCCTGTCTTTTAGGTATATTGCTATCTACCCCTACACTCCTCGAAAAGAAGATGAACTGGAACTGCGGAAAGGAGAAATGTTCCTAGTGTTTGAACGCTGCCAAGATGGCTGGTTCAAGGGAACTTCCATGCATACAAGCAAGATTGGTGTTTTTCCTGGAAATTACGTGGCTCCAGTTACAAGGTACAGTATACAAGTGTCTAAATAGTTTAGTTAGTTTCAAATCCAAAATTATTCTCCTCTTGTATTAAATGCTAACATTGCGTAATAGAAGACCTGTGGGTTTTAGTAGCTAGCTAATTTTTTCAATTGTGTTTTAGTGTTTGCTTTTAATTTTGGCAGGACGGTGACAAGTGCATCCCAAACAAAAGTTCCCATGTCTACTTCTGGCCAAACAGGACGAGTGGTAACTATGGTCAGCCCTTCCACTGCTAGTGGAACATCCCAGAAGCTCCAGGGGAATGGTGTGGCAGTGAACTCCAGCACAGTACCGACAGCAGTGGTTTCTGCAGCACATATCCAAACCAGTCCGCAAACCAAGGTCCTTATGCATGTGACAGGACAAATGACAGTCAACCAGGCTCGAAATGCAGTTAGAACAGGTAAAAAAAAAAACAGCAAAATTTGTTTTGTGTGGTAGACAAACTGTAGAGTCCATCTTGACAAGTGACTGGAGTGAGGGTCAATGTAAGTATGTGTTGAGGTTTATAAAAGCTTTTTTTAATGCCATTGTTTAGAGTTGAATGTTTTCTGAAATGACACTGTATCCTCTGAGTTGTTAAATCTTTTATTATTCTCCTCTAAGCAACTGTGTGTACGTACATAGTCCCACTGTTGGGAATTTATATGCAAGTACTTCCGGTGGAATAATTCTTTTTTTTTTTGTTGTTCCAGCAGTATCTGAGATGGGGACATTCTTTGAGCTTCCCCACTCATATGCAATTCATATAGTAATAAAAGTGATAAGAAATCTGAGTCATAGCTTATTTTCTGTGTGTTAACCGCATAAGAGATACAGATTGCTCTAATTTAGCATTCACTTCTAAATTATCTTTTAATATCTTTGAATACCTTTAGTGTTCATTCCTTTTCAGGTCTCTGGCTCAGGGTTGCTCCTTAGGCATTCTAGTTTGTTCTCTAACCTTGACTGCAACTTCTTTCAGCTTTAACTCTGAAACACTAAGACTGTACTGGCTTCAAGATCCATACGATCTGTATAATAAAATTCTGTATTTCTGAAAGGTCTAACTCTGCATTTACTGTCTGGGGCAGGCCACATCATAGTGAAACACACCTTCTTGTTCTTTAAATGCAGATCCAAAAAGATTGATAGTGATGTTTTCAAGAGTTTTTGTTTACCAAATCCATGCAGTCCTCTGTGGATTTGCCAGGCTAAGAAAGTACCACACAATCGGAGCCGAATCTGTTCCAGTTGCTTCAAGGGCCTCAAAAGAAAAGGAAAAAATAAAAACTCCCATATCAGACTATCCCAATGTTCCCTCTTTCAGCCTTGAATTTAGGGTCTGTGATCTCTTGACTGAGAGTCATGACAAAAGGGGTTTTTTTAATCACAGCATTCTTACTGGCAGAGCAGAAGAGAAAGCAAAAGATGATAATGTTATGCTCTGTTAACCCCTTAAGGGTTATTTCTTCTTATGATCTTAAGATCCATGGATTAGCCCACTTTTCAGAGTCATGCATCTCCTAAAACACCCTGTGCATGTTCAGATGTCAGCACCAGGTTTGCTTTTGAAGTTAGGACGTGTGCATGTGTCTTTAGTTATTTTATTTCCTTAATTGGCCCCATCTTCCTCCAGTCTGATCTGAAGCTGGAGCAGGTGTGTTAGTCCTCTGTAACAGCTTTATTCTTTGCCTTTAAATAAAAATAACCAGGTGCTGCTGGCAACTGGTTAGAGAAACTAAGCAAAGCCTCTGTACTTTCCTGCCTCTCAGGCACAGGTGGTTTCTACTCTAAATCCTTCTTTTGAGCTGCCTAGGAGCTTGCAAGTGACAGCACAAAGGAGAAAGCTCCTGTGGGCTCCAGAGGCCTTTCTGTCCTGCATCTCTGCACCTCTGTCAAGATGAAAAAGCTTTTACACTTCCATTCAGCTGAAAAATGTGACAGCATACTTCCCACCAACTTTTCAGGTCCAAAATGAAAAATTCAAAGGGATTGGACTCTCATCACAGAGAACTTAACATTGTATTGTGCAAAGGTGTGCTGTTAGTCACAAATACAGATCTGTCTCTTATAAGGACCTGAGCACTGAAGCAATAATGGCTGCTTTATGTTCAAATGTTACAGAGAACTTTGTAGTAAACATCTGAAATGTGATCCTCTTGAGCTTTCCCTAGCAGGTTTGCTGAGTGTTACTCTTTGGGTGAGGCTTCACAGACCAATGCAGGGCTCCAGCTTCAGTTTAGCTCAGGGCTTCAAGGACCATTCTTCAAATGATCTTTGTGCGACATTGCTTGACATCACCTTTGCTGAGGGAGTATGCATCCTTTGATTGGAAGGATCTATGAAGAAAATATATATTCTGCCTATTTAATTAAAGGATAAACTGTATGAAAATAGGGTGACTTGAAGCATTTTTCCTATCAATTCCATCAGCAATGAGAAAACAAAACCAGAAAGCTCTTTCATGCTTGTCATACATAAATTGCGTGTGAGTATAGACATATCTCGAAGAATAGCAGCTACATCTACGAAAACTGATGTTATCTTACGAACAAAAGCCAGCATTAATAATTGGTTTTTGACCAAAAAAAAAAAAAATCCTTCTACAATCTCCTTATCTGCCTTTTGAAATGTTCATGCTACTCAGAGTTAGGAAGGGTCGGCTACAGCAGAAGCGATTATCAAAATATTAGACATAGCATATAAGTGATGTGCCTTTTTTTTTTTAATAAAAAAGAAAGAATATGTGTTTTTTATTGCAGAGATTGTAATTGGGTATAATACTGTAGGATTGTTATGTCAAATTTGGGACCTTTGTCAGTCTTGTCTAATACACTGTTGCTGCAATCTAACCAAGTTACCGGAGGAATTTGTAGAAAGCAGAACGAAGAGAACAAGTGTTGGAGGTTTGGTTCCAGATTTCTCTTATAACAAGTCTGAAACTCTAATTAGTTTCTGAAAAACCAAAAATGGATACAATTGAAATGTACATGCACCAAGCTAGAGGGATGACCCCTTCTTAGAAAGTTTCAAAGTATTTGAAGGAGAGAGGTTGTGCAGCACTGGGGTGCTGCATTTTGCCTCATATTGTTCAGTTAAGGTGTCTGCATTTCATACCACCCAGTGATGCAGAGATGCCCAAGCTGTTGAAATGGTCTCAAAGCATGTATGATTGACCGTATGACTATAATAGCAGTGTTGCTTCTTGGAAAGGATAAATTAGTTCATGCAAAGCTCCCTGCTCTGCAGCTTTGCACTGCAACCCAGGTTAATATAGTCAGCCCTGTGCTATTCTCCAGCTTCCAGTGTAGATGTTCCTTTTATTTCACAGGGATATGAGTAAATCTACTTCTATATTTAAACATCCCAAGAGACAACAGCTTACGTTTTCAGAGAAAGCACTCGTAGCAGTAATTGCCACTAAGCATATTGTTTGAAAGACCTGCGAAATCTGTTGTGGATTTTGTGAATAGTTTAGGGAAACAATCTAATTATATTTTTAGCAGCTTCTATAAGGTGTGTTTCTTCCTACTTTCCTTTATGTGCCCTAACAACTACACATCATATTAAAAGAAGCAAACAAGTTCCAGGCAGTATTTAATAGCTAGCTCTTAGGTACTAAAGCGTAATCTTCACTTTGCATCTGTCTATATGTGAAGCATTTGACTTAGCAGCTTGGATTTCTCCACAACAGAGAATTAAGTTGCAGTGCTGTTATTCTTCTGTTGCATACTGGTGCGAGTAGGGTAGCATATGCAACTGCTTTATTCAGGTGAGATAAATTTGGTGCTGTGTATCATGTCATTATAGTAATATAAATGGAAGTTTAAAAGGTAGAAGAAAACTTCTTGTGACTGATTAGCTGTAACACTTTGTGTGTCTTGTGAAAAGATGAACTCTCACATTTCGTTCTTTTATTCTAGTTGCCTCACATAGTCAAGAAAGACCTACGGCAGCAGTCACACCCATACAAGCACAAAGTCCAACATGCCTTATTCCTGCAGCTGTGATCATTCCCCATCACTCTGTTGCCTCCCAGCAGCTCCAGCCCCAGCTTCCAAATACTGCTGCTTATGTCACAGCTGTGAATGTGAACCGCTCAACCATCCCACTGGCATGCACAGCAGCTTCTTTGAATTCTCCTAACATTGCTGCTTCATCTTTGGAGGGAGAAATCAGTGGAAAAACTGCAAACACTCATCCTGGAGCTCCTGCATCTCCAGAGAGTGCTTTAACAGCTGGTGGAAATACTGCTGTCAGTAAAACAGACAAGGATGGCAAGGTGAGTAGAGAATAAAATCATTCCCTTAAATTCTCCTATTTTCATCATATGATCTTTTAGGAGATTTAACAACACAATGTAAAAAACCCACATGAACTTGTAGGAATGTAAACATTTCAATCTAACAAAATAAAATGAAAATCAGTATTCTTTTAGGTTACCTTTCTTATTAAGCAGGCACACTGAGATATAATGAAAATGCACATAAACATCTTTTTTAAATGTAGAGTCTGTAGTAATTCTGCTTTCCTTCCTTCTATTTGAAGTATTTCCTATGTGTGTAAACTCATTCTCACTGTTCACCAAGCCATGTGGTTATGTTATATTGTTGTCAGAAAAATTCTTCCAACTTTGTAGTTGATTTTGTTTTACAGTTGTGGTGTAGTTAGAAAATTCGTTTCTCCTTGTGACAACTTTCTTTACATCTCAAATGCTTTAGACTTTACCTTACTACTCTTCAGCCAGATGTACTCCTTAGTGAAGTTTATGAAGATTTTAGTCTTAAGCCATACACTAATGTCAGCCACCTTTTAGTTATTTTTGTTGATTATTGTTGAATAGATGTGCCTAGAACTTTATTTTTAAATTACTTCAGCCATAGAATTGAAATCAGACTGAGGTGCCCGTAGAGAAAACTTATTTGTAGTTTAAGGTGAACAATGCTAATATATGTGGATTGTTTTTATTTCTCTGAGTTTCTCTTTGTCTTTGACATTTGCTAGACAGCAGATTTTTGCTGAAATGGCTTTAAGTTATTGGAAACTTGGAAAAAGGACTGAGGATTTTTTTATTTGCTAATTCCACTACATCCCAGGCTATCAAAAAAATCTCACATTGCTCATGCTTTTCTCTGTCTATGGTTACATATTATTTTTGTCTCCAGGGCTTACAATCTGGCACCTCTCATAAGCACTAAATTCACTCAATCAAAGGGTTGGTATGAAGATCACTACCACACCCCTTAAAAAAAAAAATACAAGAAACACAAAAGCTACTTAAATAATTCTCTTCAGGGTAGGTAATAGTCTTCAGGGATTCTTGTCTGGACAAGCAAAAAGAATGTTTACAATCCTCCCCTTTAGCAGAGCAGCAAAACACAATGCATTCCCCTCAGGGTGGATTTTTTGTTAAATCATGAAGGTCTTCCATTACTGAGGGAGGATAAATAAAAGAAACTTACCTAAACAGCAGCTTCCAGAGCAGACTTTTCTCCTTGCTTGGTTTGAAGTGGCTCTTTGGCTTCCTAGAAACGTTCATGTTAATGAAATGTTTTACTTCATAGATTCCTGTTGCGGGAATCTTAACTCCTCATACCTTTTTCTAGACCACCTTTTGGGGCAGAGCCATTTCATTTTAAGTTAAGCTTTAACCTAAAAAAGTGAAATGACTTAGCCAGTTATGATCTAAATTACTTGCTGTTTTTCTCTTTAGAATGTTAATTATTTTCTTTTTCTTTTATAATTTTCATCATTATCTCTCTAATATTAAGTATGTCCTCATAATTTACTGAGTCCTCTCTGAGAATGATGTCATCTATCAGAAGGAAGTGTTCAACTCTTTGTGGGAGAGTTTTGTTCTAAAATGAGGCACTGCTTTTGGTTTACAGAAAGAAAAAAAAGGTCTGCTGAAACTACTTTCTGGAGCATCCACTAAACGCAAGCCTCGACCGTCACCTCCAGCGTCACCCACACTGGAGGCCGAGCAGGCCGCGGCAGAGCTGGCCCTGCAAGGTGCGGTGGGGCCGGAGCTGCCCTCAGCAGGCACTCACAGCAAACCTGGCTGCTGTCCCGCTGACAGCGAGGCCCCTGGGCTGGCACAGGAGACAGTGCATCGGAAAGCCAGCTCCCTGGATTCCTCCATTCCAGTAGCGCCGCCGCCTCGGCAGCCTTGCTCGTCGCTGGGGCCGGTCCTGAATGAATCCAGGCCTCTTGTGTGTGAAAGGTAAATTATCCTACACAGCCAGACTTGGGCAAACCAAGAAAAAATCCATTCTCTGACGCTTGTAGTGTATGTTAGAACTGCTTCAAAATGCTGAGATTTTATAGCAAGATGAAACTTGTTTTTTAACAATTCTTTATTTACTTAGCATACTTATATGAGTGTGATATATAAGTATACAAGTATCTAAGTATACTTATATTTACTTATATAACTTATGTTTATATTTGTTAACTTTTCATGTTACTTTAAAGTTTTCGAATGAGTAGACACTCAAATACGATGATCACAGCTTTGGTATGAGAACTGAGGTAGACAAAACAGGCCTCCTATTTTGCAAAACAGAAGCACATTATATTCTTGCATGTATGAGTATCAGGTTAGTCCTTTAAGATTATTAGCAGCGTATAACTGCCAGCCTAAATATATGGTGAATGAGACCTTTATCTATCTGTGTGTAGGTTTCTTAATATTTGATTTCTTGAGCTTTTGCAAAGATACTTTTTACTGCCTGAATGCCCCGTGGGTGTGCATCCACATAGCAAGCTCTAGGGCAGCCTCTGTGTTCTGGCAAGTGAAAAACATACACTTGTCTGGACTCTGAGACTGACAGGCAGTTGCTTAAATATTCTGTGACTTTGTGTCCACCTACAGTTTTTCAAGTTTCAAGTCCTCAGTAGAATGTGAAGGAAGGGGCAGTTTTCTAACTACAGTATCTTTTTGTTCTTCCTGGTAGCAGACAAGCAGTATGAAGAGTGTCATAGGATTTCTTTTGCAGCAGCTACAGGATTGTGTGGTGTACAGAGAAAAATCAGTAGAGTTACAATGTTAACAGCTCTAGGACTGAACTGATTCAAGCTGACTATTGTAGACTTTGTTCTGATACTATTAACTCATGGTGTGGGCATCCTGTTGTACTTCCAGAGGTCCACTGATCTTAAGCTATACACATGTATTAAAATCCAGACAGTATATAACTTTCTACTTGCCTTTTAGTTCACTTCTGTCATACCTTTAATATTTTTTAAAAGGTTATTTCAGTTTCTATGCAATTTCCTTGCAGGAGATTGCTATTTCATACCGGATTTGTGAGGTAGATTTACACTTAGAGATGGAAAATAAAACCTGAAATACTTTTCTTTAAGAACAAAATCATTCATTTTTACCTTATCGTAAGTCTGTTTGGCACATTAATATGTTTTTATGCTTTGAATGAGAAAATAATATTGAATTCATTCTGTCATAATCATTGCATATTAGTGTAAAGCTCTTTCTATCATCACAAAAAGTAGTTTTTTCACTTCTATGATGGAATTTTTTTTCTCAGAACTATTTACAGAAAACGATGCTGTTTATTTTTATTGATCTAGCAATAACACATACTCAAACATTCTCTCTATCCTTACCATTATTTAAGTGATAATTGCTACTGAAGAAGCGTTGCTCCAAGATAATTCTCAGTGATAGTCATGCAGAACTGTTGCATTTTTGTCAGTGTATTTAGACAGAATTTGATCTGGGTTGCCCTTGTTCTTTTCAGGACAGGGTTAATTTTTTTTCCTGCTGATGTGCCCATGCACATTTCCTTTGGCTGAATTTCTTAAAATGTAGTGGTTAATAATACTTAAAATTTACATTGTACTCAATATCTTCAAAATAATTTATAAGCATTGATTACTCTTCAGCAGTCTGGAAGACGTGGTGGGTAAGAATCATATGGCATCTTCAGTGAAAATTTGAGTTGAGGAGGGAAATTTTCATGAGGATAAGCTCAACAAAAAGCTGAAGAACAGAGAAATCTCCCCCTAGGATTGTTCTGCTCTTACATCTCACAGTTCCAATCACAAATTACAATATAACTGGAAAATTCCAGTTTGGAGCATTCCAGTCACCTGAGACTCTGCAGCGGGGCTCAGTCATTTCTTCTGATTCTGCAGCCAATACAAAGGTTCTCTTGGGGTGATTTCTTGTATTGACACAGTGCTGACAAGGCCAAGGATCACTGTCTTTTCTTTACAAAGATAGACCCAACTCCCTGCAATTCCCGGTGAGACATGCTGTGCTATGAATATACAGGAACTTGGTTATCTGAGGAGTTTACTTTTTCCATAAAAGTTAAAAGAAAATTTCAAGCTCTTTTCATGAGCTTTCTCTTTTAAAGAGGAATGTTGCATAAATATCCTTAAATTTTACAGTAAATAGACAGCATTGTAATAATAAACTACCCAGCACTCCACAATGGTGTTAGAGACTTGAAGTTGAACCTAAATACACGTCACTGCATATCCTAAATTATAAAATGAATCTTTCATCCAGTTACAGTGAAAAAAGGCAGTAATTTTGTTCTGTGATTAAAGTGACCCTAAGTAATTTCATCTACCACAAAATGACTGGTGTAACATCTGCTCCCAGTGCGCGGGCCAGTGGCTTTATAGGGCAGCAAGCCTTACCACATCTGCCGCCGTTTAATGCTGTTAATTAAATGCTGAGAATCACTTTGCCCTCGATGGGTGTTGGTGATCTGTAGGAATCAAGGCACCCACTCAGAAGACACAGGAGCTGCACAACAGCAGGGCACACTTGAGCTGGAAAGTAAAAATTCTAAGTGCAAGGAAAAAAAGCTAAATCAAGAAGTTGAGTAATAATTACGAGTTTAACTTGTGTAATGCTAGTAATTCCAACGTTCTGTGTTTCTCTCAGCTAAAATTTTCGGCGTGTGAGAAAGTATTATTATCCACTCGTTGATCAGGAGAACCACAAATAATTGTCCAAAAATCAACTACAACTAGGCAGGAATAAAAGCAGTATTTTGTGTCCAGTGAAACAGATGCAATGAAGAAATGGAGAAACACATGAAAGATATAATATTTTCCATCTTACTGAAAAGTGTGAGAAATGCTAATATTAAAAATGAAAAGTAGAATGGAGAAATGTGAAGACAGACCACCACCCTCTTCAAAATAAAAAATAAATTCACAAACACAAAGCGAAAGCACTGTGGGATATAGCCAGACACATTAAGCAAAATACAGCAAACAACCGGTGGCAAATATATTGGCTACTTCTGGGAAGCTAAAGTACTTTTATTTTTATAATACTAGCATTTTGTCAGTAGCTGATTAAAAATAATTAGGGTAATATTTTGAAAATTAATGAAAAATGTTATAAGACTGTCAAAGAAAAAAGAAAGGAAAAAACTCATAGTTGTACAGCTTAGTTGCATGTAAAATACTAAGTGACCACAAAATATCCACAAATTTGATCTTCAAACATTGAAAACAGTTGCAAATACTGAAAAGGGAGACAAACAAGGAAGTGTTTTGGAAGATTCAAACATGTGGGAATGAACATGTTTTTCCAAAACATAGGTCATGCTTAGTAAATATGATCATTTTTCTTCAGGGACCTTGCAATGAACTTTTGAGCTGAAGCATAAGCTTTTTATTCTGCATGAAATTGGTAGTTTTGGCAATATATTGTAGATGATGAAATAAGTAGTGGAAAAGTAGTTTTTGTTCCATAGCTAATCCAGGGTGATCTGGATAGACAGCTGTGTGAATGTGTGATGGGTCTGGGTCTGATCGCCTCTCTTTGGGCAAATAGGATTTGTAAAATGTGGCATAAAATTTAAAGAAGGACACGTGATTTGCAGGTACAAAGCCTGATGGGTTTCTCCTTATTAAAAATTGAAAAATACCATAAAATAGCACTTTAAAACCAGGGGTGTTGTGCTCTGTTCTAGATACTAGATTTCAAGATGAATATCAAGATAGCTGGGAGGCTAAAATTTAACAAGAAGTACCAAATTACTGCAGAGGTTGTTGGACACTGCATGGAAAGCTCAGGACAACAGAGTGTCTGTGCTAGCTGGTGATCCTCTGGGGAGGGCAAGGAGAAGATGGGAGCAAGCAGCAGCAGAGAACAGACTTGTCTTTGAGTTCAGGGGAGCATAGAGGTTACTGACAGAATTAGAAACTGAAAACAAACATATTTCAAATCAAATGATTACAGGGCAGTGTTTGACAGAGTGCAAGGTGAGGCAGGCAGGTATTCTTTCTGAAACTCGGTTTTTTACCAGGCTATGTCGTGTGCTGGTTAATTTTCAGCCTGGGAGCAACCTGCTTGTTAACAACAGTAGAAGTTCTTCATAGCTTTATTGCAGTTCTTTATCCTTCTTCACTATCTTGTCCTTGTCCTGCCTGAGTAGAGGCTATTGTTTTAACTCAAGCAGTTTACAGTCTCAATTTAATTTAAAGTCTATTAAAAATATTTGGTTCTTATTTCCTAAGTCAGCATTAAAACCCAAGCTGCCCACAGCAGAAGTTAGCGCAGGCCTAGGTTGGATACAGAGCATTCTGGAGCTGCACACTAATAAAACTTGTAATTGGCTTGGTAGCTTTTATGAAGCATGAATCTAATAATTCCTGTGCTCTGAAATCTGGGGATTGCCATAACTGAAACAAAGTCATGGCTTATAAGTCACTAATAAACAACATTCGACAACTAATTAAGTCCAAATACGTTTTGCTATACTTAGATTTCCTAAGAGACTTTTATTATTTACAAAGTGCAGCTACTTTTTTCTGAATACTTTTAACTGTATGGTCAGACTTCATTTTTGTTTCATATGTTCTTAAGCAAAACATTCTACTATAACACTGTCTTTGTCTGCTTCAATATTACAGAATTAACTTGTTTTATTATGTGTGTATTGAGCTATAATTGGCATTCCATCCTTTACTAGGCTATATCCTGTTATTTTGTCTTTTCATCAAATTGTTAATTTATTTTAATCTATTAAAATAATAAATTATTTTAAGCTTATTAAGATAATAGTTATCTTAATCCATGAAGTAATAGAATTTTAGATTGATGTGAACTGAAACTATGGTAGAAGAGATTGAGTGGTGTTATATGTCTTTAAAAACAGAGAGAAGAGTGTAGCCTCTTTTTAATTCACTCTTACTTGAAAAGTGATTTTACTGTGACAGACTCAAAAAGTACACTTTTCTTTGTGTCAGGTGCTTAAGAAAATTGTTGGGTTGAATATAGTTTTTAATATAGTAGTACACAGGTTGTGCAGTTGCGTCCAAATAAGATGGAATATGTTCTCTCTCTTGAAGAATTTCTAAGAAAAATGAAAATAATTTAAAACAGCAAATCAAATTAATAGGTTTTGTTGTTTTCTTCCTTTTGTTCTTTGCCTTTCCTTAAGACCCATCACTGGGATAATACAAAATTAAACATACACTTGTAAAATTATGCCTAGCTACTGCTGTGAATGCTTTGATTCTTGTTGAATCACATTAAGTGAAAGAGTCTGCAAATTTATAGTGAAATAAATGTTTATGATTTTCTCCTGTTACTTAAACCCGTGTCTGTATTTTTACAGGGATCTTGGTGAAAAAAAAAATCACAGGAGATGCCTTAAATTTATTATGTTGCTATTGTTATTATCTGTTCAAGACATACTTTTAAGTTGTTACATACTCAGCAAACAGTTCTAGACAGTTTCTTGCATTCATACGCTTCAACAGGCACAGAAATATTTTTAAAAGTATTGGGTTAAAAAGAGGGGGGGGTGGGGAGGAGGGCAAAATAAAGAACCTAAATGAAGGTGTTCTTTTTCTAATTACACAGGTACAGAGTTGTGGTATCCTATCCTCCCCAGAGCGAAGCAGAACTTGAACTTAAGGAAGGTGACATTGTTTTTGTACACAAAAAGCGTGAGGATGGCTGGTTCAAAGGCACTCTGCAACGAAATGGAAAGACTGGCCTTTTCCCTGGCAGCTTTGTAGAGAACGTTTGAGAATATTCATTCCAAGAGCTTCAAATCATACTGTACTGTAAAATAGCACAAATATTTTGCCAGAAAAAGCACAGTCATGAAATATTTTCAAATGACTGTAATGTAAACAAAAATCTACATATTTTTACAGTGTCTATAGCACAATTACACCAGCGAACAAAGGAGATGAAGGCATCTGCTGGTTTTATCACTTTGAATTCTTAAGTGTGATGTGTGCCTTGTACTGTCTGATTTATTATATAGAGGAATTTTTTTTCCCCAAGTATGTTACATAAATGAGCAATTGTTTACAAGGCTGTAACTAATTTATTCTTGTTTTTTTTTTTAAACTTGAATTTTGTGTAATAGCTAAAATTCTTGTGACTATGATTTTAACAAATTATTAATTTATGAAAGAATAACAAAGGGGAAGCTGGATTCTCTCCTTATGAGCAAGCAATTATATCTGATAAAGAGCCTCCCATTTATCCTCTGGACATTTTTCCCCTGCTGTGTCTAACAGTGGAGTAAGTCTCTGTTGTATGAATTAATGTTGAGTGGTGGTGATGTGGCGTCAAATAGAATTTGCCAAATGGGGAAAAAATGTGTACTTTCTTCTTTGGACAGAGAAAAAAAAGTCAGTGGTGTTCTTGAGTCTAGTTTTACTTCTTCATGAATCACCCAAGTAGAGTAATGTTTCCAGGAGGCAAAGATATATGTGAACAACTGAATAAAACCGTCTCAAGGTTAGGATCATCTCAAGGTTAGGAAAGAAGAAAATTAGGAGTGCCAACAAGAAATTCCCTACACCTTCTATTCATGTAATAACTTGGCTATTTGAACAAAGCTTAGCTTTGTGTATTTGGCCAGTTCTTTGGGCATTTAGCACTCAGGATCCAACAAAATTGGAAGGAATGTTAAAGCCCAACACCTAGAATGAATATAACTTGAAAACATCTGTTTGATAAGACTGAATATAAAAATAAAATTTTAAGTTGTACTTAATGTCTAAAAATGCCTAAGACGTGTAATTTGCTGTTTTCTTCTCAAAATGACCTGCATGGCCAAGAGATGTTTTAAAATGTCTGAGCAGTAGTGGTGGTAAGTGATGCACTTGTGTTAAAGTAAAAGGCTGTATGAAACACTGTGAAAACTTTACTAACTTCTTAACCATTGCTACTTTGGTATGTTCTGACTTTTTCTTTGTCTTGCATGTGTTACTCAATTCCTGCAGTAATGTAACTGTGCATGGTTGGCATTTCCCATTCCAGTTTCCTGTTGCTGGGTTATTTTTCTCTGAAAGTTTCCCAAAAGCCACTTGACCAAAACTAGTGAGCAACTCGCCTTCAACCAGAGAAGGTGTCCAGTGTTTGAATCATTAATAAAATTTTTTAATGTCCTTGCAGCTGATGGATATAAAGAATGCAGCCTGCAAGAAATACATTGTTAGTCTTTCAGGGTTTTGTTAGAGATTTGACACTGGTGAACACACATGCTACTCAGCTGAACTTGGTTTTTTATTTTGGTGTTTAATTATAGCAGTTTAATGGTGATTCTTTTTTTTTTGTAAGACACTGAGCACCATCATCTCCATTTAAATCCATTTAAATCTGATGTAGTTTGGCTGTTACTCAGCACTTTACAAAGGGAAGCCAGTAAGGTGATTCAGTGTCGCAGAGTACACAGAAACAGTGAACTGTTAAATCCTTATAATTTTCTTGAAGTTATACATTGAAAAATATCAAATGTTAATGACAGAGATTTATTGCAATATCAGGTAGTATCATGATGGTCTTAAAAATAAGAAAAAATATATCTATAAATATATATAGTTGGACATGACAGCATTCCCAAATTAACCATCTCTCTTAAACACTGTATCATTCATTTTTTGCATTTTTAAATAGTTTACTTGAATATTCATGTAATATATAAAGGTTTTGTGAAATGAATTTTAGTTAGAAAGAAGCTGATATCAGCTTTTGTCAGCATAAATTGGCACTAGTGTGTCGTAATCTTATTTTGGAAAATTTAGTGCATTTTATATTAATGACTACTAAAGGTTAATTTTTTTCTATCTGTACTCTCCATATTTTAAACTAAGTGACTAAGGTACCTCTATTAATAGAATTTCATAATGTAAAGTCAGTTAAAAATCAGCTGTTAATCCAATAGTTCTGTTAGATGGAATACATTTTTAATTGATTTTTTTTAACATTGAGTAAATGTTTGTAAAAAGGGCTTATTATATAGCAGTGCAACAATGACAAAAATGCAGTTTATCATGCCTTTTTTTGTGATCTTTTGAGGGTTATTTTTTGGTTTTGGCTTGGGATTAATTCAGAATAGAAACAGACAAACCCTGTGCATTTGCTTTGTGTAATTCCATGAAAAAAATTTTGTAAGGTATTTTATATCTATGTTTGAAGTCCAGTGAATGTTAAGTGTTTGATTTACTATGTTAAACTTCCAATCCTAATAAATATTTTCTTAGCAAACAGCTACAGCAAATAGTGTATGCAAACATTAAACATAAATTACTTGTAAAGAATTTGACAATAAAATTACCAGAACTTAATTCCCGAATTCCTGGGAGGGTATTTCTGCTCATAGAGAAGAAGTCTTCAAATTCCATAATATAAGAAGCTTGGAATGATGACTATAATGTAAAAACTGTAGAGAGAGCTGAGGACCTGGCTGATCTTTTCCCAACTCCTTATTTCAGCGAGTAACTTCAAAAGAGGTAAGTAACTCCATCTCAGTCTATTCAGGATGGAACTACAGTCTTATCAACAGCATATCAGGTGCACAATAGTTATAAACGGCTTTCCCTGGAGGAAGCCGTGTCTGGTGCAATGGACCTGCTATACACTGGGAGAGGCTGAAGCATCTGTCCGAAGTTCCACTGTGGGCAGAAGTGTTGGGTGGCAGGAGACTCGTTTGCCTGAAGAAGTTTTCTGTGCACGGCAGTCAGGCAACAACTGGCTAACGAGGAGACCTTGGTTTGCATGTGGTTACATATCTGCTATATACATGTGGCCTCTGGGAAAATTGGTGGAAATTAATCCTAAAAGTGTTTGCAAATATGTTTGAGACTTGGGCAATAACCTCAGTGTTAGTTAAGACTGACCAGCAGAACCTAAATTGTGCTAGCAGTGAATGGTGCAGCATTGGGTGCCCTCTGAAAAAAGGAGCATCTCGTTAACCTTCCTTAAATAAGGGGGATGAGGGGAGGGGGAAGGCAGCATGATTTGTAGAAATGCAGAATGGAGGATATCGAAAAGCAAGATTTATTTGCTTTTTCAGAATTCTGGTCTGACATCAGTGCATCCGTAGGAGAAAAGTACACACAAACATCGTGGCTGTGTAGCAGAAGTAAGGCTATTTCTTTGGGTTGGTCTTTTTGTTTGCTTGCTTGTTTTGTATTGTAATTATTGAGTAATTCTGACGTGTTTAACATTTGGCTTGCCAAAGGTACATGAAATCCTGTTCACCCTCACTTCATTACCTCTGCCTTATAGCAGTAATGAAAATTATGATAGTTTTGCATAGGCTGAAAAATACGGCTTCTGAGCAGTCTGACTTTTTGTCTCCCTATCACCTGGAGCAATACACAGACATTGCCTATTATGGTAACAGGTAAACAATCCCCTATAAGGTCACAAACTACAATCTTCACTTCTCACAGGTCCAGCTTTGTCCACAAGCCACAAACCTCTCTCCGCCCATCCCCGGTGACCTGGATACAGTCCCAGGGTCACCTCCGGGCCCAGGAAAGAGGCTGTCTCTCCGGCCTTCTGGGCTTATCTCTCTGTCACCACATAGTGTAACCCAACATAAGAGGAACTTGGATGTCTAAGGCTGAAGATGTAGCCCTCAGTCTTTACCCAGTCTCTCAAGCTTGTATTTGTTTGGTGCTTGTGTCTAGAACAACTGCTGTTCTCCTGTCAAATACATTTGAAATCCAAAACTAAGCATCTGTATTTCTGAATTTAGTTGCAGCTTTGCATTAATTAACAGGGGTAATGTCCACTTTCTATATGTTTTATGCAGTAACACTAACATTAGAGGAGTGAATCTCTTGGAAAATGCATACCAAGATGCAATGCATTCTTCTTCCACAGTGTCATGCCAATAGCTCTTACTTTCTGGGGGACAAACTTGTTGACAACCTTGAGGTAAGCACCTGTTCTTGAAAACTTGAGGTGACACCTTTTTGCATCTGTTTCCTCCTTTGCCAACTGACGATTCCTGTGCTTCTGAGGTGTAAAACTTGCTTTCAAACTAAAGGCTGACTGGTTTTTGTGAGTTTAAAGATAGATTCTGATGGATTAGATCTGCCTCCAAATATGATCATCAGCATCTAAACCCTTCTAGAGGTCTCCTCGAGCCTGACTTCTGTGGGCGAGAGGCTTCTCTGATCCATTTTAACAGCTGAAGAACACTTTGTTCAGAATCACCCTGGTGCAAGGAACAAAACAAAATGAATTTGCAATACCCAATCTGCAATGTGCAAAAGCCATTCAAAATGTTACATAATGAGCATTTCATGTGTGCCTATCAAATCAGAGTGATTACATAATATTAGCAGATCTCAGAAAGTATTACCTATCTGTTCCTTCTACTATACTCTTCTGTCAGCTGAATTATTTTTGCTAAAAAGTGGCAAAATCAGTTCTTAACTGCTCTACTGTTCCTACTCAGTGGAGTAAAGAAAATTTAGACACAGTGACATCAGCCCCAGATTTCAATTACTCACAGTTCTAACAAGCTTGTAAAAATTCCCCTTAGCACATGTAAATGAATAGCACTTGGCTGCACTGTGCACCCAACTCTAGTGCCCACATGGTTCAGGTTACATGGCCCAGAGGCCTTCGGATGTTTGCATCTAGTAGTCATTCAGATGAAAACCAATTCACAGGATGTCCAAACACTAGCTACATTCTCATTTCTGTGTGGTGAGAACAGCCTGTACAGGGGTGTAGAGAGTGGAAATTTGGCTGGCACATCAAGACAAAATACACTTTCCATTACAAAGGCAGAAAGAAAAATGTCAGGATTTTAAAATATCTGTGCAGGTGGTTTTTTTGTCTCTTGTTACCTTAGGTAGAACCCCATTTCACAAAGCAAATGGACTTTAATTCCTGACTCCCCCATCCCTCCCTTTCCCATCCCCCCGCTTACCAGAAAGGAAAGCAATATAAGCCTTTAGAAATATCCAGATTCTTTGGCATTAGAACACATGGTTGGATTCTCAATTACTCCAAATCAGTGCTACTTCATTGATTTCGTTAAACTTTCCTGGCATACACTGAATATGCCCCCTACTGTTAAATAGTGAAGGAAAATATCTCATCTGCCCTAAAGGAATGAATATGTTTGAAAGAAACCAAGCTGGATGATTTTCATACTTGAAAAATACAGATCTATTCGGGCTGTGTTATGCTTCTCTCAAAAAACGTTTGTCCCACTGGTACAGCTGAGGCACTAGATCAAAGATGATGTTGTTTAGCAGCACTGTAAAGCACAGAAGACTTGCTCACTTTTCAATCAAGCCTATAAATTTCCAGATCCACAATTACATAGTAGGCTTTGGTCTGCTAACAGCTGCTAGTCCCAAAATCTTTCGTGGTTAGTTGCTGCTGTATTTTCCCATGGTGTATCTGCGAATGCTTGGGAGAGAAGATGAGTCAGCAGCAGAATAACTTTAAAGTGGTCATCGACTTTGTTCTCCACAACAAGGGACGTGCCCTGGGTCAAATTTCTTATTTCAGCTGGTTGAACTTCTGAATAAGCTGAAGAATGTTAGCTCTAAAAAGTTTACAGTTCAAAGAATTTTTCTCCACTCCTCTGGTAGGCAGTCTTAATGTGTCTTTTGAATACACATAGATCAGGGAAAGCTCCTTATTTTCTTGCTTCTTATCAAAGTTTTACTGTATGCCACTATCCAACTTCTAAATTTATAGTACACAAGTAACTGTTTGCCCCTGCAGTCACTGAAATTCTTTGCATTCAATAATTTAAAATCTGTGATAGAGAATATAGCTTTTGTACAAGGATAAAGTTTAATTGTTTTTTAAAATAAAGTAATATTTGGCTTTGTAAAGATCAACATTTTCATGAAAGATGAGAATGCATGCAAAGAGAGAAACATTTTAGAAGTTAAAAAAATGGGTACTCATCCTGCCTAGGCATTCAGTATTCTTGATTACTTGCACCAAATGTGTATTTCTTAATACTGAATGGGTTATTTCTGCCACAGACTATTAAAATTCTCAGAAAGCTGGAGAGTTTCTGTTGAGAATGTCTCCAGTAAATAGGAAAAAGAGAGCAAGATTGAGATGGCCTTGGAATTCTGTCTGAAGAACCAAAGACTTGGTGAGGACCAAATTTTAAGTGGTCCAGTTGTACATACCACAACCATATCGCTGTTTGGAAGTCTGCCAGAACTGCTCTCAAGAAAATGGCAGACAGTATTTCTCATTTGTTCTTTACCTAGAATACTCCTCGTTAAGGAAATCCACATTAACCTACTGTCAAATGCAGATAAAATTTGGCCGTAATGGCAAAACACAACAGTGCTCTTGTAATTTGTTTCTCTGATTTGGCAGTGTTAGTGAACACTCAGATGAGCTAAGAAAAGTTAACTACTAAACTATAAAATTCTGTAGGTGATGTTTCTCTACAGCACAGGATCAGCAGGCTTGAGCATCAGTTTCTGAGTCTGGGAAAGTTACGCAGTTCTCTCTGTAAAGAATGACATGTCAGCAGTGAGTGTGCCAGTGGGGAGCGGGTGGGAGGAGAAACAGCCCTGTAATTACAGAGATCAGTGAAACATTGTCTGGTCCAACCACAGCTATTTTGGGGTTTTTATTTTACATATGCTATTCCATAGTCAATGATGCTAACGCTCCTCTCCCACAGTAGGTCAGGGAGGTTTTTAAGTGAATGTGACCAAGTGTTTGGATGTTGAGAGATGAGGACCACAACAGAACTTAGCTGGTTCTGTGTCTGGGGGGGCTCTGGTGCCAGCTGTGTTGCCAGAGCCCCCCAAGTGCAGGCACGGTTGTGTCTGATGGCACGAACTGCTGTCAGAGCTGCACGACAGCTCAGACGGCAAAGCCAGGCTGTGAGAGCTGTCACGTCTCCTCAGAGGTCATGCTGATGGGAAATGGTGAGTCAGGAGGATGTGTCTCAGGGCTGAGGCGTGTTTATGCTGGCAAACCTTTGTTGTGTGGCCTCCGTGTTAAGTGTGTTACTGATGAACAAGATGATGTGAGAATTGTTCCATCTGCTCTCTTCGTACTTTTGCCAATCAGTGTAACAGGTTTGGTTTTGACTATGAAGTATCAGTCTCATAGCTGACAGTAGTAGAGTGTACTTGTGCAGCTATGATTTAATTAGCCCACAGCCCTGTTTCTATTGAGTAATAGCTAAATCCACCAGTACAAGAAGTATCTCTTGTCAAGTGTAGGAACTAGTTTGGGGAAAAATTAGCAACCTGTACTTTTGAGCTTCTTGGACCTTATCATCAGATACTGCCATCAGAGGCTGGAACTCCTGGTTGTGTGTGTCTGAAGATCTGTGATGTATCTGTCTGCCTGTTTTCTCTATTGCAATCCTGTCAAAAGCAATATTTTTAAGGAAATAAGGTTTTTTTCAAGGGCACATATTAGATTCTGGTCAACATCTGGTTAATGTTTGTTATTAAAAGCTTATTTCAGTCTGGCATTACAAAAGACACAAATAGAAAGCCCATGTTTTTGTGACTAAAAGCACTATGGACAACTTTACAAAAGCTTATATAGCTGGCTTATGTTGTGTTTCAGCTATATTTGGTAACAGTAGAATGCTTTTGGAAGAGATATTAGATGCTGAAATAGTGATTCCAAATATAAATGAGGTCCCTAAGGCATGAATGTAATGTCTTGCTTATAACTTTAGATTACTTTTTTATAGCTGAAACTAGCATGTCTTGTGGCTAATTATAATGTAGCCTGATGTTATGCCCAACCACCTCCTTTTCTGTCTTTTTCACATGCACCACTTAACCTCCTAGGCCTTCATTTCATAAAGGATTAAGTGCATTGGAATGTTACTAAACAAAAAATCCCCAAAATAAACAAAACAAAACAAAAAAGAACAAAAGCTTTGCATAACAGGAGTGGATTTAAACATGATCTTAAATGTATGATGAGGCATTTCGCTGAATCCTAGTGGTTTTTGCTCTCTGGACCATTGTGGCAATAGAATGGTGTGGTTCTAAGAAAAGGAAAAAACAATGTTACTTACAAAGAGAAGTTATTTATGCTTTTTCTAATTCAGCAAAAATAAATGAAATTGACATTTCAAGTCTGAAATTGATTTCTTGGATACTGTAATACATAGGATGGAAAAGCACAGCACTTTGGAGAGCTCAGGTGTGTTTTCTATATTCTAATTTGAGATATTGTTCCATTGGATTAAAAAAACAAAAACACCCCAAAAAACCCAAACCAAAAAAAAGAGAAGCAATTTTTACCTGATCAAACTAAATGGGAATTGCAGTACTTACCCTTTTAATCCGGTCTGGCTTTGTGAAGAATAGTGTTTAGCAAGTGTTGGAGTGTTACTGAGATGGCCAGGCCGAAAAGGTCAATAACTGGTTGGTTCTTGAGACAGGCCAATGGTGCTGTCTGCACTTTGGTGGAGGACAGATTGCCATCCAGTGAGTGTAAAAAGTGGGGACACAAAAAATCTTGGAATGAGATTCAGGATTATTCTATGTTCACAAACTTGTGGGTGGGGAGAATAGGAAGGGCTCATTTGTTTCTTTGAAACAAAGTAGGGATTTGGAAACTTCCAAGTGAGATCTTTCTTTTATATTTGGGATAAAAACATGTAGTTTCATGCAGAATACAGAAAGAATCAATTAGTTTGGCAAAAATCTGCAAACATTTCAGAGGTGAGGCTGGGATGAGGTGGTTTGCCTGTTGCTGTCTTTCCTACCTGTTATGATGGGAGCTATGAAAACACTGTCATTCTCAGAGAGGTTTTAAAGGAAACTGAGCTAAAAACATGAAGATTTTCAGTTTCATGAATGAGAAGCTTTTGTCCTCATTTAGAAACCTCAACCAGTGGTGTTCATGCAGGCATCTGATGCATCTGCATCTGATGTGCAGATTAGCTGTAGAATGTCTTGCTCAGGTTTCAGGGGACTTTATTTGGATAACAGGAGAACATATGACTGGACATTTGTAATCTGCTTGGCAGCACAAACTGTATGAAGTAATCAATTAGTGTAACAAATGGTCTTGTTCTTTTGAACAACGAGAAGGAACACCTTCAGCTTGGTAAGTTTGTGAGTCACAGAATCATAGAATACTTTGGATTGAGAGGGATCTTAAAGACCATCTAGTTCCAACCTCCTGCCATGGGCACAGATACCTTCCACTAGACCAGGTTGCTCAAAGCCCCATCCAGTCAGGCCTGAATCTCTAAAACGACTTTGGTTATATGTCAGAACAGTATGAAAAAGAAAACAAGACTCTAATTTCCTCAGAGTTTCACAAAATTTATGCCTTTGGGGTGCAAATTAAAAATATCCTGAAAATATTAGCTTTGTTGCTTTAAAAGCTTGATCCCTCCCTGGGCCCCATTCAATAGGCTCTATCTCTTCATTCTTGGTTGCCTCCATCAGAAGCTTAGCCAATTCCCCTAATTCAGGAATCCATGGCTGACAAAACGCCACAGCTCCAAGATTAGTTCTGGGAATTGAAAAAAACCTATGAAGGATGTTGCAACTGGACCCAGCTTTATAGCCAAAATGAGCTGTAAAACATTTTGCAGAGTACTGCTGCTAGAAATAGCTATGCATTGAGTTGAGAAAATGCAGAGAGGCTGGATAAGGTCAGTAAGCACAACATTACCCAGTTCTTACAATGGAGGAAATTTACCTACCATTAGTCCACATGTCATTCAGTAGATGTGTCCTGCTGCCTTACGGATGAGGCCTTTCTTATTTTTTCCTTCTTATCTCATTTGGTTATCTGTTGTGCTCCTTTCCTTTAGTCTCTGGGTTCTTGTCTGCAGGATTGCAGCTTGTTCTTTTCTCCTGCATCACTGGCATCGGGCAATGGATGAATGTGTCATAAGCAGAGTTGCTTAACATGTATTTATCAGATTGTTTATTTACGTATATTTAACAGCTTCTGAACATAAATGCACAGTACCACAAAAAACCCCTCTGTTTTTGCAAAGCACTTGCACATTCCAGCAAATGACAGTCTAGCTGTTTTTAGTAAATTTCAGTTAATTTATTTGAAAAATTACATGAAATACAGAGTTAATGTCAAACCTGGGTTGTTTCGGGATTTTTTAAAATTAAACATTTGTATCTTTCTGGAAACTCACCCAACCTTTCCTAATCTACATCCTTCTAAGTTTCCCATGAACTAAATTATTGACAACTCCCTTAATAAAAGAGAATGCCTTTCCAGATGGGTTTTAAATCCTATATCTATCCAGCAATTCACTTTTTGCAGGTGCAGTCCTCTTTCTACATTAGGGCCTAAAAGCGCTTCCACAGAAAATGACAGTAACTATGTAGCAGGAGATGTTTCCCTAGGGCTGTGCCAATATGGGAAGCTGACAGTCATTAGCCTCAATTAAAGATGGGAGACCTGACATTTGGAGGGGAAAAACTAAGTGATTTGGCAAGTCTTAAAAGCAACTTTGAGCATGCCCTTTGAATCTCAGTTCCTGGGGGCACCCTTCCCCTGAGGAACCTGAATATTCTGTGGCTTTAGCATTCCATTTCCCTGCTAGATTTTTTCTCCTTCTTCATTTCACTTGGAAATAATCTTAGACCAAAAACTCCTGGGAACAGAAGCTGTCATCTCTATTGTCTAAAATGGCTGGCATGCTCTTAGTTGTAGGAAATTAAATTGTAAACACTTCTTTTTTTTCTTGTCCGTATCATCTCTAAATATTCTCTTTCTTTGTTTTCCTTTTCCTTTCTTTCTCTTTCTTTTCTTTCTGTTTCCTTCTTTCTTTCCTGCTTTCTTGTGGGCATCATGTGATGTTAGCTTCCTTAAACACTCATATTCCAATGGATTTAATGAGTGCTTGGAAGCCAGATGGCATGCCATATTTTTTTCAAAACATTTTAAAGCACATGACAGACAATTCATGCTGACAGGAGTGCTTCAGTGAGGTGTCTGTAAAGCAAATGTGTTACGTGTTACTATTAGAGCAGAATAATTGTTTATGAAACGCATCCTCAAATTCAACAATGATTCAATGAAGTAAACAGAAGTAAACTGTGCTATGTAAACACTGCACATTCTGCAGAGATGTCACGCACATGTATAAAATAATTACGATCCAAGTGATGCAGTGCAGTATTACGCAATGATAGTTGCTGGAGTCCAAATTCAGGCAATTTTATATGAAAATCTCCAGTCTGTGGGCAGTATTAAGGAAAAGACTATGGCTGGAGACAGTAAAGATTATTCTTTTTCATGTTAGATGAAAAGAGAGAACCATTCTTCCTTCTTTTGTCTACTAGGAAGAGAGAAAACCACAAAAGCATTATCCGTGTGGAAAAAAAGGCATAAAAGCAATGGACTCTTCTATCCTAGTTAAGATTGGTTGAAGTTGTAGGTTCAGCTTAAAAAATCATGGCTGATGATCCTCGTGCTGCAGAAAGCCAGCCTGGAGTAGAAGCCATACATCTGGTTTTGGGAAAATTGCAGGACCTCTGATAAATGCACGGTCTTCATGTGTCCATCTTCTCTGGTTTAGCAGCTACACTGTGAAAATTAGGAGGTAAATACTAGCTTGAATACTCTCTGAACCTCTGGTTTTTTCTTTTAAAAAAATGTTTAACATGGACAAATGTACTTCATTCCTAATTTTATTTATTTGGGTTTTTTTTCAGTGCTCTTCAGAACTGACATTTCTGGCAAATTTAGAGTTCTCTAAGAAAACAAACAGACAAAAACCAAACAAAACCCACCAAACACACAAAAAACCCCAAACAAAACAAAACCAAAAAACAACAAACCAAACAATCAAACAATGGTATATGAGATTTAAATCCATCAAGAAAACTTGTATGGGGAGTGTTCCCTTTGTCAAGTAAAAAAGAACATGATGTGTAGAAACTGGATAAAGAGAGGCTGAACTGTGACTGAAAGGAGAGCTTGTCTACAGCAGGCTGGGGATAATCCACCCCTGTGATGTGCAGTATACAGTACATTCTCTACTTTCAGGATAGAAAAGGTACAGAAAGTTTAGGCAAGTGAGGATAAAACCATAGAGGTGTATTTAAAATATATATCAAGGAATTTTATATATATATATATATATGATTTTTTTCTGTTCTGGAAAAATGAACTCAAACCAGGCTCTTGTACTACCCCTACAGCTGTATCAGCCTGTATTGTATAGCTTTGAATCAGAATTTTTGTACATCAGTTTTGAATTTTCATAGTGATATAGTCATAGCATGGTAAAACACACACCTTCTAGACTGATCTGAATTGCTCATTTCCTCCCCTTTGCAGTAAATATTCAATTGTATTTCCTATAAAGTTAATATATAGGATTAACAACAAAATTATCTTCTGGAGTTTAGAGATGGTAGCTTGTGCAATCCCGGGTTTGTGCAAACCACACTATTAACTGTGTGTCGTCAGGCATGGGTACCAGACCTCTTAGGGGGAGCTCAAAAAATGTTTGACTTCTACTAGAATCTCATCATAAACTGTGCCTTTACAAATCAAAACCTATATGAGAGATGATAAAAAAAACCCAGCTGTTGAAATAAGGTAGTGTACTAGTTTGAAAGCAAAGCAGTGAGAGACTCAAAATCAGAACTACAATTTAATAGGAAAATTAAAAATAAATGCAGTAGTACAGAAACACTGACAGAGTTAGGATGCAACCTGACACCCTGTCGGGCAGGTAGAAGTCCGATTAAATGGTGGCTGCAGTCCTCCTGAAGTGATAGATGTGGTTCTGTTGAAGTGGTGGTTCTGTAGAAGGGTCTGGTCCTCCTCTGAAGGTCCAGTGGTGGTTATGTAGCTCTTGTCCTCTGGGAACCCAGTAGGTAAGGGCTGAGTGTGGTGTTCCAAACCTCAGATTTTATCCAGGTAGGAAAGCTTGGTTCCTCTCCCTGGGCAAAGCATCTCACAATGGGATGATGTAATTTTATGAGTCACGCAGTGAGGCTGGATGGCCCATTAACAGAAAAATATCTCTCCAGAGGGAGTTATCAGGGATGTGTCACAGAAGAGATAAAGAACCCTGCCCCACCTGGTTTTAACAAATGGTGATAGAATACATACTTTTGGTTACATCTTACATTGTAACCTAAGACAGGTAGGAATGCATTTTATATAATCAGACATTACTTATATGACAGTCTGGGTGTGAATAACAG
Source organism: Eulacestoma nigropectus (assembly GCA_013397775.1). Taxonomy (NCBI): domain Eukaryota; kingdom Metazoa; phylum Chordata; class Aves; order Passeriformes; genus Eulacestoma; species Eulacestoma nigropectus. The sequence goes on from VZTE01002597.1 coordinate 602,078, forward strand.
TTAATTTTTCCCAAGGATGCTAATCTTTCCTGAGAGTTATTGAAAGAAATTATTCACTGTGATAGATAAATTAAAAAATGGCATAAGCAATCATCTGAAAATACCTCTTTTCATCTTTAATAACCTAATTCTTACCTCATTAAGCCAGCTGATTGGGTATTATTATGATTGACTACTTTATATAGAAGGACATACAACAGTAAAGGCTTCTGTATGTCACAAGAAGATGAAGTCTTCAGCTGCTCAGTTAAGTACATGAGTGAGATGAAATGACAGTGAAGTATTTCTGCAAGGAGATGTGATATGAAACTAGATTTATTTAGGACAATCTGATGGAGAAAATTGAATGTTGGGAGTTCCTTGAAAAGTCTCTAAGCATTACTCTATGTGATTCAGGGTGCAAAATGGTAACAGCTGTAAAGAATATTGGTTTTGACATTTCCTATAATAGTGGTGAAGATAAAGGAGGTGAGCAGTCTATGAGATCTGAGTGATTGTCACTAGCACTATCACAGTTGCCATTTATTATGGAGTGTGTTCAACACTCATTGCTGGCAAATCATCAGCTGAAGTTTTGCCAGTGTAAGTCCTTATGCCCAGGATCACAGCTATTTGCAATTACGGAGGGATAACTGCATGGTCCCTTGACTTGCTGCTTTCTGTCAGTAAGTGGATGTGCTACATTAAGTTGGTTTTCCTGTACTCAGTAAATTTGTGCCTCATTAGGGCTACCCTTGAAAACATATTCACGGTCACATAATGAATGGATGCTAAAATAGGAGAGGCTATAGAAACAGTTAGTGCTTGTGGATGTGCCTTCAGTTTCCTGCTTTAAACAGCTTTTGGACTCTTCATAAATGTTATGAATGTCAAGGCAGGTATTTGGGGGAATCACTGAAGTATTTCACTTCCATGTATCTCAGATCTACTATTTCCTGGGGGCTAATTAATATGCTTATGAAACAAAGATGTTGCTTTGTTTTGCTTTGTATAAGTCCTTAGAACTTCTCATGAGAAGGGAGGTGAAGGATCAACTCTCATTACTGATTAACTATGTTTTTCTATTCCTACAGTACAGCTGAATTTTCTCACCCTAATGAGTTCAGTCCAAATCACTTGGTCAAATCTTTCTGTCTTTATTCCCCCACTTCTTTATGACTTTGCCCGCTTCTCCTTGTTGTCTTCTCCCATCATCCCACCTCCTTCCCCCTTCCCAACAAAGCAAAGCATTTACTGTAAATACGAGTAGATGCAGTAAATTTTCAGGAGACTGCATCACAGGACCAAAGCAGGCAACAATTTGGATTTGCCCATACCATTTGTGGAGATTCGAAACCTGAGACTATGATTAAGTGATGTATTAGGGCAGGAAACCCTTGACACTTGCTCCATCATAACAGGAAGGAAATTCTGTCTGGTTAGACAAAACTTTTTTCTGTTAATCCTAATGTTGAGAGCAGTTTTTTGTATGTTTTGGAGCTAAAGCCTTTGGTGAGGAATACTTCTCCAAAATACTAGTTGTTTTTTTTTTTTTCACCAGCAATTGCGGTATTAGTTAAACAGATTTTTACAAGATAAATTAATTCTTGAAATGATTGGCCATGAATCTTACTTTGCAGCTTATATAAATGTGTAGTGAATGGGAATATGGATGAGACTATGAGAGGCAAAATGGGGAAGTTAAGACATTGTTCATATGTAAAATAAAAGCAAATTATGCAAGACCTTGAGTAGACACTTATAAATTGTTTTTTAGCTATTTTTAAGTGCTTTTTCTGAGACTACTTCTTTTAACTATTGACTATATTAGATATAATTAAAAGTAAATTGCCTCTAAGAGAACAGGAGGAGAGTTATTTACTCAGCAGTATTCAAACACTTTTGCAAAACTCTTAGATGTTATTGTACCAGACTTTCAGTGGATATTCTTAATGCTTACAATATATGCAATACACAAAAAAATATCCTTTCTATACAAAATAGTCAGCGGAGACTGCTGGGAGTGACATGTCCTTCTGTGGTGGTGTCAGTTTTGACTGTTTTCCAGACTGCCTTGCTGGGAGATGCTGACTGCTCTCTGTGATGCACCTTGCAGTTTTGAAAAACTGTCTGTCTGAGAGGTGCTGTACAGAAAGTGGTGAGTTTGCTCCCTGGATGGCTGAGCCGGTTATTTCTTCCTTGTTCCCAGTCCTCACTGTCTTGGGACTTAGGAGCTAAACACTGATACATTCTGTGGCATACATAAGGAGTGGGATGCATGGAGGGAAGTAAGAGATTTCAGGACATGCTGAGATCCTAGATTTCATCTCTTTAGTCCAAAGTCCACTGATACACAGTAGGAGTGTCCAGTGTCTGTGATCAGACAGGAGCTGTGGACAGAGGCTGAATGTGCGACAAATGTTTCTTGAAGATGGTTTTGCAGGGGTCGGTGATGTTGGAGTTGTTTCATTTTAATGTGTCAGGTGCCTCAGGGCAGCACTGGAAGTGAAGTGTTCCATTTTAGCAACAGATGAAGCAGCAATAATACAGGCTCCTCTGTGTTCCCTTCATGGTGTGCCTGACTTCTCGCTGGGAGCAGCAGCAGTTCAGTGACCATGCTAACTCAAACATGGGCCTCACGCTGACATGTGAAATAATCCTGGTCATAGTGGGGAAACCTGTTTAGCCAGGAGGATATGAAAACATTAGGTCATTTGCCAAGGTTCTTACAGCTTTGTTTTGTTCTGGGTTTTGGTGTTTTGCTTTGTTTTTACAGTTTTCACAGAGTTTTTGTATTTTTCACAGAGGTACCAGAAGAAATTTCTTAAGAGGAAGAAGTTTTCAATTTTTTGAAAAGGTACCTCAACTGTATAAAACCACTTCATGTTGGCATGATAAAAGTTCACTGTTATCACACAAGAACAAATATTGCAGAGATTTTGCATGGTCTAGAAAAACAAAACGGACTGCAGGGTCATAAAAAAAGATCACTTAACAGGAAAAGTGTTAGGTGGCAATTAAAAAGTTAGGTGGCAATTTGGCCACCTAAATGTCTGAACTGGTGTGGTTGGGAAAAGTTTGCCAAGTGGCAAAATACTGGGAGGAGAGGGGTGGTTTTTTTCTGTCATACAATTAGGCATTTGGATTTTTCCTCGGCAGTTTATCTCAGCTTTGTATCACATGCCTAGAAGGCTAAGGTCCTATCAAAGACATTTGTCAAGTGCAACATAAAACGTGTTAGTTATTAATTTACATATTTCATATGTGTGTCTATAGCACATATATATAAGTATAAAATTAGTGACTAGACCTGATTTTTCCCAATGTAAACCACAAGTGCATTTCTGAAGAAAGGGGAACAAAAAGAGACGGCAGCCTCAGTGCTGAGCTGTCCAGGCAAAGTGGAAAATGATCAGGAGCCCTGAGAGCTCACCTAGAACGAGGCACCTAGTCCAGTTACACCCCTTTTTTTCAGAGGAAGAAATGCACAGCAGTGTGTTGACTGTGTGACCTGCCACTGAGTTATCATTTGACCTGGAAAGAAGGAAACCTCTTAAGCTCTTCCCTGGCTTAATTCTGTTCTAAGCCCATGACTCCTGTATCTCAGATACATGCCCCCATCATCAGATTTGCTTAAGCTAGGGAGGTCATCTTTAATACGCCAGTTGAAAAGCAAAAGAGTTTCTTGAATGTTGATTTCAATTGATGCTTAATCCCCAAGGTCTTACATTTCCGGACAGTAATCATCTGGCTCGAGTGTCAAATCTCCTTGGCCCACTTTAATTTTTTGTTCTTGTTCCTATAAACTGAAACCACTTCAGATTGATGGTTATGACAAGCTCGTTCAGTGGTGAAAAACTGAAGTTAGTGACCATGTTTCCAGTAAGAGAGGAGACTTGAAAGCAGGTTTTCTTGGAGCTGAGTGCTCCAACCAGCAGGCTTTTTTTTAAAACAGGACTGAGCACATGTGCAGCCAGTTCTCCAGTTGCTTTGTCCCAGGCCTTACACAATACCCATGTAACGTGGGAGGTATGCTTTCACCAGCAGCCCAGGGAACAGTATGAAAATGCTGCTGGACATTTAAGCAGCACTGCTCTTTCATGTGCGACTCTTGGCAGAAATTTAAGAGGCCACAGATTCAGGCACCACTGTGGTTAATGATTAGTATTCAAGTTCCTCTGTAAATCTTGCCTTAAATCAAAACCCAGGAGGAATTTGAAATAGCTGGTAGAGGGGACCTCAGTTACAGTGACGCCTGTTTTGTGCCATTATGCTCTGCTTTGTGTTTTTTGCTTTTAGATACATTAAATATCCTTTCCTGTTTGAGAATAGTTTGTTTTTTCCTGTGTTAATAGAGAAATTCTTACTTGAAAGCAGTATCTTGATTGTGTAGGAGAATGATTAAAACATTTTGAGAAAGGAATAAAAAACTGTCTTAGAAGAGTGTTTTTAATGCCTGAATGCTTTAGGCTTGAGGAAAGACAGCTGCATCATTTTGTACATTGTGGACAGGTTCCAAGTGTGTGTCACACAGAGAGACATACAAGAATTATTAGCTTATATTTCCACATTAAGAGTAAGCCAGGCACAATAATGACCAGTATTGAGCTAGCTGTAACACATCTGGTCACGATAGATGGTACAGGTCTATCAGATCAAGTTCTTGTATCAGCTACTGTCCCCCAAAAGGGGAGGTAATCATTATGACACTGATTTGTCTCTTGGACTCCACTAGCTCCACAAGCTTTAATGGGAAATCAGTGTGAATAAACTGGCTCAGATGAACTCCGCTTCATCTGATCTCATGATTTAACCAGGCATCTGGAAAAAAAAGGGTAATGTCACTTTGGCCAATGAACAAACACACATCTCGTTTTAAACAGTAAGTTAATGAACAAGAATTAAACAGAATCTTGTCTGAACTTTTGAAAAGGATATTTTACTTTGTCAACTATAACACACTTTAAAACCCCCACACTGAACTCATGCTTACTCTGTGTCAGCAAAATCTTAACAGCACAGGACAGGTTAGTCTTTCTTTAACTTTCTTACAAGGGTAGGTTGGCTGTATGGATAAGGACACAGGTCAGAAATAAGGTAAAGTCATAATTACTTACAAATTTTTTCACTTAAAATCTGCTGCTGTCCTCATACAATATGATGCTCATAGTTATTTTCTCTGTAGTATACACACCTTCAGGAAACATCACTAAGGACAATTTTTTCCCCTCTGTGTTACTTTGCTTATTAGTCTGACTTGAAAAAAAAGCTATCCTGGCCCTTAATTATGCTAGGTACCAGAAGTCTTGGTCAGAGACTATTCTGAGTCACAGTCTCAGCTGCCCAGTGCCTTTTCTTCTTTATCACTGGGGCCTCCAGGTTTTCAGAATATGGCATGTTCTGAAATGTCATTGTATCACAAAATCTCATTTACTCTTTTGAAAAGAGCCACTTGCAATCTAAATATACTTGCTAAAAGAAACTAATTCTCACAACAGCTTTTCTTAAAAATTGTATTTTTCTTACAGATGTTCACCTGTTTGACAATGCCTAAATCTGCTTTTTCTTCTATATATAAAGAATGATCTGTGGAAAAAGAATCCTACATGCATATAACTAATGTTATTAAATGCCCTACAGCTCCCCTGGAAACCCTTATAATCTGAAATTCTGAAAAACACCCTTCAAGTCAAAAGCAAGAACTGTACAAAGTTGCAATCCCACTTTGCTCATAGAAACTCTAGTAGGATTTCAACATATCTTTTAATAATAAAACTTCTGTGGACCTTTATAATAACAACAACAATAATAATAATAATAGTAGTAGTAGTAGCAGTAATAATTTTTCTCCAAAAAATTCTGAAGTGTACTCTTGTACAAAATTGTGATAGATTTTATCAGTATTCCTCAGGGGAAAAAATTTACTTGATGTATGTGACTTAATTAAGAATCCACAGAAACCTCTCCAGCATATCATCAGACATAAATCATAACTGTGAACAGTATTACTACTATAACAGAACAGTTTTTAATATTAGTTTAATTGCATATCATGAAGTTTGTTTTGGTTCCTGAATAGGAATTCCCATAGGTGCTTCTGCATTTTGGGCTTATCTACCTGAACGTGTTTGAAATTTAACTCTTCTGGTACAGCGATGCCTCATACAGAATCCTTGGGATTTTGGGGCAAGGATATATGAAAACGAGAGAAATTCATCTAATTGTTTGTATCTATGTATGAAGCACCTTTTTGTTCACGAAGGGGGAGCAAGGGCAGGACTGAGAGCTCCAGCTCACTGAGGTCGCTACTTCGTGCCCCACACGAATTCCAGCAGCGAGCACCGGGCCAGGGGCGAAGCGTGGCAGTGGTTAAGCTGAACGCTGTAAAACAGAGTTTAAAACTGGCAAGCGTAAGGTGAAAGCAGAGGGGCTTCCCGTGTGCGAGCGCAGAGGACACGGGAGGCGAGTGCCGGGCCTGAGCCCCCTCAGCCGCCGGGGCGGGCCCGCTGGGGCCGCAGAGGCGGGGGANGGGGGTCACCCGGCCGCGGCTCTGTCCCCTCCGCTTGGGGACGAGCGGGCGGGACTGGGACCGGAGCCCCGGGGGAGCAGCCCCGGCCCCGCCGCCCGGCTCCCGCTCCTGCCGGCACCGCGGCCCATGGCCGCTGCCGGTGACGTCACGCCGCAGCCCGAGACGCCTGCGCTCAGCTCGGAGCGGAACGGGCCGCGCTGGAGAGGGAAACGCGCTCCGTGAGGGAAGCGGGCCCGCGGCCGGGAGGTACCGCAGCGCACGTGGAACACGTTCTCCCGTCCTTCTCCTGGAGCCGTGGCGGGGCGGCAGGCGCAGCCCGCGCCTGGCTCGGGGCGGGGGGGACACGGAGGGACGCAGGGATAGCGCGGAGCTGCCACCGTGGCACCGGCGGCGCGCCCGGGCTGCGCGGGCCAGGCGGCGCCGCTCCCCGCTGTCCTTGCCGAGGGCTCCACCTGCAGCCGGGCCGCGGGCGGGAGCCCGGCTCAGCCGCGCTGCCCGCACGGACGGAGGACGGAAGGAGGGAGGCGCCGGGCTGGGCCGGGCACGGCTGCGGGAGCCCCGCTTGCCCTTGTTTAAAGGTGCCCTGCTCGGGCTGGCAGCCGAGCGCCGTGGGGTGGTGCCATTGGAGCCCCGGGGTCACGCGTTAAATACTTGGTTTTGAAAGAAGAGTGAAGGTCATACAGGTGCCTGTGTGTGCCTGTTGCTCCAAAGATACCTGGTTTTCCCTTCCGTTATCTACCCAGGGAACAGCGGGTCATTACTCCTTCTGCAGCTTTTTTCCTCCCAAGTCACAGCTCCAAGGAGCCTGTATGGCGTTTCTGTGTTAAAGCACAAACTGTACATTACTGCGTTGCAGGTAGGCCCTGTGCCCCCCCTGTGAATGCCTGGTTGATGCACAAGGGGCTTTCCCTGTTCCGAGAACTTGCCAGGGAAAGCAGGCGCGTGGGTCGGTTTCAGGCGCTTGTGAACACTTTGTTCGGGAAAAGGACAGGCCGTCTGCTTGTTCAGACTCTGTCACAGAAGATCAAAATCATCATGCCGTTGTATGAGCTGGTGGTGGCCTGGTACGCTTAGTACTGTGTGCTGTTCTGGTTATCACTCATCCAGAAGGGTTTAATGGACCTCAGTGAGGCCAAGGGTAAGGTCTAAGGATTCAGACACTCTTTGGTGAGGTACTGAATAGCTTCCAGATGTGTAGGAGTAACTGAATAGACCTGAAAGAGGATACAGGTGGAGAGTGAAGCAGTAAGGGGAAGGTATGAGGAGAAACGCATAGAATTATCTAATCAGAAAGCAAATTAAGAACAAAAGGAAGTACTTTCCTGCAAATAATGAAACTCATTGCCTCAGGATATTATGAAGACAGTATAATTGGGTTCAAAACCAATTTATTCAAACGTATGGAAAAAAGATTCATTATTATTGCCTGGATTCTGCCTCTGTCTCCTCAGGAAATCCCAAAACAGCTGATTTGTTTCTAGAACTTGCAGAATAAAAGATCATTCTACAGAAGTACTTTCTTTGTGTGCTCCATTCTAAACATCAAAGGTAGCTACTTCAGAATCATTTCATATTTCAAAAAGCTTTTTCTGCTTCCTTCAAAAGGAGAAACAAAAAACCCCAGGCTAGTGGTAGAACACAGTCTGACAGTATTAAACCAGTGTAAATACAATAGTTTCAAATCGTACTCAGTAACATTTGCACTGCTGGTGTCCAACACAGATAGTTTGGATGGAGTGAGACCTTGAGGCTAAATGACTTCAGCACAAGAATAGTGATTGCAAGAATAATTTAATTACAACCAGTACATCGGCTTTGAATAAGTAGCTGAACGATACATTGTGGCCTTTAGGTACATAAATCACACATAATTCATCACTTGAATAGAAGTTACCATAACTCTAGTATTGGAATGCTAGATTACGTGCATGATTTTTTTTTTACTAGTTCAGAAATATTCAAGAATTAACTTTCATTTGTAGAAGTGGTGTCTAATTTAGTTCAACTGTTCATTTTTTTGATGAATTAAAAAAAATAACAAATCACTTATTCTATAACCCGCTATTATAAACTGCTACAAACGGGTAAAGGCTGTGATGTTGAACAGCAGTTACTGTCTTGCTGTACTGGACATGAAGTTCATGGTTTATTTGCAATTTGTGAATTATTTTGAAGATGGGCAAGGTCTGTGCGGTTTTTGGAGGATCCCGTGGAATAGGCAAAGCTGTGGCAGAGCTCCTGGCACAGAAGGGCTGCCGCCTGGCCATCATTGCTAGGAATCTGGACGTGGCCCAGATCACTGCACGGAATCTTGGTGGTACGTATGCTGCTGTGCAGTTACCTCCGCGCTGTCCCGTGCTTCGGTGACTTGTGGAAATAGCGAGTTGTTAAAAACCCCTCATTGTTTAACTAGATGAAAAGGAAGATGAAGGCTGAGAAATTAAAAAAAAACCCAATTATGTTGGTACAATTTTGTTTCCACAATAGTCGTTGAGAAAGCAGGTTACCTATTTTATCTGCACGATAGGAGTTTTAAGATGAATGGAATTGTGTCGGGTCACAACAGGAAGGTGGTGTGAATTGAATCATCCTCAGCTCCTGAACAAGCTAGAACTGAGACCAGTCTGGTCATGCTGAACTTCTGATTTCGAAAGGAAAAAAATATAAAACAAGGAATTGTCACATAACTGATGAATACAGTACTTGGAAATTATCTGTATTTAATTCTCTGGGGATTAAATAGGTTCCTTAAATTATAACTAGTTCAGCATCTGTTTTATGACTGAGTTGATAAATGCAGAAGAAGGTTTATGAATTATATACAGCTTTTACTGTTTATTTTGACATTATATATGTTTCAATACAGCAGGACATCTGGCACTTAGCTGTGATGTATCCAGTGAACAAGAAGTCCAAAAGACTTTCGAGGAGATGCAGAGGAATTTGGGTCCTATTAACTACTTGGTTAATGCAGCTGGGATCAACAGGTTGGTTACTCCTTACAAGACTATAGGTAATTAATGCTGTATGAAGGCAGCTCACTGTGAGGTGCCCTGGGCCTTTGCATTTAGTAGGAGCGTTGTTAAAGAGCACATCTGAAAACAATATTAAGTGCTTGCCAATATTTTGTTCCTGATGGCAGTAAAATGCTAACAGATGATACATCTTTCACTGCAGTTTCTGCATTCTGAGTTTGAGTTCCTCCTCTACTCTTTCTTCCACTTTTCTCCCCCAAATGGTCCAAAACAGTGCTCGATACCTCTCTGCAAAAGAGGCTCTGTGGCCAGAAGTGTGGGTAACTTGTTTCTTGCTGTGTGTGGTTCTTGCAGTGTTGTCATTTTGAATGCTTGAATGTATCGAACCACATACACTCCCGTTAATATTCTATCCAACAGTTTTTTTAATGAGTAAATGTAATCAGTGGGGTTGTTCAGTGAGTTCTTTGGGGTTTTTTTGGTTTTTTTTGTCAGGGATGGTTTGCTACTGAGAACCAAGACTGAAGATATGATAGCCCAGATTCACACTAACCTTTTGGGAACAATGTTGACTTGCAAAGCTGCTGTAAAGGTCATGATTCAACAACAGGGAGGTGCTATTGTCAATATAGGTAAGCTACTTGTATAAGCCAGTGGAATTCTGTGTACTAGTCTTCTAGAAATGTTTAGCAGGTGTAACATACTACATTACTTGTTACAATTGACTTATTTTCCTTTTCCTTGTATTTAGACATTCTATATTTAGCATTTGTTTATGAATGCTTATTCTTTTGTGCAATTTCAGCAATTTCTAAATAGAAAGCAATTTTTTTTCAGTAATAAACACCTCAGAGTTTATATTTTATTGAAGAAAGAATTTTGCTATTCTTAACCAATTCTTTCAACATCTAGATCTACCAGCTGCTGGCTATCAACTAAGAACTGATAGGTACAGTCAGTTTCTTTCTTCTTTTGTTTAATCAGGGGAAGGATACTTTTTTAGAAAAGTCTTCATTTTACTCCTTTTCTTGTGATCTCATTTTTCATTCCAAGTTTAAAATTATAAAGCTAGTACAAGGTTTCAAGTGACCTATTTAATCTTCTCTTGATGTTTCTTTATTTTAGGGAGTATTGTAGGACTTAAAGGCAACTCTGGTCAAAGTGTGTATAGTGCTACCAAAGCAGGATTAGTTGGATTTTCACGCTCTCTTGCTAAAGAAGTAGCAAAAAAGCAAATTCGAGTCAACGTCGTTGCTCCAGGTTAGTTTTTGAGGAATTCCTGCATCCTTGGCTGTTGCAATTCATTAAGACTGTGGATATTTCTTCTACTCTGAAAGTAACTTAAGACAAATTGCTATTATTTTCTTCAGCTTTGTAAGTAAATGTTTTTAATGTCTTTTGTTTGTTTTTTTGTTTAAAGTATAATACGTTCTTTTAGAAAACCTTCAGTCTTTTTAAGGGAACACTGAGAAATTTGGAAGAGTGAGTCTGCCTGTTCCTATGGAGGATTATTATTACATAATAAATATCTTTTTTTTTTCTTTGTTCCTTCTTCAAAACTTGCCATCCTTGCAGATGGAAGGATTAGAACTAATTATAGACAGAGAGATACCCTTGTCTCCAGCTAGAGAATGCTTTATTTGTTATTAGAGAAACATGACAGACCATGAGAAGCTGTCATAAAAGCACCCTTGTCTCCCTGTAGTAAAAGGAAGGAGTCCTGAAAGTTATTTCTGTGAGTAAAGGCTGTGATTTCATAAGATGATCTAGTTCAATTAAACCGCCACCCTTAAGGAAAAATCCCTTCTGTATTTTCTGAGTTTTTCCACTCGTAACTGTGTACACTGCTGCTTACCTTCTGCTACCTCTGATGCCTTTCAGAATTCTACATGAACCTGTTCAACTTGTGAACTAGGCAGGAAAAATACTTTTATTCTTTAGTGAGTTGAGCAGCTCATCCACAGCCATCATAAAGGGGCAGAGTTTTACAGTAGAAAGCAAAAGGGAGACTTTCCCTTCTCGATGGCAGCTAGAAAGCAGGTAAGATCAGCTCTTGATGAAGCTGCAGCTTGTGTGTAGAGTTGTGCAGCAGTGGGAAAGCCAAATCTCAGATAATGGAAAATTGTAAAAAATGTCCTTCAAGAATGTCAAGAAATATTCTTCAAGTGAGTGCTGTAATAGAAATTATTCAAGCGCTGTCATAAGTTCTAAAATATAATGCAAAAACACTTTCAAGCCTGACAGAGTTTTTTGCCAGACATTTTGTGCTTATATTTTAATTAAGAACACTTCGGTGAAATGAGTATATTTTGTCTTTCAGAAAAGTGATACTAAATATGGTTTTTGGACTGAATTTTAGTTGCCGTTTTTTGTTGGGTTGTTTGGTGTTTGTTTGGTTTTTTTAATGGACTTCTGTAGATCTCTGCATTTTGATTATTGCATCACTGTTTCCAAAACTGAAAGGTATGTAATTGGTTAGATAAAAAAGTGGTCTTGGCCATGAAATGATGTGGGCTGCTTTTGGAGACTTTGAAGAATGGTAGCTGGTGCTGAATCCTGGTAATAGATTTCACTTTGTAGGATTCAGTGGGAAGTCCACTAGAAAAATTTAGTCGAAGGTTAGGTAACTCATCATATATCTTTCTGCTCTTAGGCTTTATTCACACAGAGATGACAGCCCATTTGGAAGAAGATCAGTTGAAGAAAGCAATTCTCCTTGGAAGATTTGGAGAGCCTCATGAAGTTGCACAAGCCGTTGTCTTTCTTCTAGAATCCCCATATGTCACAGGGAGTGTTCTGGTTGTAGATGGAGGCTTGCAGCTTATGACCTAAGTACTACCTTGAATAAATGACTGCTTTAATGTCATGATGGTAATATATAAACCTATACTAAATAGAGGGAGAGGGTTGGAAATTGTTTGAAGATTGATGTACATAATTGACTCGGTCTTATTTAGTCAGAGGAGAAATTCGGCAGCAGTGAAGTGCAATGTGTATGTTTAGCTGCCTGAAAGAGTCTGTTTGGTATTACAAAGTCTGTGTATGAAACAATTTGAAAAAGATCTGGTTTTGAAACAGTGATAGCTTTAATAATGTGCTGATGTTTCTAAAGCACTGTATTTTTATAAAGTCCTGTTTTCTAATTTGGGATAGAGTGAGATTTTATTTGAATTACCATGTTACACAAAGGTTAATAAAGTGCAGAGACATGTTTATTGGGTGGCAGGTATGATTGCATCAAGTTTTTCAAGTAGGGCAAAGATTGTGAACTGCATAGTTTTGCATTCTTATCAGTTATTCCCTACAAAGTAGCAAGGAGTTTCTTTTGGGTTCTGTTTGTTTGTACCTAACACTACAAAGCTAGGAACTTCTAGCTCTTCAGCATACCTGAATTGCCTTTAGGAGATTTAATTATATGCAATGTGTTTTTATAAAGATAAAGTCTACTCAGTTCCATTCCTGACTGTATGTACAGCACTCACTCAGTCCAGTGCCACTTGTGTGTGCCCATCGAAGGACTGTTACAGCACTGGAGCTGCTAATCCTGTCATATTCTCAGCTTGAGCTGCATGTGCACTGCTGCAGACCTTGCTGCATAAGAGACTTTTCAAGGAGTCTGTGGATGTTTAGAACATGTATCATTTCCAGAGCACAAAGTCAAGGTGTTTTGCACTGTATCGTCATGTACACTCAGTTCAGCTGTTAAGTTGATGCTCCCTCATATGTATGTGTAGTCAATAAAATAGCTATTTATTTTATTCAAAGCAGCTTTTGAGGCAGAGTAATTACTCTGCTGTAAATGATTCTGAGTGTTCCTGTCTTGCTGAAAACTTACCAAGTGTTTGACCTCAGGCTTTTCTGTTGAGTTCAAGTAATTTTTGATAGTTGATGTTTTTGTTATCTCTGAAGAAAACTATGAATGTGGTTCAGGACCTTCACTTCTTAGCTCTGGTGTTCATTGCATCATGATCCAGATGTTGATTCACCTTTTGAAATTACTTCCCATCTTGGCACACACCACAGTACAGAAAGAAGAGATCTCGCTGATGATAACCAAGTCTTTAAAGTCAGAGATTTTCTTCATTTGTGCAGCTGAGAAATTTTGTCTTTGTGCCAGAAAACAGTGCATGTTCAAGCTTCTTGCAGGTGTGTATTGAGAAATAATACAAGGAGTACTTGTATGATCAGGAGATTTTACAGTTGGTTGTGGTACTCACTTTAGAGTATAAAATACCACTGAAAGTAATCCTTCCAGGAGTCCTTATCTTCCTCTTGTCGCTGTTATGTGTCATATGTGTCTTTGCACCAAAAATATAATTGCTAATTATTTTTTTCCTTGATAGAAGGAGTTGGCCAGAGATTACATGAATTTTTTCCAAGAGCACTGAAGGTGAGGAAGGACAGCTGGTACATTTTTACTAGTCAAGTAGGAATATGTCAGTGACTTGGCTGCTGCCCACATGTGTTGTTGGTATTTTACAAACGAAGCCTGTATGACATATCTTGACCAAAAGGCAAACCTAAGAAACTAGAAATCATTCCCTTTTAGTGAGTTCTGACCCTAATTATTATTATCTTTTTTTTTTTTTTT